>OY796664.1:1200000-1590227 GCA_963680705.1 Rhagium mordax
TACTGCTAGATGAATGCGTATGTATAGGCGTGCTTCTCATGTTTTGTTTTTGGTGAGCGTGTAATTCGGAACTATCAGTAATTTTGTTCTGCGGAGTTGACGTTTCTACATTACTACAAGTTTGTTCGTTTTCGCTACAAAGGAAACTTAGTTAATAGACTTTTACGTAACGCTTTATAGCAACTTACACATTCGTTTGCAACATACAGGCTAAATTGAGAACACGAACCCATTGCATCATTAATTCTTGGGAATCGGCTGCCAATATATAGGTTCGCATGTTAGCGTGTTCGCATTTGAAGGAGTATTTTCTATTGACTTTGTCCTCAGGTCGGCATATTGACACTTTGTAAGACGGAAGCAAAATTGAGCCCAGCAATTTTTCCTCTTCTAATCCTGAAAGAAAATCTTAAATAAAAGAAAAAAAAATGGCTTATAGGTATTCCAGGAAAATTAATTATACGGTAAATACTTGTTTGGTGGGAAGAAATATCCGGTCGGGTTCTGTAAGTTTAAAACAAAATGTTCTAGTAGTATTTTTTGTTAAACCTTTCTTTAATTATTATTACGTGAAATGGTTATTTTTAGAATTAATTCCCGTCGATAAAATTCACATTTACCGGCACGCAGGCCGTGACATATTCATTTCCGTGTTTATAGGAACTAAATTTTAAGAAACGAGACGTAAAATACGGCCCTTGATATCAGTTGCGGGTCTTAAAATCCCAACAACTACTTCGGTATAAAGTGGTTTATGCTTGATGTCGAAACTACCTTTCCCAGTTCCCTTGAATCACGTACATCACAGCATATAGGCCAGTGGCGTAGGCTATTTATAACTACGCCCTTTGTGGCGTTAATGATTTTTTTAAAGAATATAATGGCATACTCAGAGTGAATAGATGTTGAAACAGTTTTTAATATGCATACTCATATGCGGAAAAAATCTGGTCTCTATTTATTTTGCTGCGACTCAGAAGTACGAAATAATAATAATAATAATACATAATATGTATATATTTTTACGTTTTATTGTTCGTCGTGAAATTAATATATGTCACAAGTTGGTATTTGTTTAAAAAATGGCTTCGAAAATTTAAAAAAAAACCCCTGGGTGATTTTATTTTTGAATTCTATAGAAAGTAGGCGTTGGATTTGACGCATGGGCGTGTTTTTTGTCACTTCATGTACCCCATTTCCTTATACGGAGTGAAAAAACGCGCCCTAGTGTCAAATTCAACGCCTACTTTCTATAAGAAACAAAAAAAAATCCCGCAGGGATTTTATTGTTTTTCACATTGTCGACGTCATTTTTAAAACAAATGCCAACTTGTGACATACCGTTGAAATCAGAATTTCACGAGGAATAAGACAATGCAAAAATATACAGAGTATCCTGTTTAAAATAAGACGGTTGGTATAATTTACTTTCGTTTTTGTATCGTTTCGCCTGTTAATCAATAATAAATCGTTTCAAGACCGCCGCCACTGGCTCCAATTAGCCTAGGTGTACTCGTCATTTCAATAAAGCGGCAATCCGCTTATTCAAATATTACTTATTACAAGTAAGTTTAAAAAATGGCATTCCTACAGATCCGGCTCGACCTCAGCCAGTGCGCTACCGAGGAGACCCCCAGTAGTTGCAAGCTAGTCGACCATAAGGTCGGAAACAGCTCTAGCTTTGAGGATCTAACCTAACGGCTATAAATAACGAGCAACCAACCAATCGAACATTAAGCAAAAAAAACATGGTTTAAAAAAAGCCAGTGCAATTGCTTATTTATTATATTTTGCATAATCGCAAAATTCACAAACCAGTCTCGAAGGTTATTAACACATCATAAACAAAGTTTGAAGTGGTTTTGGTTTTGTAATAGATAAGCATTTATGTTTGGTGCACTTTGGAATGCAATTGCAGCAAAAAAAGTTTTTTTAACCCACATAAAATTGTACACATACAAATAACGAGGCAGAGAAAAAACATGTACAGGGTGTTCCGAAAGTACCAACTGATTCGAATTATTTTTGTTAGTTCCAAAATTTTTTGTTACAACTCTTCCCTATTATATCGGAAAATTAATATTAAAGGAAATCAATGATTTTGGCGCGTCTTGCAGTACAAATCGCCTCCTACCTTTATAATAAAACAGGCAGTATTCGGAAAGAACGAACCAGCGCTTCTTCCACAACATAAGCCCTTCGGATCCCTGCTTGTGCAGCCAGCCCTGCATGGTAACAGGTGCCTCCAGGGGTCGCTTGGCAGATGGAGACCGCAGGTGCGAGTTACCCCCGGTCGACTTCTTCCGTTCGACAACTTCCTTTGGTTTTATTTGAGACTGGAAAGTAGTAGGTGTATTTGGCTTTTGCGATTCCGCTTTTTGTGACTGTTGCTGGTGGTAATGGATAGGCGGGGGTTGATGAGGCACCCAAATCTGAGGTGTATTTTGTGCCATTTGATTGTGAGCGTGAGCAGAGGACGGGGGAGGTTGCGTGGTCTGGTAAAGGGGTTGATTTTGTAGCACGTTATTGGGTTTTTGGTGTTGATGAACATACTTGTGATTCTGGGAAGGAAACGTGGGGTTCTGGTGGATGTTTATACTATTGAATTGTGGCGAGGGTTGCAGATGTCGATGCATGGTTTGATACTGTTGGTTGTGCTGATGTATGTGCATGTGCAGGGGAGGATTTATCTGTTGATGGGTATGGGACGGAGTCAGTTGTGGGTGTTGGTGGTTGGGTATCTTCAAGCCATACTGCAAGAAGCGGAGGTGTTGTGGCGCGTTGTTGTGTTGGTGGGCATGCTTTGGTATCGCCTCGTTGTTTGGAGTTTCGATTGTTGGGGCGACGTTGGTGGTGCCTTGATTTTGGAATGCCCCTTTTTTGTTTTCCATGCTGGTGGGGTCGATCCTGGAACAAAATAACATTTACAGAGACTGATATATATCTTGTACCACAGATCGGTCTTAGTAGGAACAGAAATACTGCAAGTCCACTTAACTCAGGAGGAATTAATAATTGTTGGACAAATATATTTTGTTAAATATTTCTTTCTAAAAAATATACGCCTGTATATTTTGAGTGTCCCTCGTAAATAAACAAGGTTATTTGAAAAAAGCAGACAAGCATATAATAATTTACTCGGAAACGATTTTCACCGGTAATAATTTTTAAATCGATAGGATTCTCGTATATAGCAATTGAAACCAAGCACCTTAATATTGAATAATCTCATAAAATATTTCGAACTTCTCCCGACACGAATTTATGAATGATTGATACATATAATCCAGGGAATAACCATTTTCCTAGATTAATGGAAAAGATATTTTATCACGTTTTCCCATTCTTAGCCCACAGAATCTGAAACATTTTTACCAGATATCCTTGTTCTTTTTTCCCTGCAATTTCTAAGTCATGTGTTGCATTTTTCCTGCCAATGAGACCGGAAATGGTGGCAACATTTTTTTTATACAAATTGCAAAAGTAAAATTTATATAAAAGTGAAGAAATATTTTTGCCGGCCGGTTAATCAGAATTGAAAATATATCAACACCACACTAAAAGCCTCTCCTCATCTGCAGTTGCTAACAAATCGTTTGTTTATTTAACAACCATCTGCAAATTTCAATTATATATCCTTATTGACAGGTATTATCGTCTAAGGATTATTATAACTGCTTGATACTCGGCTTGATATTTTTGTTCGAATTTCAACTTAAAATAAAAATAGGAGGAATGTAAAAATAAAATTTTTCCTACCATCCCCAGAATCGCCACAAGCAGGAGAACATTCTGGCAGGATTGTGGATAAATCTGGGCGAGTTATAAATATTGCATATATGTCAAGTTCACGCACTTTTAAAAACCAAAATAAACACCGAACCAGTTCAGCACTGGAAGGAAACATTTAAAATTCTACCAAATGATGTAGGTCATAATGGTTGCTGCGGGATATTAAACACTCAATATTTTAAAGTATCACTTAGTCCGAGGTCTATTTTGAGACAGCTCATCTCACGCCATTTATCATGGAATAACTGATACGAAATGAAAATATCCAGTATATCCGCATTCTATAAAACTACTGAAGGAAGTCAGATTTTCACTGAAGGGTAACCACGGCGCCGGCGTCGACATTGAGATTTCTACCCTAATCCACGCCAAGGGTCGCCAGAGATGCAGGCCCAGTGGCGAAGGTCGCCCACAAGTTACGGGATCAAATGTCGGAAAATATATCGCAAAAATGTGAGATTTGTGGCAGAATATACAAATAAATGTCATATAAAGCTCGCTTCAACCCCTATTACGAGGGTAACAACACATATAATGTTAAGTAATAAAAATATAAGTTATGAAAACATAAAATATTTTTTAAACGTCTTAATACGCCAAAGGCACTGAAGTTGCCATTTCAAAAATGGCTTCCGTTTTGCTGTAAACATAAATTTATTCGTTCTCGAAAAGACCTTTCCACTTCCGTTTATATTCGAGGTGAAATATTTTCAAACGCATGTATTATTCTCTCCCGCATATTTATCTCGGTTGTCGGCGGCTCGTTGTATACGATGTCCTTGATATAATCCCATAAGAAAGAAAAACAGTTTTAAAAAATTTATAATCGCGCCAAAAAATCTATTAAAATCTGTATCTATATTTTCTCCATTTCTCCATTTCCGAAGACACTTTGAACATTTAATGTTGTTGTAGTTTAATGTACTGCTGTTTTATTAAAATTTTCTTTAAAAATGAAAGTCGTTCTTGTTATTTAAGTTTTCGAGAAAACCGGCCGCTTCCACACTTTTGGAGAACCCTGTATAATTTTAGCTAATTATGTTTTATTAAATAATTATAAATTCCAATGAAAAATATTTACTTTAATTGAAATGCGCCCCTGCTATTGTTTCAAGTGCGAAAAAGGCAGCACATATTTTACTTAAACAACTCAAAAACTGTATATTTTTCGACGATTTATACGAACACCAAAACAAACTTCCCACCCAGTTCCCAGTTTCCTTATATTGACTGAGAAACAACGTCTTTTTTTAAAGTTCGAGTAAGGGAGTGCGCCCGTACGAGCCGCCCCTGTCGGAAGTTCCTTTACTTTTGTTGACTGCCTTAGGTGGTAAAAACGTCTGAAAGGAAAAGGTCAGTCGACAGCTTGCCATATTCTCAAAATCTGCTATCTCGGATCGTACATCTATTCTAAATTTACAGTAATTCGAATTAATAAGACAAACTAGTTTGTGTAATTTGTCGGAAACCAAACAAGTTGCGATGATGAGCCACTCTATAGACATACTCTCATCTAACCGGAGAAAGCTGCTGTGCACCGCAGAGGACGGATGTTGAGAATAGATGAATGCCAAACTGGGATGTCTACGAGGAATTTGAAAAGTCAAAGTTGTTTGGCTTGGGTTCGAGAATAGGTAATTTGGTAATGCCCGAATAAATGTTTCTTTGTCTTTTAATGTCTCAACGGCAAAAAAAATGGCAATTGTTTTACAATTAAAGCATAATTCCTGTTTGACAAAAAATAAATTTAAAATACACCCAGAACAGCATATGAAATCAACCATAAAGCTGATTTTCGATATATCTAAGACCAGATTTTAAAATATTTTGCTGGAAATTTTCCAACAAAAAAATATTCTACAATCACCCTAGTTTTCCCCATCCACTAAACGCTACTTTCTAGAAAAATTGGTTTTTATATTCAGGTATACAGAGTGTTCCCAGATTAAATATCTTAAAATAATATCGTCGGTTTCCTATTCAAATATTTATTTGTTATTTCAAATGGGACAACCTTTATATTTTTCACAGTTGGAAAGCCTATTGTTTCTCCTTTCATGGAAATTATACAGAGCGAAGGTTTTATAAGCTTTTAAAGTGAATACTGCGTTTCATTGAAATACGTTTTCTGAACACCCTGTAACAAATAAATCAATTCTTGTCTAAGCTAGTAGTTAAAATAAATCTTCTTTAGACCCGAAATGAAAAGGTTCTTGTTTAATTTAACAGTGACGAAATAACAGTACATAATTAAAAAAATGCCTACAATTTAATTTTTTTCTTAATTTCCTTAAATATCTCGAGAACTATAAGTTTTAGACTATAACATCCTTATACAGGGTGATTCACGAGGAAAGGGACAAAATGTTATGGTAGATAGAGTTCACTTAGGTGAATTAGAAATGACTTTTCTTATACATTGTAAACCATGTATGTCTTATAAGAATAAAACTGCATTCATTCATTCATTCATTCATTCACTATTGAAAAAAGCCTGAGCCTCTTTTTATTGTTCTACAGGGTGATTTATGAGTAATTTCTAATTCACCCAAGTGAACTCTATCTATCATAACATTTTGTCCCTTTCCTTGTGAACCACCCTGTATAGGAATATAGAGAATTTCATGGAGTATTCAAATTTTCAAAAATATATAGGGTGTTCCATTTGAAAAAATTGACATCTATAGCGCCCCGCTTTCATGAAACACCTTGTATATTTTACATTTCAAAATTTTTTTAAAATACAGCCATTTTGATCTTCTACAACTTCTATATGAATTTTTTGTTTGTATTATCGATAACAATGTGTTGGACTTTATCTGAAAATAAAAAACGTTCAAAAATTAACCTCTCGACTTACATGCGATTTTTCCTCGGATATGAACTGTGCCTTTAAAGCCAAGGCAATCGCGAATCTATAGATATTTAAAAATAACCCAGTAAATTGGGCTAAGTATTCAAAAACATACTTGGATCCATAAATAATTAAAAATATGTCTCCGTGGTGAATTGCCAAGTTTAAAATTCAAGCAAAATATTTTTGTGAGATAAAATTAAAATCTTTACTATACGCGATTCTTATCAATTATAAATCCCTGATAAAATAATCAATACATTCATTTTCTCATCGATTTATAATACTTGGGTTAAAATTAATTTTATGAGGTTTTGGTGGAAGTACACCAAATACTTGTTTGGATACTTAAGCGGAAATTCACAATTCCAGTGGAATTGATTACTTCACTACGAGCTCTAAACATCACATTAAAAATAGATTTATTTACGTGTTCCTGATTAATTTGATGTAGGTACATATATTTATTTTGAAACGGTGAAATGACTTGGACAAATTGCCTGTTTAACAACTACTGTTTTGTTGTATCCATTACCAACCTAGTTAACATCGTAGCTATTACAATAAACCTCTTTTGTTAAAATAACTAATTAACCAATTAACGTTACGCAACTTAATGAAAAAAAACATCGCAATTTTTGTACAGTCTGTGGCATCACGATCACCAGCTTTAAATAGTTTTAGAGGAAAAAACGATTTTACCATGATTTAAATCAGGGGCGTACTGAATGAGGGCGCATATCAGAAATACACAAAAACAGTAGGTAACTCTTGTTGGGAAGTTCTGAACCTACGTACCCGTTTTTGAGGCCCAAAAATTGCTCAGTACGCCCCTGTTTTCAATTCATGATCGCCAATATAATATAGATAATTTTTTTTAATTGGATAATGAAGTATAAGCAAAAAATTTAAATATTGAGGTAAGTATCGCAACTTTGAACTGTTGGTCTCGTATTTGGTAAAAAAATTGAGTGAAAAACACTGAGAAATTACAAAGTCATGGCTTGTTACGTTTGGTGCTTCCTCTTGAGCTAGTGCACCATTCATCAAATAGATATTCCGTATTCGGTTCCACCCGAGTGGCTTTCTGCTCATTTCTTTAGAATACATCGATAGTAGAAGTCGATACGCTGGATACAGACGGATATTTTTATGCCGTCTTCGTACAGGACGTTACGCTTTAAAATGGCATTTTTCACAAAAAATAATTACTCGACAGCATTCGACTCGTCAACGTAAAATTCACTTTCATTGTTTGGTATGATGTACAATATGGGCAAAAAAGTTTACCGCGCCGGAACACGAATTTTGCACCGGTCGGCATCCGATTCGAGCCTTCTGAACTATGATTGCGAAAAATTTTGCCTAGCTTTGGTGTCGCATATTTTTTTAGAAAACTTGAATAAATTTCAATTGATTCTAAAAGTGGCCCAAATTATATAATAATAACACAATGTGGTTTGTTTTTATTATAGGAATCACTAGATGAAAATCTGTTTAAGAGTTTTCGGAAATTGATGCGAGGATTCTGTTCATAATTTGAATGATGAAGTAATAATTAAATATCTAGACTCGTATCTAGAGTTCCCCTTGTATGCATTCGAACTGAATCTCCTTTGTCTCAGCTTATCACTTTTATAAGTACTTATATAAAAATAAAACTGATAGCACTCAGAGTCGTTAAAACACTGATTATCACAAGTAATAAATTAGGGATATGCCCGAGTGAACTTTCCCAATATTCCAGCGTCGTCCAGGAGGGGAAATACGAAAAATCCTGCAATACAGGATCGATTCACTGCCGGTGATAGTGTATTAAAAAAATCTATAACAAGAATGCAATAAAATAAACTCAAAAAACAAAGAAGACACAAAGACGTACTAGTTGACTGAATTTTCACCAGTGCTAAAAATACGTACAGTTTTTTATGGTAATTACTGTGAAAAACCACAAACAATAACACATATGTATGCTATTACGTGCTATTGCCTATTACTCATAAATTATAAGACAATACAATGTCAAATTGTAAAATGTTTTATACAAATTGGTTCCAATCTTTCTAAACTATTGTCTTTAAGACTGCATTCTTTACTCAAGAGTATACCCCACTTTTCTTGTAGAGAATAATGATATGCATCATAATATGCGTAATATACGTTTAAAAACATTGCAAGCATTTGAAAAAAAGTCGTTCAAGGGGTAATTTCTTAACTTAATTTTTTGGTAAAAATTAAATGAAAAATGCAATTTCCAAAATAATTAAATAATAAAAATAAGATTCTTATACATTTTCTGCGGAATAACTGGACAACCCTTAGATGTGTGTTTACAAAATAGGATTCTGAAGAGAACAATATAGTATATTACAGTATATGTGGATTTCTTTGTAACCCCTCCGAAATATTTTAAAAATAACGAAATAATAAAATTGTGATTTTATTATACACTTTTTTAGGAATAACTTTACAACTCTTAGATGTACGTTTACAAAATATTAGAGGATTATGAAGAATACGATATAGTATATTACAATATATGTGGCTCTCTTTGTAACACCGCAGAAATATTTTAAGAATAATAAAATAACAAAAAAAAATTATATTTTTCATTCACTTTTTTCGAATTAACTGGACAACCCTTAGTTGTGAGTTTACAAAAGTTTAAGGGATTATGAAAAATACGATATAGTCTCGGATATAGTATATTACAATGTGTGTGATTTTCTTTGTAACCCCTCGGAAATAATTTTTTTTTTTAATAAAATAATAAAAACAAAGTTCTGTTAACACGTTTCTTGGAATAACTAGACAACCCTTAAATGCTAGTATACAAAATTTTAGAGGATTATAAAGAATACGATATAGTATATTACAATATATGTGGCTCTCTTTGTAACCCCGCGGAAATATTTTAAAAATAATAGAATAATAAAAATAAGATTTTTCATTCACTTTTTTCGAAATAACTTGACAACCCTTAGATATTAGTCTACAAAATTTTAGAGGATTATGAAAAATACGATATAGTATATTACCCTATGTGTGATTTTCTTTGTAACCCCTCGGAAATTATTTTTTTTTATAATAAAACAATAAAAACAAAGTTCTATTACACGTTTTTTGGAATAACTAGACAACCCTTAAATGTTAGTTTACAAAATTTTAGAGGATTATAAAGAATACGATATAGTATATTACAATATATGTGGCTCTCTTTGTAACCCCGCGGAAATATTTTAAAAATAATAGAATAATAAAAATAAGATTTTTCATTCACTTTTTTCGAAATAACTTGACAACCCTTAGATATTAGTCTACAAAATTTTAGAGGATTATGAAAAATACGATATAGTATATTACCATATGTGTGGTTTTCTTTGTAACCCCTCGGAAATAATTTTTTTTATAATAAAACAATAAAAACAAAGTTCTATTACACGTTTTTTGGAATAACTAGACAACCCTTAAATGTTAGTATACAAAATTTTAGAGGATTATAAAGAATACGATATAGTATATTACAATATATGTGGCTCTCTTTGCAACCCCGCGGAAATATTTTAAAAATAATAGAATAATAAAAATAAGATTTTTCATTCACTTTTTTCGAAATAACTTGACAACCCTTAGATATTAGTCTACAAAATTTTAGAGGATTATGAAAAATACGATATAGTATATTACCCTATGTGTGATTTTCTTTGTAACCCCTCGGAAATAATTTTTTTTTATAATAAAACAATAAAAACAAAGTTCTGTTACACGTTTTTTGGAGTAACTAGACAACCCTTAAATGTTAGTATACAAAATTTTAGAGGATTATAAAGAATACGATATAGTATATTACCATATGCGTGATTTTCTTTGTAACCCCTCGGAAATAATTTTTTTTTATAATAAAACAATAAAAACAAAGTTCTATTACACGTTTTTTGGAATAACTAGACAACCCTTAAATGTTAGTATACAAAATTTTAGAGGATTATAAAGAATACGATATAGTATATTACAATATATGTGGCTCTCTTTGTAACCCCGCGGAAATATTTTAAAAATAATAGAATAATAAAAATAAGATTTTTCATTCACTTTTTTCGAAATAACTTGACAACCCTTAGATATTAGTCTACAAAATTTTAGAGGATTATGAAAAATACGATATAGTATATTACCCTATGTGTGATTTTCTTTGTAACCCCTCGGAAATAATTTTTTTTTATAATAAAACAATAAAAACAAAGTTCTGTTACACGTTTTTTGGAGTAACTAGACAACCCTTAAATGTTAGTATACAAAATTTTAGAGGATTATAAAGAATACGATATAGTATATTACCATATGCGTGATTTTCTTTGTAACCCCTCGGAAATAATTTTTTTTTATAATAAAACAATAAAAACAAAGTTCTATTACACGTTTTTTGGAATAACTAGACAACCCTTAAATGTTAGTACTTATACAAAATTTTAGAGGATTATAAAGAATACGATATAGTATATTACAATATATGTGGCTCTCTTTGTAACCCCGCGGAAATATTTTAAAAATAATAGAATAATAAAAATAAGATTTTTCATTCACTTTTTTCGAAATAACTTGACAACCCTTAGATATTAGTCTACAAAATTTTAGAGGATTATGAAAAATACGATATAGTATATTACCCTATGTGTGATTTTCTTTGTAACCCCTCGGAAATAATTTTTTTTTATAATAAAACAATAAAAACAAAGTTCTGTTACACGTTTTTTGGAGTAACTAGACAACCCTTAAATGTTAGTATACAAAATTTTAGAGGATTATAAAGAATACGATATAGTATATTACCATATGCGTGATTTTCTTTGTAACCCCTCGGAAATAATTTTTTTTTATAATAAAACAATAAAAACAAAGTTCTATTACACGTTTTTTGGAATAACTAGACAACCCTTAAATGTTAGTACTTATACAAAATTTTAGAGGATTATAAAGAATACGATATAGTATATTACAATATATGTGGCTCTCTTTGTAACCCCGCGGAAATATTTTAAAAATAATAGAATAATAAAAATAAGATTTTTCATTCACTTTTTTCGAAATAACTTGACAACCCTTAGATATTAGTCTACAAAATTTTAGAGGATTATGAAAAATACGATATAGTATATTACCCTATGTGTGATTTTCTTTGTAACCCCTCGGAAATAATTTTTTTTTATAATAAAACAATAAAAACAAAGTTCTGTTACACGTTTTTTGGAGTAACTAGACAACCCTTAAATGTTAGTATACAAAATTTTAGAGGATTATAAAGAATACGATATAGTATATTACCATATGCGTGATTTTCTTTGTAACCCCTCGGAAAAATTTTTTTTTATAATAAAACTATAAAAACAAAGTTCTGTTACACGTTTTTTGGAATAACTAGACAACCCTTAAATGTTAGTTTACAAAATTTTAGAGGATTATAAAGAATACGATATAGTATATTACAATATATGTGGCTCTCTTTGTAACCCCGCGGAAATATTTTAAAAATAATAGAATAATAAAAATAAGATTTCTCATTCACTTTTTTCGAAATAACTTGACAACCCTTAGATATTAGTCTACAAAATTTTAGAGGATTATGAAAAATACGATATAGTATATTACCATATGCGTGATTTTCTTTGTAACCCCTCGGAAATAATTTTTTTTTCTAATAAAACAATAAAAACAAAGTTCTATTACACGTTTTTTGGAATAACTAGACAACCCTTAAATGTTAGTATACAAAATTTTAGAGGATTATAAAGAATACGATATAGTATATTACAATATATGTGGCTCTCTTTGCAACCCCGCGGAAATATTTTAAAAATAATAGAATAATAAAAATAAGATTTTTCATTCACTTTTTTCGAAATAACTTGACAACCCTTAGATATTAGTCTACAAAATTTTAGAGGATTATGAAAAATACGATATAGTATATTACCCTATGTGTGATTTTCTTTGTAACCCCTCGGAAATAATTTTTTTTTATAATAAAACAATAAAAACAAAGTTCTGTTACACGTTTTTTGGAGTAACTAGACAACCCTTAAATGTTAGTATACAAAATTTTAGAGGATTATAAAGAATACGATATAGTATATTACCATATGCGTGATTTTCTTTGTAACCCCTCGGAAATAATTTTTTTTTATAATAAAACAATAAAAACAAAGTTCTGTTACACGTTTTTTGGAATAACTAGACAACCCTTAAATGTTAGTTTACAAAATTTTAGAGGATTATAAAGAATACGATATAGTATATTACAATATATGTGGCTCTCTTTGTAACCCCGCGGAAATATTTTAAAAATAATAGAATAATAAAAATAAGATTTTTCATTCACTTTTTTCGAAATAACTTGACAACCCTTAGATATTAGTCTACAAAATTTTAGAGGATTATGAAAAATACGATATAGTATATTACCATATGTGTGGTTTTCTTTGTAACCCCTCGGAAATAATTTTTTTTTATAATAAAACAATAAAAACAAAGTTCTATTACACGTTTTTTGGAATAACTAGACAACCCTTAAATGTTAGTATACAAAATTTTAGAGGATTATAAAGAATACGATATAGTATATTACAATATATGTGGCTCTCTTTGTAACCCCGCGGAAATATTTTAAAAATAATAGAATAATAAAAATAAGATTTTTCATTCACTTTTTTCGAAATAACTTGACAACCCTTAGATATTAGTCTACAAAATTTTAGAGGATTATGAAAAATACGATATAGTATATTACCCTATGTGTGATTTTCTTTGTAACCCCTCGGAAATAATTTTTTTTTATAATAAAACAATAAAACAAAGTTCTGTTACACGTTTTTTGGAGTAACTAGACAACCCTTAAATGTTAGTATACAAAATTTTAGAGGATTATAAAGAATACGATATAGTATATTACCATATGCGTGATTTTCTTTGTAACCCCTCGGAAATAATTTTTTTTTATAATAAAACAATAAAAACAAAGTTCTATTACACGTTTTTTGGAATAACTAGACAACCCTTAAATGTTAGTATACAAAATTTTAGAGGATTATAAAGAATACGATATAGTATATTACAATATATGTGGCTCTCTTTGTAACCCCGCGGAAATATTTTAAAAATAATAGAATAATAAAAATAAGATTTTTCATTCACTTTTTTCGAAATAACTTGACAACCCTTAGATATTAGTCTACAAAATTTTAGAGGATTATGAAAAATACGATATAGTATATTACCCTATGTGTGATTTTCTTTGTAACCCCTCGGAAATAATTTTTTTTTATAATAAAACAATAAAAACAAAGTTCTGTTACACGTTTTTTGGAGTAACTAGACAACCCTTAAATGTTAGTATACAAAATTTTAGAGGATTATAAAGAATACGATATAGTATATTACCATATGCGTGATTTTCTTTGTAACCCCTCGGAAATAATTTTTTTTTATAATAAAACAATAAAAACAAAGTTCTATTACACGTTTTTTGGAATAACTAGACAACCCTTAAATGTTAGTACTTATACAAAATTTTAGAGGATTATAAAGAATACGATATAGTATATTACAATATATGTGGCTCTCTTTGTAACCCCGCGGAAATATTTTAAAAATAATAGAATAATAAAAATAAGATTTTTCATTCACTTTTTTCGAAATAACTTGACAACCCTTAGATATTAGTCTACAAAATTTTAGAGGATTATGAAAAATACGATATAGTATATTACCCTATGTGTGATTTTCTTTGTAACCCCTCGGAAATAATTTTTTTTTATAATAAAACAATAAAAACAAAGTTCTGTTACACGTTTTTTGGAGTAACTAGACAACCCTTAAATGTTAGTATACAAAATTTTAGAGGATTATAAAGAATACGATATAGTATATTACCATATGCGTGATTTTCTTTGTAACCCCTCGGAAATAATTTTTTTTTATAATAAAACAATAAAAACAAAGTTCTATTACACGTTTTTTGGAATAACTAGACAACCCTTAAATGTTAGTACTTATACAAAATTTTAGAGGATTATAAAGAATACGATATAGTATATTACAATATATGTGGCTCTCTTTGTAACCCCGCGGAAATATTTTAAAAATAATAGAATAATAAAAATAAGATTTTTCATTCACTTTTTTCGAAATAACTTGACAACCCTTAGATATTAGTCTACAAAATTTTAGAGGATTATGAAAAATACGATATAGTATATTACCCTATGTGTGATTTTCTTTGTAACCCCTCGGAAATAATTTTTTTTTATAATAAAACAATAAAAACAAAGTTCTGTTACACGTTTTTTGGAGTAACTAGACAACCCTTAAATGTTAGTATACAAAATTTTAGAGGATTATAAAGAATACGATATAGTATATTACCATATGCGTGATTTTCTTTGTAACCCCTCGGAAAATTTTTTTTTTATAATAAAACTATAAAAACAAAGTTCTGTTACACGTTTTTTGGAATAACTAGACAACCCTTAAATGTTAGTTTACAAAATTTTAGAGGATTATAAAGAATACGATATAGTATATTACAATATATGTGGCTCTCTTTGTAACCCCGCGGAAATATTTTAAAAATAATAGAATAATAAAAATAAGATTTCTCATTCACTTTTTTCGAAATAACTTGACAACCCTTAGATATGAGTCTACAAAATTTTAGAGGATTATGAAAAATACGATATAGTATATTACCATATGCGTGATTTTCTTTGTAACCCCTCGGAAATAATTTTTTTTTCTAATAAAACAATAAAAACAAAGTTCTATTACACGTTTTTTGGAATAACTAGACAATCCTTAAATGTTAGTATACAAAATTTTAGAGGATTATAAAGAATACGATATAGTATATTACAATATATGTGGCTCTCTTTGTAACCCCGCGGAAATATTTTAAAAATAATAGAATAATAAAAATAAGATTTTTCATTCACTTTTTTCGAAATAACTTGACAACCCTTAGATATTAGTCTACAAAATTTTAGAGGATTATGAAAAATACGATATAGTATATTACCATATGTGTGGTTTTCTTTGTAACCCCTCGGAAATAATTTTTTTTATAATAAAACAATAAAAACAAAGTTCTATTACACGTTTTTTGGAATAACTAGACAACCCTTAAATGTTAGTATACAAAATTTTAGAGGATTATAAAGAATACGATATAGTATATTACAATATATGTGGCTCTCTTTGCAACCCCGCGGAAATATTTTAAAAATAATAGAATAATAAAAATAAGATTTTTCATTCACTTTTTTCGAAATAACTTGACAACCCTTAGATATTAGTCTACAAAATTTTAGAGGATTATGAAAAATACGATATAGTATATTACCCTATGTGTGATTTTCTTTGTAACCCCTCGGAAATAATTTTTTTTTATAATAAAACAATAAAAACAAAGTTCTGTTACACGTTTTTTGGAGTAACTAGACAACCCTTAAATGTTAGTATACAAAATTTTAGAGGATTATAAAGAATACGATATAGTATATTACCATATGCGTGATTTTCTTTGTAACCCCTCGGAAATAATTTTTTTTTATAATAAAACAATAAAAACAAAGTTCTATTACACGTTTTTTGGAATAACTAGACAACCCTTAAATGTTAGTACTTATACAAAATTTTAGAGGATTATAAAGAATACGATATAGTATATTACAATATATGTGGCTCTCTTTGTAACCCCGCGGAAATATTTTAAAAATAATAGAATAATAAAAATAAGATTTTTCATTCACTTTTTTCGAAATAACTTGACAACCCTTAGATATTAGTCTACAAAATTTTAGAGGATTATGAAAAATACGATATAGTATATTACCCTATGTGTGATTTTCTTTGTAACCCCTCGGAAATAATTTTTTTTTATAATAAAACAATAAAAACAAAGTTCTGTTACACGTTTTTTGGAGTAACTAGACAACCCTTAAATGTTAGTATACAAAATTTTAGAGGATTATAAAGAATACGATATAGTATATTACCATATGCGTGATTTTCTTTGTAACCCCTCGGAAATAATTTTTTTTTATAATAAAACAATAAAAACAAAGTTCTATTACACGTTTTTTGGAATAACTAGACAACCCTTAAATGTTAGTACTTATACAAAATTTTAGAGGATTATAAAGAATACGATATAGTATATTACAATATATGTGGCTCTCTTTGTAACCCCGCGGAAATATTTTAAAAATAATAGAATAATAAAAATAAGATTTTTCATTCACTTTTTTCGAAATAACTTGACAACCCTTAGATATTAGTCTACAAAATTTTAGAGGATTATGAAAAATACGATATAGTATATTACCCTATGTGTGATTTTCTTTGTAACCCCTCGGAAATAATTTTTTTTTATAATAAAACAATAAAAACAAAGTTCTGTTACACGTTTTTTGGAGTAACTAGACAACCCTTAAATGTTAGTATACAAAATTTTAGAGGATTATAAAGAATACGATATAGTATATTACCATATGCGTGATTTTCTTTGTAACCCCTCGGAAATAATTTTTTTTTATAATAAAACAATAAAAACAAAGTTCTATTACACGTTTTTTGGAATAACTAGACAACCCTTAAATGTTAGTACTTATACAAAATTTTAGAGGATTATAAAGAATACGATATAGTATATTACAATATATGTGGCTCTCTTTGTAACCCCGCGGAAATATTTTAAAAATAATAGAATAATAAAAATAAGATTTTTCATTCACTTTTTTCGAAATAACTTGACAACCCTTAGATATTAGTCTACAAAATTTTAGAGGATTATGAAAAATACGATATAGTATATTACCCTATGTGTGATTTTCTTTGTAACCCCTCGGAAATAATTTTTTTTTATAATAAAACAATAAAAACAAAGTTCTGTTACACGTTTTTTGGAGTAACTAGACAACCCTTAAATGTTAGTATACAAAATTTTAGAGGATTATAAAGAATACGATATAGTATATTACCATATGCGTGATTTTCTTTGTAACCCCTCGGAAAAATTTTTTTTTATAATAAAACTATAAAAACAAAGTTCTGTTACACGTTTTTTGGAATAACTAGACAACCCTTAAATGTTAGTTTACAAAATTTTAGAGGATTATAAAGAATACGATATAGTATATTACAATATATGTGGCTCTCTTTGTAACCCCGCGGAAATATTTTAAAAATAATAGAATAATAAAAATAAGATTTCTCATTCACTTTTTTCGAAATAACTTGACAACCCTTAGATATGAGTCTACAAAATTTTAGAGGATTATGAAAAATACGATATAGTATATTACCATATGCGTGATTTTCTTTGTAACCCCTCGGAAATAATTTTTTTTTCTAATAAAACAATAAAAACAAAGTTCTATTACACGTTTTTTGGAATAACTAGACAATCCTTAAATGTTAGTATACAAAATTTTAGAGGATTATAAAGAATACGATATAGTATATTACAATATATGTGGCTCTCTTTGTAACCCCGCGGAAATATTTTAAAAATAATAGAATAATAAAAATAAGATTTTTCATTCACTTTTTTCGAAATAACTTGACAACCCTTAGATATTAGTCTACAAAATTTTAGAGGATTATGAAAAATACGATATAGTATATTACCATATGTGTGGTTTTCTTTGTAACCCCTCGGAAATAATTTTTTTTATAATAAAACAATAAAAACAAAGTTCTATTACACGTTTTTTGGAATAACTAGACAACCCTTAAATGTTAGTATACAAAATTTTAGAGGATTATAAAGAATACGATATAGTATATTACAATATATGTGGCTCTCTTTGCAACCCCGCGGAAATATTTTAAAAATAATAGAATAATAAAAATAAGATTTTTCATTCACTTTTTTCGAAATAACTTGACAACCCTTAGATATTAGTCTACAAAATTTTAGAGGATTATGAAAAATACGATATAGTATATTACCCTATGTGTGATTTTCTTTGTAACCCCTCGGAAATAATTTTTTTTTATAATAAAACAATAAAAACAAAGTTCTGTTACACGTTTTTTGGAGTAACTAGACAACCCTTAAATGTTAGTATACAAAATTTTAGAGGATTATAAAGAATACGATATAGTATATTACCATATGCGTGATTTTCTTTGTAACCCCTCGGAAATAATTTTTTTTTATAATAAAACAATAAAAACAAAGTTCTATTACACGTTTTTTGGAATAACTAGACAACCCTTAAATGTTAGTACTTATACAAAATTTTAGAGGATTATAAAGAATACGATATAGTATATTACAATATATGTGGCTCTCTTTGTAACCCCGCGGAAATATTTTAAAAATAATAGAATAATAAAAATAAGATTTTTCATTCACTTTTTTCGAAATAACTTGACAACCCTTAGATATTAGTCTACAAAATTTTAGAGGATTATGAAAAATACGATATAGTATATTACCCTATGTGTGATTTTCTTTGTAACCCCTCGGAAATAATTTTTTTTTATAATAAAACAATAAAAACAAAGTTCTGTTACACGTTTTTTGGAGTAACTAGACAACCCTTAAATGTTAGTATACAAAATTTTAGAGGATTATAAAGAATACGATATAGTATATTACCATATGCGTGATTTTCTTTGTAACCCCTCGGAAAAATTTTTTTTTATAATAAAACTATAAAAACAAAGTTCTGTTACACGTTTTTTGGAATAACTAGACAACCCTTAAATGTTAGTTTACAAAATTTTAGAGGATTATAAAGAATACGATATAGTATATTACAATATATGTGGCTCTCTTTGTAACCCCGCGGAAATATTTTAAAAATAATAGAATAATAAAAATAAGATTTCTCATTCACTTTTTTCGAAATAACTTGACAACCCTTAGATGTCTACAAAATTTTAGAGGATTATGAAAAATACGATATAGTATATTACCATATGCGTGATTTTCTTTGTAACCCCTCGGAAATAATTTTTTTTTCTAATAAAACAATAAAAACAAAGTTCTATTACACGTTTTTTGGAATAACTAGACAACCCTTAAATGTAAGTATACAAAATTTTAGAGGATTATAAAGAATACGATATAGTATATTACAATATATGTGGCTCTCTTTGCAACCCCGCGGAAATATTTTAAAAATAATAGAATAATAAAAATAAGATTTTTCATTCACTTTTTTCGAAATAACTTGACAACCCTTAGATATTAGTCTACAAAATTTTAGAGGATTATGAAAAATACGATATAGTATATTACCCTATGTGTGATTTTCTTTGTAACCCCTCGGAAATAATTTTTTTTTATAATAAAACAATAAAAACAAAGTTCTGTTACACGTTTTTTGGAGTAACTAGACAACCCTTAAATGTTAGTATACAAAATTTTAGAGGATTATAAAGAATACGATATAGTATATTACCATATGCGTGATTTTCTTTGTAACCCCTCGGAAATAATTTTTTTTTATAATAAAACAATAAAAACAAAGTTCTGTTACACGTTTTTTGGAATAACTAGACAACCCTTAAATGTTAGTTTACAAAATTTTAGAGGATTATAAAGAATACGATATAGTATATTACAATATATGTGGCTCTCTTTGTAACCCCGCGGAAATATTTTAAAAATAATAGAATAATAAAAATAAGATTTTTCATTCACTTTTTTCGAAATAACTTGACAACCCTTAGATATTAGTCTACAAAATTTTAGAGGATTATGAAAAATACGATATAGTATATTACCATATGTGTGATTTTCTTTGTAACCCCTCGGAAATAATTTTTTTTTATAATAAAACAATAAAAACAAAGTTCTGTTACACGTTTTTTGGAATAACTAGACAACCCTTAAATGTTAGTTTACAAAATTTTAGAGGATTATAAAGAATACGATATAGTATATTACAATATATGTGGCTCTCTTTGTAACCCCGCGGAAATATTTTAAAAATAATAGAATAATAAAAATAAGATTTTTCATTCACTTTTTTCGAAATAACTTGACAACCCTTAGATATTAGTCTACAAAATTTTAGAGGATTATGAAAAATACGATATAGTATATTACCATATGTGTGGTTTTCTTTGTAACCCCTCGGAAATAATTTTTTTTTATAATAAAACAATAAAAACAAAGTTCTATTACACGTTTTTTGGAATAACTAGACAACCCTTAAATGTTAGTATACAAAATTTTAGAGGATTATAAAGAATACGATATAGTATATTACAATATATGTGGCTCTCTTTGTAACCCCGCGGAAATATTTTAAAAATAATAGAATAATAAAAATAAGATTTTTCATTCACTTTTTTCGAAATAACTTGACAACCCTTAGATATTAGTCTACAAAATTTTAGAGGATTATGAAAAATACGATATAGTATATTACCCTATGTGTGATTTTCTTTGTAACCCCTCGGAAATAATTTTTTTTTATAATAAAACAATAAAAACAAAGTTCTGTTACACGTTTTTTGGAGTAACTAGACAACCCTTAAATGTTAGTATACAAAATTTTAGAGGATTATAAAGAATACGATATAGTATATTACCATATGCGTGATTTTCTTTGTAACCCCTCGGAAATAATTTTTTTTTATAATAAAACAATAAAAACAAAGTTCTATTACACGTTTTTTGGAATAACTAGACAACCCTTAAATGTTAGTATACAAAATTTTAGAGGATTATAAAGAATACGATATAGTATATTACAATATATGTGGCTCTCTTTGTAACCCCGCGGAAATATTTTAAAAATAATAGAATAATAAAAATAAGATTTTTCATTCACTTTTTTCGAAATAACTTGACAACCCTTAGATATTAGTCTACAAAATTTTAGAGGATTATGAAAAATACGATATAGTATATTACCCTATGTGTGATTTTCTTTGTAACCCCTCGGAAATAATTTTTTTTTATAATAAAACAATAAAAACAAAGTTCTGTTACACGTTTTTTGGAGTAACTAGACAACCCTTAAATGTTAGTATACAAAATTTTAGAGGATTATAAAGAATACGATATAGTATATTACCATATGCGTGATTTTCTTTGTAACCCCTCGGAAATAATTTTTTTTTATAATAAAACAATAAAAACAAAGTTCTATTACACGTTTTTTGGAATAACTAGACAACCCTTAAATGTTAGTACTTATACAAAATTTTAGAGGATTATAAAGAATACGATATAGTATATTACAATATATGTGGCTCTCTTTGTAACCCCGCGGAAATATTTTAAAAATAATAGAATAATAAAAATAAGATTTTTCATTCACTTTTTTCGAAATAACTTGACAACCCTTAGATATTAGTCTACAAAATTTTAGAGGATTATGAAAAATACGAGATAGTATATTACCCTATGTGTGATTTTCTTTGTAACCCCTCGGAAATAATTTTTTTTTATAATAAAACAATAAAAACAAAGTTCTGTTACACGTTTTTTGGAGTAACTAGACAACCCTTAAATGTTAGTATACAAAATTTTAGAGGATTATAAAGAATACGATATAGTATATTACCATATGCGTGATTTTCTTTGTAACCCCTCGGAAAAATTTTTTTTTATAATAAAACTATAAAAACAAAGTTCTGTTACACGTTTTTTGGAATAACTAGACAACCCTTAAATGTTAGTTTACAAAATTTTAGAGGATTATAAAGAATACGATATAGTATATTACAATATATGTGGCTCTCTTTGTAACCCCGCGGAAATATTTTAAAAATAATAGAATAATAAAAATAAGATTTCTCATTCACTTTTTTCGAAATAACTTGACAACCCTTAGATATTAGTCTACAAAATTTTAGAGGATTATGAAAAATACGATATAGTATATTACCATATGCGTGATTTTCTTTGTAACCCCTCGGAAATAATTTTTTTTTCTAATAAAACAATAAAAACAAAGTTCTATTACACGTTTTTTGGAGTAACTAGACAACCCTTAAATGTTAGTATACAAAATTTTAGAGGATTATGAAAAATACGATATAGTATATTACCATATGCGTGATTTTCTTTGTAACCCCTCGGAAATAATTTTTTTTTATAATAAAACAATAAAAACAAAGTTCTGTTACACGTTTTTTGGAATAACTAGACAACCCTTAAATGTTAGTTTACAAAATTTTAGAGGATTATAAAGAATACGATATAGTATATTACCATATGCGTGATTTTCTTTGTAACCCCTCGGAAAAATTTTTTTTTATAATAAAACTATAAAAACAAAGTTCTGTTACACGTTTTTTGGAATAACTAGACAACCCTTAAATGTTAGTTTACAAAATTTTAGAGGATTATAAAGAATACGATATAGTATATTACAATATATGTGGCTCTCTTTGTAACCCCGCGGAAATATTTTAAAAATAATAGAATAATAAAAATAAGATTTCTCATTCACTTTTTTCGAAATAACTTGACAACCCTTAGATATTAGTCTACAAAATTTTAGAGGATTATGAAAAATACGATATAGTATATTACCATATGCGTGATTTTCTTTGTAACCCCTCGGAAATAATTTTTTTTTCTAATAAAACAATAAAAACAAAGTTCTATTACACGTTTTTTGGAATAACTAGACAATCCTTAAATGTTAGTATACAAAATTTTAGAGGATTATAAAGAATACGATATAGTATATTACAATATATGTGGCTCTCTTTGTAACCCCGCGGAAATATTTTAAAAATAATAGAATAATAAAAATAAGATTTTTCATTCACTTTTTTCGAAATAACTTGACAACCCTTAGATATTAGTCTACAAAATTTTAGAGGATTATGAAAAATACGATATAGTATATTACCCTATGTGTGATTTTCTTTGTAACCCCTCGGAAATAATTTTTTCTTATAATAAAACAATAAAAACAAAGTTCTGTTACACGTCTTTTGGAGTAACTAGACAACCCTTAAATGTTAGTATACAAAATTTTAGAGGATTATAAAGAATACGATATAGTATATTACCATATGCGTGATTTTCTTTGTAACCCCTCGGAAAAAATTTTTTGTTATAATAAAACAATAAAAACAAAGTTCTGTTACACGTTTTTTGGAATAACTAGACAACCCTTAAATGTTAGTTTACAAAATTTTAGAGGATTATAAAGAATACGATATAGTATATTACAATATATGTGGCTCTCTTTGTAACCCCGCGGAAATATTTTAAAAATAATAGAATAATAAAAATAAGATTTTTCATTCACTTTTTTCGAAATAACTTGACAACCCTTAGATATTAGTCTACAAAATTTTAGAGGATTATGAAAAATACGATATAGTATATTACCATATGCGTGATTTTCTTTGTAACCCCTCGGAAATAATTTTTTTTTCTAATAAAACAATAAAAACAAAGTTCTATTACACGTTTTTTGGAATAACTAGACAACCCTTAAATGTTAGTTTACAAAATTTTAGAGGATTATAAAGAATACGATATAGTATATTACAATATATGTGGCTCTCTTTGTAACCCCGCGGAAATATTTTAAAAATAATAGAATAATAAAAATAAGATTTCTCATTCACTTTTTTCGAAATAACTTGACAACCCTTAGATATTAGTCTACAAAATTTTAGAGGATTATGAAAAATACGATATAGTATATTACCATATGCGTGATTTTCTTTGTAACCCCTCGGAAATAATTTTTTTTTCTAATAAAACAATAAAAACAAAGTTCTATTACACGTTTTTTGGAATAACTAGACAATCCTTAAATGTTAGTATACAAAATTTTAGAGGATTATAAAGAATACGATATAGTATATTACAATATATGTGGCTCTCTTTGTAACCCCGCGGAAATATTTTAAAAATAATAGAATAATAAAAATAAGATTTTTCATTCACGTTTTTCGAAATAACTTGACAACCCTTAGATATTAGTCTACAAAATTTTAGAGGATTATGAAAAATACGATATAGTATATTACCCTATGTGTGATTTTCTTTGTAACCCCTCGGAAATAATTTTTTTTTATAATAAAACAATAAAAACAAAGTTCTGTTACACGTTTTTTGGAGTAACTAGACAACCCTTAAATGTTAGTATACAAAATTTTAGAGGATTATATAAAATACGATATAGTATATTACCATATGTGTGATTTTCTTTGTAACCCCTCGGAAATAATTTTTTTTTATAATAAAACAATAAAAACAAAGTTCTATTACACGTTTTTTGGAATAACTAGACAACCCTTAAATGTTAGTATATAAAATTTTAGAGGATTATAAAGAATACGATATAGTATATTACAATATATGTGGCTCTCTTTGTAACCCCGCGGAAATATTTTAAAAATAATAGAATAATAAAAATAAGATTTTTCATTCACTTTTTTCGAAATAACTTGACAACCCTTAGATATTAGTCTACAAAATTTTAGAGGATTATGAAAAATACGATATAGTATATTACCCTATGTGATTTTCTTTGTAACCCCTCGGAAATAATTTTTTTTTATAATAAAACAATAAAAACAAAGTTCTGTTACACGTTTTTTGGAGTAACTAGACAACCCTTAAATGTTAGTATACAAAATTTTAGAGGATTATAAAGAATACGATATAGTATATTACCATATGCGTGATTTTCTTTGTAACCCCTCGGAAATAATTTTTTTTATAATAAAACTATAAAAACAAAGTTCTGTTACACGTTTTTTGGAGTAACTAGACAACCCTTAAATGTTAGTATACAAAATTTTAGAGGATTATGAAAAATACGATATAGTATATTACCCTATGTGTGATTTTCTTTGTAACCCCTCGGAAATTATTTTTTTTTATAATAAAACAATAAAAACAAAGTTCTGTTACACGTTTTTTGGAATAACTAGACAATCCTTAAATGTTAGTATACAAAATTTTAGAGGATTATGAAAAATACGATATAGTATATTACCATATGCGTGATTTTCTTTGTAACCCCTCGGAAATAATTTTTTTTTATAATAAAACAATAAAAACAAAGTTCTGTTACACGTTTTTTGGAGTAACTAGACAACCCTTAAATGTTAGTATACAAAATTTTAGAGGATTATGAAAAATACGATATAGTATATTACCATATGCGTGATTTTCTTTGTAACCCCTCGGAAATAATTTTTTTTTATAATAAAACAATAAAAACAAAGTTCTATTACACGTTTTTTGGAATAACTAGACAATCCTTAAATGTTAGTATACAAAATTTTAGAGGATTATAAAGAATACGATATAGTATACTACAATATATGTGGCTCTCTTTGTAACCCCGCGGAAATATTTTAAAAATAATAGAATAATAAAAATAAGATTTTTCATTCACTTTTTTCGAAATAACTTGACAACCCTTAGATATTAGTCTACAAAATTTTAGAGGATTATGAAAAATACGATATAGTATATTACACTATGTGTGATTTTCTTTGTAACCCCTCGGAAATAATTTTTTTTTATAATAAAACAATAAAAACAAAGTTCTGTTACACGTTTTTTGGAATAACTAGACAACCCTTAAATGTTAGTTTACAAAATTTTAGAGGATTATAAAGAATACGATATAGTATATTACAATATATGTGGCTCTCTTTGTAACCCCGCGGAAATATTTTAAAAATAATAGAATAATAAAAATAAGATTTTTCATTCACTTTTTTCGAAATAACTTGACAACCCTTAGATATTAGTCTACAAAATTTTAGAGGATTATGAAAAATACGATATAGTATATTACCATATGTGTGATTTTCTTTGTAACCCCTCGGAAATAATTTTTTTTTATAATAAAACAATAAAAACAAAGTTCTGTTACACGTTTTTTGGAATAACTAGACAACCCTTAGATGTTAGTTTACAAAATTTTAGAGGATTATAAAGAATACGATATAGTATA
Organism: Rhagium mordax; assembly: GCA_963680705.1. Lineage (NCBI taxonomy): Eukaryota > Metazoa > Arthropoda > Insecta > Coleoptera > Cerambycidae > Rhagium > Rhagium mordax. Next base: position 1,226,614 of record OY796664.1, read on the forward strand.
TTACAATATATGTGGCTCTCTTTGTAACCCCGCGGAAATATTTTAAAAATAATAGAATAATAAAAATAAGATTTTTCATTCACTTTTTTCGAAATAACTTGACAACCCTTAGATATTAGTCTACAAAATTTTAGAGGATTATGAAAAATACGATATAGTATATTACCATATGTGTGGTTTTCTTTGTAACCCCTCGGAAATAATTTTTTTTTATAATAAAACAATAAAAACAAAGTTCTATTACACGTTTTTTGGAATAACTAGACAACCCTTAAATGTTAGTATACAAAATTTTAGAGGATTATAAAGAATACGATATAGTATATTACAATATATGTGGCTCTCTTTGTAACCCAGCGGAAATATTTTAAAAATAATAGAATAATAAAAATAAGATTTTTCATTCACTTTTTTCGAAATAACTTGACAACCCTTAGATATTAGTCTACAAAATTTTAGAGGATTATGAAAAATACGATATAGTATATTACCCTATGTGTGATTTTCTTTGTAACCCCTCGGAAATAATTTTTTTTTATAATAAAACAATAAAAACAAAGTTCTGTTACACGTTTTTTGGAGTAACTAGACAACCCTTAAATGTTAGTATACAAAATTTTAGAGGATTATAAAGAATACGATATAGTATATTACCATATGCGTGATTTTCTTTGTAACCCCTCGGAAATAATTTTTTTTTATAATAAAACAATAAAAACAAAGTTCTATTACACGTTTTTTGGAATAACTAGACAACCCTTAAATGTTAGTATACAAAATTTTAGAGGATTATAAAGAATACGATATAGTATATTACAATATATGTGGCTCTCTTTGTAACCCCGCGGAAATATTTTAAAAATAATAGAATAATAAAAATAAGATTTTTCATTCACTTTTTTCGAAATAACTTGACAACCCTTAGATATTAGTCTACAAAATTTTAGAGGATTATGAAAAATACGATATAGTATATTACCCTATGTGTGATTTTCTTTGTAACCCCTCGGAAATAATTTTTTTTTATAATAAAACAATAAAAACAAAGTTCTGTTACACGTTTTTTGGAGTAACTAGACAACCCTTAAATGTTAGTATACAAAATTTTAGAGGATTATAAAGAATACGATATAGTATATTACCATATGCGTGATTTTCTTTGTAACCCCTCGGAAATAATTTTTTTTTATAATAAAACTATAAAAACAAAGTTCTGTTACACGTTTTTTGGAATAACTAGACAACCCTTAAATGTTAGTTTACAAAATTTTAGAGGATTATAAAGAATACGATATAGTATATTACAATATATGTGGCTCTCTTTGTAACCCCGCGGAAATATTTTAAAAATAATAGAATAATAAAAATAAGATTTTTCATTCACTTTTTTCGAAATAACTTGACAACCCTTAGATATTAGTCTACAAAATATTAGAGGATTATGAAAAATACGATATAGTATATTACCCTATGTGTGATTTTCTTTGTAACCCCTCGGAAATAATTTTTTTTTATAATAAAACAATAAAAACAAAGTTCTGTTACACGTTTTTTGGAGTAACTAGACAACCCTTAAATGTTAGTATACAAAATTTTAGAGGATTATGAAAAATACGATATAGTATATTACCATATGCGTGATTTTCTTTGTAACCCCTCGGAAATAATTTTTTTTTATAATAAAACAATAAAAACAAAGTTCTGTTACACGTTTTTTGGAATAACTAGACAACCCTTAAATGTTAGTTTACAAAATTTTAGAGGATTATAAAGAATACGATATAGTATATTACAATATATGTGGCTCTCTTTGTAACCCCGCGGAAATATTTTAAAAATAATAGAATAATAAAAATAAGATTTTTCATTCACTTTTTTCGAAATAACTTGACAACCCTTAGATATTAGTCTACAAAATTTTAGAGGATTATGAAAAATACGATATAGTATATTACCCTATGTGTGATTTTCTTTGTAACCCCTCGGAAATAATTTTTTTTTATAATAAAACAATAAAAACAAAGTTCTGTTACACGTTTTTTGGAGTAACTAGACAACCCTTAAATGTTAGTATACAAAATTTTAGAGGATTATAAAGAATACGATATAGTATATTACCATATGCGTGATTTTCTTTGTAACCCCTCGGAAAAAATTTTTTGTTATAATAAAACAATAAAAACAAAGTTCTGTTACACGTTTTTTGGAATAACTAGACAACCCTTAAATGTTAGTTTACAAAATTTTAGAGGATTATAAAGAATACGATATAGTATATTACAATATATGTGGCTCTCTTTGTAACCCCGCGGAAATATTTTAAAAATAATAGAATAATAAAAATAAGATTTTTCATTCACTTTTTTCGAAATAACTTGACAACCCTTAGATATTAGTCTACAAAATTTTAGAGGATTATGAAAAATACGATATAGTATATTACCCTATGTGTGATTTTCTTTGTAACTCCTCGGAAATAATTTTTTTTTTATAATAAAACAATAAAAACAAAGTTCTGTTACACGTTTTTTGGAGTAACTAGACAACCCTTAAATGTTAGTATACAAAATTTTAGAGGATTATGAAAAATACGATATAGTATATTACCATATGTGTGATTTTTTTTGTAACCCCTCGGAAATAATTTTTTTTTATAATAAAACAATAAAAACAAAGTTCTATTACACGTTTTTTGGAATAACTAGACAACCCTTAAATGTTAGTATACAAAATTTTAGAGGATTATGAAAAATACGATATAGTATATTACCCTATGTGTGATTTTCTTTGTAACCCCTCGGAAATTATTTTTTTTTATAATAAAACAATAAAAACAAAGTTCTGTTACACGTTTTTTGGAATAACTAGACAATCCTTAAATGTTAGTATACAAAATTTTAGAGGATTATGAAAAATACGATATAGTATATTACCATATGCGTGATTTTCTTTGTAACCCCTCGGAAATAATTTTTTTTTATAATAAAACAATAAAAACAAAGTTCTGTTACACGTTTTTTGGAATAACTAGACAACCCTTAAATGTTAGTATACAAAATTTTAGAGGATTATGAAAAATACGATATAGTATATTACCATATGCGTGATTTTCTTTGTAACCCCTCGGAAATAATTTTTTTTTATAATAAAACAATAAAAACAAAGTTCTATTACACGTTTTTCGGAATAACTAGACAATCCTTAAATGTTAGTATACAAAATTTTAGAGGATTATAAAGAATACGATATAGTATATTACAATATATGTGGCTCTCTTTGTAACCCCGCGGAAATATTTTAAAAATAATAGAATAATAAAAATAAGATTTTTCATTCACTTTTTTCGAAATAACTTGACAACCCTTAGATATTAGTCTACAAAATTTTAGAGGATTATGAAAAATACGATATAGTATATTACACTATGTGTGATTTTCTTTGTAACCCCTCGGAAATAATTTTTTTTTATAATAAAACAATAAAAACAAAGTTCTGTTACACGTTTTTTGGAATAACTAGACAACCCTTAAATGTTAGTTTACAAAATTTTAGAGGATTATAAAGAATACGATATAGTATATTACAATATATGTGGCTCTCTTTGTAACCCCGCGGAAATATTTTAAAAATAATAGAATAATAAAAATAAGATTTTTCATTCACTTTTTTCGAAATAACTTGACAACCCTTAGATATTAGTCTACAAAATTTTAGAGGATTATGAAAAATACGATATAGTATATTACCATATGTGTGATTTTCTTTGTAACCCCTCGGAAATAATTTTTTTTTATAATAAAACAATAAAAACAAAGTTCTGTTACACGTTTTTTGGAATAACTAGACAACCCTTAGATGTTAGTTTACAAAATTTTAGAGGATTATAAAGAATACGATATAGTATATTACAATATATGTGGCTCTCTTTGTAACCCCGCGGAAATATTTTAAAAATAATAGAATAATAAAAATAAGATTTTTCATTCACTTTTTTCGAAATAACTTGACAACCCTTAGATATTAGTCTACAAAATTTTAGAGGATTATGAAAAATACGATATAGTATATTACCATATGTGTGGTTTTCTTTGTAACCCCTCGGAAATAATTTTTTTTTATAATAAAACAATAAAAACAAAGTTCTATTACACGTTTTTTGGAATAACTAGACAACCCTTAAATGTTAGTATACAAAATTTTAGAGGATTATAAAGAATACGATATAGTATATTACAATATATGTGGCTCTCTTTGTAACCCAGCGGAAATATTTTAAAAATAATAGAATAATAAAAATAAGATTTTTCATTCACTTTTTTCGAAATAACTTGACAACCCTTAGATATTAGTCTACAAAATTTTAGAGGATTATGAAAAATACGATATAGTATATTACCCTATGTGTGATTTTCTTTGTAACCCCTCGGAAATAATTTTTTTTTATAATAAAACAATAAAAACAAAGTTCTGTTACACGTTTTTTGGAGTAACTAGACAACCCTTAAATGTTAGTATACAAAATTTTAGAGGATTATAAAGAATACGATATAGTATATTACCATATGCGTGATTTTCTTTGTAACCCCTCGGAAATAATTTTTTTTTATAATAAAACAATAAAAACAAAGTTCTATTACACGTTTTTTGGAATAACTAGACAACCCTTAAATGTTAGTATACAAAATTTTAGAGGATTATAAAGAATACGATATAGTATATTACAATATATGTGGCTCTCTTTGTAACCCCGCGGAAATATTTTAAAAATAATAGAATAATAAAAATAAGATTTTTCATTCACTTTTTTCGAAATAACTTGACAACCCTTAGATATTAGTCTACAAAATTTTAGAGGATTATGAAAAATACGATATAGTATATTACCCTATGTGTGATTTTCTTTGTAACCCCTCGGAAATAATTTTTTTTTATAATAAAACAATAAAAACAAAGTTCTGTTACACGTTTTTTGGAGTAACTAGACAACCCTTAAATGTTAGTATACAAAATTTTAGAGGATTATAAAGAATACGATATAGTATATTACCATATGCGTGATTTTCTTTGTAACCCCTCGGAAATAATTTTTTTTTATAATAAAACTATAAAAACAAAGTTCTGTTACACGTTTTTTGGAATAACTAGACAACCCTTAAATGTTAGTTTACAAAATTTTAGAGGATTATAAAGAATACGATATAGTATATTACAATATATGTGGCTCTCTTTGTAACCCCGCGGAAATATTTTAAAAATAATAGAATAATAAAAATAAGATTTTTCATTCACTTTTTTCGAAATAACTTGACAACCCTTAGATATTAGTCTACAAAATATTAGAGGATTATGAAAAATACGATATAGTATATTACCCTATGTGTGATTTTCTTTGTAACCCCTCGGAAATAATTTTTTTTTATAATAAAACAATAAAAACAAAGTTCTGTTACACGTTTTTTGGAGTAACTAGACAACCCTTAAATGTTAGTATACAAAATTTTAGAGGATTATGAAAAATACGATATAGTATATTACCATATGCGTGATTTTCTTTGTAACCCCTCGGAAATAATTTTTTTTTATAATAAAACAATAAAAACAAAGTTCTGTTACACGTTTTTTGGAATAACTAGACAACCCTTAAATGTTAGTTTACAAAATTTTAGAGGATTATAAAGAATACGATATAGTATATTACAATATATGTGGCTCTCTTTGTAACCCCGCGGAAATATTTTAAAAATAATAGAATAATAAAAATAAGATTTTTCATTCACTTTTTTCGAAATAACTTGACAACCCTTAGATATTAGTCTACAAAATTTTAGAGGATTATGAAAAATACGATATAGTATATTACCCTATGTGTGATTTTCTTTGTAACCCCTCGGAAATAATTTTTTTTTATAATAAAACAATAAAAACAAAGTTCTGTTACACGTTTTTTGGAGTAACTAGACAACCCTTAAATGTTAGTATACAAAATTTTAGAGGATTATAAAGAATACGATATAGTATATTACCATATGCGTGATTTTCTTTGTAACCCCTCGGAAAAAATTTTTTGTTATAATAAAACAATAAAAACAAAGTTCTGTTACACGTTTTTTGGAATAACTAGACAACCCTTAAATGTTAGTTTACAAAATTTTAGAGGATTATAAAGAATACGATATAGTATATTACAATATATGTGGCTCTCTTTGTAACCCCGCGGAAATATTTTAAAAATAATAGAATAATAAAAATAAGATTTTTCATTCACTTTTTTCGAAATAACTTGACAACCCTTAGATATTAGTCTACAAAATTTTAGAGGATTATGAAAAATACGATATAGTATATTACCCTATGTGTGATTTTCTTTGTAACTCCTCGGAAATAATTTTTTTTTATAATAAAACAATAAAAACAAAGTTCTGTTACACGTTTTTTGGAGTAACTAGACAACCCTTAAATGTTAGTATACAAAATTTTAGAGGATTATGAAAAATACGATATAGTATATTACCATATGTGTGATTTTCTTTGTAACCCCTCGGAAATAATTTTTTTTTATAATAAAACAATAAAAACAAAGTTCTATTACACGTTTTTTGGAATAACTAGACAACCCTTAAATGTTAGTATACAAAATTTTAGAGGATTATGAAAAATACGATATAGTATATTACCATATGCGTGATTTTCTTTGTAACCCCTCGGAAATTATTTTTTTTTATAATAAAACAATAAAAACAAAGTTCTGTTACACGTTTTTTGGAATAACTAGACAATCCTTAAATGTTAGTATACAAAATTTTAGAGGATTATGAAAAATACGATATAGTATATTACCATATGCGTGATTTTCTTTGTAACCCCTCGGAAATAATTTTTTTTTATAATAAAACAATAAAAACAAAGTTCTGTTACACGTTTTTTGGAATAACTAGACAACCCTTAAATGTTAGTATACAAAATTTTAGAGGATTATGAAAAATACGATATAGTATATTACCCTATGTGTGATTTTCTTTGTAACCCCTCGGAAATAATTTTTTTTTATAATAAAACAATAAAAACAAAGTTCTGTTACACGTTTTTTGGAATAACTAGACAACCCTTAAATGTTAGTTTACAAAATTTTAGAGGATTATAAAGAATACGATATAGTATATTACAATATATGTGGCTCTCTTTGTAACCCCGCGGAAATATTTTAAAAATAATAGAATAATAAAAATAAGATTTTTCATTCACTTTTTTCGAAATAACTTGACAACCCTTAGATATTAGTCTACAAAATTTTAGAGGATTATGAAAAATACGATATAGTATATTACCCTATGTGTGATTTTCTTTGTAACCCCTCGGAAATAATTTTTTTTTATAATAAAACAATAAAAACAAAGTTCTGTTACACGTTTTTTGGAGTAACTAGACAACCCTTAAATGTTAGTATACAAAATTTTAGAGGATTATGAAAAATACGATATAGTATATTACCATATGCGTGATTTTCTTTGTAACCCCTCGGAAATAATTTTTTTTTATAATAAAACAATAAAAACAAAGTTCTGTTACACGTTTTTTGGAATAACTAGACAACCCTTAAATGTTAGTTTACAAAATTTTAGAGGATTATAAAGAATACGATATAGTATATTACAATATATGTGGCTCTCTTTGTAACCCCGCGGAAATATTTTAAAAATAATAGAATAATAAAAATAAGATTATTCATTCACTTTTTTCGAAATAACTTGACAACCCTTAGATATTAGTCTACAAAATTTTAGAGGATTATGAAAAATACGATATAGTATATTACCATATGTGTGATTTTCTTTGTAACCCCTCGGAAATAATTTTTTTTTATAATAAAACAATAAAAACAAAGTTCTATTACACGTTTTTTGGAATAACTAGACAACCCTTAAATGTTAGTTTACAAAATTTTAGAGGATTATAAAGAATACGATATAGTATATTACAATATATGTGGCTCTCTTTGTAACCCCGCGGAAATATTTTAAAAATAATAGAATAATAAAAATAAGATTTTTCATTCACTTTTTTCGAAATAACTTGACAACCCTTAGATATTAGTCTACAAAATTTTAGAGGATTATGAAAAATACGATATAGTATATTACCATATGTGTAATTTTCTTTGTAACCCCTCGGAAATAATTTTTTTTTATAATAAAACAATAAAAACAAAGTTCTATTACACGTTTTTTGGAATAACTAGACAACCCTTAAATGTTAGTTTACAAAATTTTAGAGGATTATAAAGAATACGATATAGTATATTACAATATATGTGGCTCTCTTTGTAACCCCGCGGAAATATTTTAAAAATAATAGAATAATAAAAATAAGATTTTTCATTCACTTTTTTCGAAATAACTTGACAACCCTTAGATATTAGTCTACAAAATTTTAGAGGATTATGAAAAATACGATATAGTATATTACCATGTGTGTAATTTTCTTTGTAACCCCTCGGAAATAATTTATTTTTATAATAAAACAATAAAAACAAAGTTCTATTACACGTTTTTTGGAATAACTAGACAACCCTTAAATGTTAGTATACAAAATTTTAGAGGATTATAAAGAATACGATATAGTATATTACAATATATGTGGCTCTCTTTGTAACCCCGCGGAAATATTTTAAAAATAATAGAATAATAAAAATAAGATTTTTCATTCACTTTTTTCGAAATAACTTGACAACCCTTAGATATTAGTCTACAAAATTTTAGAGGATTATGAAAAATACGATATAGTATATTACCCTATGTGTGATTTTCTTTGTAACCCCTCGGAAATTATTTTTTTTTATAATAAAACAATAAAAACAAAGTTCTATTACACGTTTTTTGGAATAACTAGACAACCCTTAAATGTTAGTATACAAAATTTTAGAGGATTATAAAGAATACGATATAGTATATTACAATATATGTGGCTCTCTTTGTAACCCCGCGGAAATATTTTAAAAATAATAGAATAATAAAAATAAGATTTTTCATTCACTTTTTTCGAAATAACTTGACAACCCTTAGATATTAGTCTACAAAATTTTAGAGGATTATGAAAAATACGATATAGTATATTACCCTATGTGTTATTTTCTTTGTAACTCCTAGGAAATAATTTTTTTTTATAATAAAACAATAAAAACAAAGTTCTGTTACACGTTTTTTGGAATAACTAGACAACCCTTAAATGTTAGTATACAAAATTTTAGAGGATTATAAAGAATACGATATAGTATATTACAATATATGTGGCTCTCTTTGTAACCCCGCGGAAATATTTTAAAAATAATAGAATAATAAAAATAAGATTTTTCATTCACTTTTTTCGAAATAACTTGACAACCCTTAGATATTAGTCTACAAAATTTTAGAGGATTATGAAAAATACGATATAGTATATTACCCTATGTGTGATTTTCTTTGTAACCCCTCCTCGGAAATAATTTTTTTTTATAATAAAACAATAAAAACAAAGTTCTGTTACACGTTTTTTGGAGTAACTAGACAACCCTTAAATGTTAGTATACAAAATTTTAGAGGATTATGAAAAATACGATATAGTATATTACCATATGTGTGATTTTCTTTGTAACCCCTCGGAAATAATTTTTTTTTATAATAAAACAATAAAAACAAAGTTCTATTACACGTTTTTTGGAATAACTAGACAACCCTTAAATGTTAGTATACAAAATTTTAGAGGATTATAAAGAATACGATATAGTATATTACAATATATGTGGCTCTCTTTGTAACCCCGCGGAAATATTTTAAAAATAATAGAATAATAAAAATAAGATTTTTCATTCACTTTTTTCGAAATAACTTGACAACCCTTAGATATTAGTCTACAAAATTTTAGAGGATTATGAAAAATACGATATAGTATATTACCCTATGTGATTTTCTTTGTAACCCCTCGGAAATAATTTTTTTTTATAATAAAACAATAAAAACAAAGTTCTGTTACACGTTTTTTGGAGTAACTAGACAACCCTTAAATGTTAGTATACAAAATTTTAGAGGATTATAAAGAATACGATATAGTATATTACCATATGCGTGATTTTCTTTGTAACCCCTCGGAAATAATTTTTTTTTATAATAAAACTATAAAAACAAAGTTCTGTTACACGTTTTTTGGAATAACTAGACAACCCTTAAATGTTAGTTTACAAAATTTTAGAGGATTATAAAGAATACGATATAGTATATTACAATATATGTGGCTCTCTTTGTAACCCCGGGGAAATATTTTAAAAATAATAGAATAATAAAAATAAGATTTCTCATTCACTTTTTTCGAAATAACTTGACAACCCTTAGATATTAGTCTACAAAATTTTAGAGGATTATGAAAAATACGATATAGTATATTACCCTATGTGTGATTTTCTTTGTAACCCCTCGGAAATAATTTTTTTTTATAATAAAACAATAAAAACAAAGTTCTGTTACACGTTTTTTGGAGTAACTAGACAACCCTTAAATGTTAGTATACAAAATTTTAGAGGATTATGAAAAATACGATATAGTATATTACCCTATGTGTGATTTTCTTTGTAACCCCTCGGAAATAATTTTTTTTTATAATAAAACAATAAAAACAAAGTTCTGTTACACGTTTTTTGGAATAACTAGACAACCCTTAAATGTTAGTTTACAAAATTTTAGAGGATTATAAAGAATACGATATAGTATATTACAATATATGTGGCTCTCTTTGTAACCCCGCGGAAATATTTTAAAAATAATAGAATAATAAAAATAAGATTTTTCATTCACTTTTTTCGAAATAACTTGACAACCCTTAGATATTAGTCTACAAAATTTTAGAGGATTATGAAAAATACGATATAGTATATTACCCTATGTGTGATTTTCTTTGTAACCCCTCGGAAATAATTTTTTTTTATAATAAAACAATAAAAACAAAGTTCTGTTACACGTTTTTTGGAATAACTAGACAACCCTTAAATGTTAGTATACAAAATTTTAGAGGATTATAAAGAATACGATATAGTATATTACAATATATGTGGCTCTCTTTGTAACCCCGCGGAAATATTTTAAAAATAATAGAATAATAAAAATAAGATTTTTCATTCACTTTTTTCGAAATAACTTGACAACCCTTAGATATTAGTCTACAAAATTTTAGAGGATTATGAAAAATACGATATAGTATATTACCCTATGTGTGATTTTCTTTGTAACCCCTCGGAAATAATTTTTTTTTATAATAAAACAATAAAAACAAAGTTCTATTACACGTTTTTTGGAATAACTAGACAACCCTTAAATGTTAGTATACAAAATTTTAGAGGATTATAAAGAATACGATATAGTATATTACAATATATGTGGCTCTCTTTGTAACCCCGCGGAAATATTTTAAAAATAATAGAATAATAAAAATAAGATTTTTCATTCACTTTTTTCGAAATAACTTGACAACCCTTAGATATTAGTCTACAAAATTTTAGAGGATTATGAAAAATACGATATAGTATATTACCCTATGTGTTATTTTCTTTGTAACTCCTAGGAAATAATTTTTTTTTATAATAAAACAATAAAAACAAAGTTCTGTTACACGTTTTTTGGAATAACTAGACAACCCTTAAATGTTAGTATACAAAATTTTAGAGGATTATAAAGAATACGATATAGTATATTACAATATATGTGGCTCTCTTTGTAACCCCGCGGAAATATTTTAAAAATAATAGAATAATAAAAATAAGATTTTTCATTCACTTTTTTCGAAATAACTTGACAACCCTTAGATATTAGTCTACAAAATTTTAGAGGATTATGAAAAATACGATATAGTATATTACCCTATGTGATTTTCTTTGTAACCCCTCGGAAATAATTTTTTTTTATAATAAAACAATAAAAACAAAGTTCTGTTACACGTTTTTTGGAGTAACTAGACAACCCTTAAATGTTAGTATACAAAATTTTAGAGGATTATAAAGAATACGATATAGTATATTACCATATGCGTGATTTTCTTTGTAACCCCTCGGAAATAATTTTTTTTTATAATAAAACTATAAAAACAAAGTTCTGTTACACGTTTTTTGGAATAACTAGACAACCCTTAAATGTTAGTTTACAAAATTTTAGAGGATTATAAAGAATACGATATAGTATATTACAATATATGTGGCTCTCTTTGTAACCCCGGGGAAATATTTTAAAAATAATAGAATAATAAAAATAAGATTTCTCATTCGCTTTTTTCGAAATAACTTGACAACCCTTAGATATTAGTCTACAAAATTTTAGAGGATTATGAAAAATACGATATAGTATATTACCCTATGTGTGATTTTCTTTGTAACCCCTCGGAAATAATTTTTTTTTATAATAAAACAATAAAAACAAAGTTCTGTTACACGTTTTTTGGAGTAACTAGACAACCCTTAAATGTTAGTATACAAAATTTTAGAGGATTATGAAAAATACGATATAGTATATTACCCTATGTGTGATTTTCTTTGTAACCCCTCGGAAATAATTTTTTTTTATAATAAAACAATAAAAACAAAGTTCTGTTACACGTTTTTTGGAATAACTAGACAACCCTTAAATGTTAGTTTACAAAATTTTAGAGGATTATAAAGAATACGATATAGTATATTACAATATATGTGGCTCTCTTTGTAACCCCGCGGAAATATTTTAAAAATAATAGAATAATAAAAATAAGATTTTTCATTCACTTTTTTCGAAATAACTTGACAACCCTTAGATATTAGTCTACAAAATTTTAGAGGATTATGAAAAATACGATATAGTATATTACCCTATGTGTGATTTTCTTTGTAACCCCTCGGAAATAATTTTTTTTTATAATAAAACAATAAAAACAAAGTTCTGTTACACGTTTTTTGGAATAACTAGACAACCCTTAAATGTTAGTATACAAAATTTTAGAGGATTATAAAGAATACGATATAGTATATTACAATATATGTGGCTCTCTTTGTAACCCCGCGGAAATATTTTAAAAATAATAGAATAATAAAAATAAGATTTTTCATTCACTTTTTTCGAAATAACTTGACAACCCTTAGATATTAGTCTACAAAATTTTAGAGGATTATGAAAAATACGATATAGTATATTACCCTATGTGTGATTTTCTTTGTAACCCCTCGGAAATAATTTTTTTTTATAATAAAACAATAAAAACAAAGTTCTGTTACACGTTTTTTGGAATAACTAGACAACCCTTAAATGTTAGTTTACAAAATTTTAGAGGATTATAAAGAATACGATATAGTATATTACAATATATGTGGCTCTCTTTGTAACCCCGGGGAAATATTTTAAAAATAATAGAATAATAAAAATAAGATTTCTCATTCACTTTTTTCGAAATAACTTGACAACCCTTAGATATTAGTCTACAAAATTTTAGAGGATTATGAAAAATACGATATAGTATATTACCCTATGTGTGATTTTCTTTGTAACCCCTCGGAAATAATTTTTTTTTATAATAAAACAATAAAAACAAAGTTCTGTTACACGTTTTTTGGAGTAACTAGACAACCCTTAAATGTTAGTATACAAAATTTTAGAGGATTATGAAAAATACGATATAGTATATTACCCTATGTGTGATTTTCTTTGTAACCCCTCGGAAATAATTTTTTTTTATAATAAAACAATAAAAACAAAGTTCTGTTACACGTTTTTTGGAATAACTAGACAACCCTTAAATGTTAGTTTACAAAATTTTAGAGGATTATAAAGAATACGATATAGTATATTACAATATATGTGGCTCTCTTTGTAACCCCGCGGAAATATTTTAAAAATAATAGAATAATAAAAATAAGATTTTTCATTCACTTTTTTCGAAATAACTTGACAACCCTTAGATATTAGTCTACAAAATTTTAGAGGATTATGAAAAATACGATATAGTATATTACCCTATGTGTGATTTTCTTTGTAACCCCTCGGAAATAATTTTTTTTTATAATAAAACAATAAAAACAAAGTTCTGTTACACGTTTTTTGGAATAACTAGACAACCCTTAAATGTTAGTATACAAAATTTTAGAGGATTATAAAGAATACGATATAGTATATTACAATATATGTGGCTCTCTTTGTAACCCCGCGGAAATATTTTAAAAATAATAGAATAATAAAAATAAGATTTTTCATTCACTTTTTTCGAAATAACTTGACAACCCTTAGATATTAGTCTACAAAATTTTAGAGGATTATGAAAAATACGATATAGTATATTACCCTATGTGTGATTTTCTTTGTAACCCCTCGGAAATAATTTTTTTTTATAATAAAACAATAAAAACAAAGTTCTATTACACGTTTTTTGGAATAACTAGACAACCCTTAAATGTTAGTATACAAAATTTTAGAGGATTATAAAGAATACGATATAGTATATTACAATATATGTGGCTCTCTTTGTAACCCCGCGGAAATATTTTAAAAATAATAGAATAATAAAAATAAGATTTTTCATTCACTTTTTTCGAAATAACTTGACAACCCTTAGATATTAGTCTACAAAATTTTAGAGGATTATGAAAAATACGATATAGTATATTACCCTATGTGTTATTTTCTTTGTAACTCCTAGGAAATAATTTTTTTTTATAATAAAACAATAAAAACAAAGTTCTGTTACACGTTTTTTGGAATAACTAGACAACCCTTAAATGTTAGTATACAAAATTTTAGAGGATTATAAAGAATACGATATAGTATATTACAATATATGTGGCTCTCTTTGTAACCCCGCGGAAATATTTTAAAAATAATAGAATAATAAAAATAAGATTTTTCATTCACTTTTTTCGAAATAACTTGACAACCCTTAGATATTAGTCTACAAAATTTTAGAGGATTATGAAAAATACGATATAGTATATTACCCTATGTGATTTTCTTTGTAACCCCTCGGAAATAATTTTTTTTTATAATAAAACAATAAAAACAAAGTTCTGTTACACGTTTTTTGGAGTAACTAGACAACCCTTAAATGTTAGTATACAAAATTTTAGAGGATTATAAAGAATACGATATAGTATATTACCATATGCGTGATTTTCTTTGTAACCCCTCGGAAATAATTTTTTTTTATAATAAAACTATAAAAACAAAGTTCTGTTACACGTTTTTTGGAATAACTAGACAACCCTTAAATGTTAGTTTACAAAATTTTAGAGGATTATAAAGAATACGATATAGTATATTACAATATATGTGGCTCTCTTTGTAACCCCGGGGAAATATTTTAAAAATAATAGAATAATAAAAATAAGATTTCTCATTCGCTTTTTTCGAAATAACTTGACAACCCTTAGATATTAGTCTACAAAATTTTAGAGGATTATGAAAAATACGATATAGTATATTACCCTATGTGTGATTTTCTTTGTAACCCCTCGGAAATAATTTTTTTTTATAATAAAACAATAAAAACAAAGTTCTGTTACACGTTTTTTGGAGTAACTAGACAACCCTTAAATGTTAGTATACAAAATTTTAGAGGATTATGAAAAATACGATATAGTATATTACCCTATGTGTGATTTTCTTTGTAACCCCTCGGAAATAATTTTTTTTTATAATAAAACAATAAAAACAAAGTTCTGTTACACGTTTTTTGGAATAACTAGACAACCCTTAAATGTTAGTTTACAAAATTTTAGAGGATTATAAAGAATACGATATAGTATATTACAATATATGTGGCTCTCTTTGTAACCCCGCGGAAATATTTTAAAAATAATAGAATAATAAAAATAAGATTTTTCATTCACTTTTTTCGAAATAACTTGACAACCCTTAGATATTAGTCTACAAAATTTTAGAGGATTATGAAAAATACGATATAGTATATTACCCTATGTGTGATTTTCTTTGTAACCCCTCGGAAATAATTTTTTTTTATAATAAAACAATAAAAACAAAGTTCTGTTACACGTTTTTTGGAATAACTAGACAACCCTTAAATGTTAGTATACAAAATTTTAGAGGATTATAAAGAATACGATATAGTATATTACAATATATGTGGCTCTCTTTGTAACCCCGCGGAAATATTTTAAAAATAATAGAATAATAAAAATAAGATTTTTCATTCACTTTTTTCGAAATAACTTGACAACCCTTAGATATTAGTCTACAAAATTTTAGAGGATTATGAAAAATACGATATAGTATATTACCCTATGTGTGATTTTCTTTGTAACCCCTCGGAAATAATTTTTTTTTATAATAAAACAATAAAAACAAAGTTCTGTTACACGTTTTTTGGAATAACTAGACAACCCTTAAATGTTAGTTTACAAAATTTTAGAGGATTATAAAGAATACGATATAGTATATTACAATATATGTGGCTCTCTTTGTAACCCCGCGGAAATATTTTAAAAATAATAGAATAATAAAAATAAGATTTTTCATTCACTTTTTTCGAAATAACTTGACAACCCTTAGATATTAGTCTACAAAATTTTAGAGGATTATGAAAAATACGATATAGTATATTACCCTATGTGTGATTTTCTTTGTAACCCCTCGGAAATAATTTTTTTTTATAATAAAACAATAAAAACAAAGTTCTGTTACACGTTTTTTGGAATAACTAGACAACCCTTAAATGTTAGTATACAACATTTTAGAGGATTATAAAGAATACGATATAGTATATTACAATATATGTGGCTCTCTTTGTAACCCCGCGGAAATATTTTAAAAATAATAGAATAATAAAAATAAGATTTTTCATTCACTTTTTTCGAAATAACTTGACAACCCTTAGATATTAGTCTACAAAATTTTAGAGGATTATGAAAAATACGATATAGTATATTACCCTATGTGTGATTTTCTTTGTAACCCCTCGGAAATAATTTTTTTTTATAATAAAACAATAAAAACAAAGTTCTGTTACACGTTTTTTGGAATAACTAGACAACCCTTAAATGTTAGTTTACAAAATTTTAGAGGATTATAAAGAATACGATATAGTATATTACAATATATGTGGCTCTCTTTGTAACCCCGCGGAAATATTTTAAAAATAATAGAATAATAAAAATAAGATTTTTCATTCACTTTTTTCGAAATAACTTGACAACCCTTAGATATTAGTCTACAAAATTTTAGAGGATTATGAAAAATACGATATAGTATATTACCATATGTGTGGTTTTCTTTGTAACCCCTCGGAAATAATTTTTTTTATAATAAAACAATAAAAACAAAGTTCTATTACACGTTTTTTGGAATAACTAGACAACCCTTAAATGTTAGTATACAAAATTTTAGAGGATTATAAAGAATACGATATAGTATATTACAATATATGTGGCTCTCTTTGCAACCCCGCGGAAATATTTTAAAAATAATAGAATAATAAAAATAAGATTTTTCATTCACTTTTTTCGAAATAACTTGACAACCCTTAGATATTAGTCTACAAAATTTTAGAGGATTATGAAAAATACGATATAGTATATTACCCTATGTGTGATTTTCTTTGTAACCCCTCGGAAATAATTTTTTTTTATAATAAAACAATAAAAACAAAGTTCTGTTACACGTTTTTTGGAGTAACTAGACAACCCTTAAATGTTAGTATACAAAATTTTAGAGGATTATAAAGAATACGATATAGTATATTACCATATGCGTGATTTTCTTTGTAACCCCTCGGAAATAATTTTTTTTTATAATAAAACAATAAAAACAAAGTTCTGTTACACGTTTTTTGGAATAACTAGACAACCCTTAAATGTTAGTTTACAAAATTTTAGAGGATTATAAAGAATACGATATAGTATATTACAATATATGTGGCTCTCTTTGTAACCCCGCGGAAATATTTTAAAAATAATAGAATAATAAAAATAAGATTTTTCATTCACTTTTTTCGAAATAACTTGACAACCCTTAGATATTAGTCTACAAAATTTTAGAGGATTATGAAAAATACGATATAGAATATTACAATATATGTGGCTTTCTTTGTAACCCCTCGGAAATAATTTTTTTTTAAATTATAAAATAATAAAAATAAATTCTCATACGCTATTTTTGGAATAACTGGACAACCCTTAGATGTGCGTTTACAAAATTTTATAGGATTATGAAGAGAACAATATAGTATATTAAAATATGTGTGGCATTCTTTGTAACCCCTCCGAAATATTTAAAAAATAACAAAATTATTTATATTATATTATTTTTATTATTTTGTTATTTTAAAAATATTTCCGCGGGGTTACAAAGAAAGCCACACATACGGTACCTAATATACTATATTGTATTCTCCATAATCATAAACGCACGTATAAAAGTTGTCCAATTATTCAGCAAAAGTGTAAAATCTTATATCGAGTCTTATATTTATTATTTTGTTATTTTTTAAATATATCCGAGGGGTTACAAAAAGAGCCAGAGCGTTCTCTCATATCACAATATTCTTGGACGCCGCTGTATGATATCATTTAAACAAAAGGTCTTTGACATTTAAGGCAAGAAACGATGGACAGACCGACACCCTTGTTGATATTTAGGCTAAGGTGACTTTAAACACATATTTGTGTGAGATTTATTACCAACGTTTAATAAACATTTCTGACCGGTTTCCATATACCTACTTATGTACTTGGTTTTCGTAAGAGTAAAATAAAATAATTCCGTACAGGAGCAGTTCTACCTATACATAATGCTATAAACAAACGTTGAGTTGAAGCAACCAACGATTATCCTGGCTTCTGTTAGTTCTCGGGCCTTTAAACGTATATTTTTTCTAACATATTTATCCAGTTATACGTAAGTACCTAGTTGGAAATCGTCAGAGTATGATAAAAGAATTGCCCGCGGGCACCGCTGTACAATACCATAAACAAAAGTGCCTTTACATTTAAAATTTTCAAAGGAGAAACAGTTACAAAATTAAAAATTACGTTCGAATACCTAAACGGAATGCTACGATGTTTACGACTTATCCATTGTTATTACCTGAGGGCTTGATCCTACCCTGCGTTTACACCGACTACAAGTGTCTTTTTTAATATTCGTGTCATGATTCACTAATAACTACCATTTAAAAAAAATACAAATCGGATCTTTGTGATACACACGGATAAATTAAATGTTTGTTTACATTGAGTGTACCTGTATGGCAACGTATCGTATGTTAAATCCTGCATATTCTCACAGTTGTTGATTCTTTCTACCCAGTCGACATGCATAACGGGTACGTACGTACCATTTGAATATCTTTTTCTTACCTATTAACATGTGCATGCTAGAGATTCCGAAAAAAATATTCCCAAACACATTCTCCACTTAAATTATCACGAAACTTTTGGTTTTAGGCACTTTTTAACAGAACTCGCTCGATCACAAACAGTTACTGGTCACCAACAAGCATTTCACCAATGCCTTCTTTACCATTATTATTTATAAATAAATTATTTTAGAATTTGGTTACACGCGCGAGAAAAATATGTGCGAGTTCATTTTGTGTAGTCACTTTACTAGCTTCTCAGAACAGAACGTAAAGCAGCATAATAGTAGAGAGGGAACAGGTAGTCGTATCGTGGACATTCTGGGCCCCTTCTCTCGCTGGCTTTAGTTCAGGCACCTGTCCTCTTATTCATACTATTAATATGGTTATTTCTGATGTTGCATTAAATTATTTAACATATTTGTCACGCTTTGGCACTCCTAATGCAATACCTACTTGTAACAATTCTGATACAGACTCGAACAATGTAGGTAGGTAGGTACCTTCGAGTAACGTTGTTAATATTGATGGGCCAATAATGGGTCAAACTGAATTTTATTGAACTATTGAACTCCTAAACTGATTAAAGAAAACACAATCCGTACGTTAGGAATCAAAGCGTGTCGATTATCTTTGTTATGCGACTGGCATCCGCTTGGAATAAGGCTTTTATCGTTAACAAATTATCATATTTATTTTACCTTTAAAGATACATGTGGGAGTGTCGATAACGTGATACAAAAATAATTCCTGGAATGTCGGAGAATTTTTCCACACAGACGGAGCAGTTGAGAAGATTTTTTAATTGTACCAGCGCTTGAGAACTTATAAATTATTATTTCTTTGCTTAGGAATATTGAGAATTTATAATGTTCTAATACTATTCCAGTGCCGTGTGCCCGGGGCAGTACGCTAAAATTTCCGCCAGCTAGATACGTTCACAAATCAACTCAATGAATTTAAATTTATTTTCATGAATATTTTCTTAGACGCTCACGCTTTTTATTTTATATTTAATAATTATCTCATTAGGAAGGGAGCTGAGTGAAGACCGGAAATAGCAATAGGAAATTCTGGAGTAAAGTGCAAAACATGAGGGAAAAAAGAAAAAGAAACGAGAGGAATTAGAAATGCATCAAGCTTAAGCTTAAGTTTAAACTCAATAACATTTAAAACCCAAGAAATTTTGGAGATATACAAGAGATAGAAATGAATAATGAAGAAGGAACAAATGAAACAATTGGAGGAAAAAACAATAAATAACATACAGATAGGCAAAGCGGTGGAAAGATAACCGACCCAGAAATGATCAAGTGGATGGAAGCAGAAGATACTGAAGATAGCTAATGGAAATCTGGAACCTAGCATGGAAAAATTAAAATATACCGAAGGAATTTAATGGACTAACAAGCTCAAACCGCCAATATACGAAAAAGATCACACACGATGTAAAAATAATACTTTACAAACACCGGTTAAGACGTTTTGCTAGAAATGGATAAAAAAGAGAGAAGAAACACCCAATCCAACGCTGCAATAGGCATAACGACTTTTGAGAAGAAGAATTTAGTACTAGTTGAAATGTAGAAATGGATAAAAAAGTGTGAAGAAATACCGAATCCGACGCTGCAATAGGCAAAAAGATTTTTGAGAAGGAGAATGTGCAATTTCTAAAATAATACCTTACAAACACTGGTTAAATTTTTTTGCTAGAAATGGATAAAAAGAGATAAACACCCAATCCGACGCTGTAATAATATACATAAGGATAAGGAGAAGAAGAAAAATGTGCGATATCCAAAATAATACCACTACACTTACAAACGCTGGTTAAAATG
This sequence comes from Rhagium mordax, assembly GCA_963680705.1. NCBI lineage: Eukaryota > Metazoa > Arthropoda > Insecta > Coleoptera > Cerambycidae > Rhagium > Rhagium mordax. Next base: position 1,247,790 of record OY796664.1, read on the forward strand.
TTTGGCTAGGTTTATAATATTCCCCTGAAAACTGTGAAAAAAAAAAAATTAAAAACCCACCGTTACGAAGTATGGTCCTGTGTAGAGTTATATGTTTATATTAATAAATATAGAATGCAGTCCTGTTTCAGGTTTATGTTATTTTGCCAGTTGAAGTGCATGTGCAAGTAAAGAAGACTGGTTTTACTTTTTTTTTTCAAAAAAATAGTTAACAGTTAAGTGCCACAATCTGAGGTGTTTTCCAGAGTGGTTTTTCCTTTTAATACTGGATAGTACTTCATACTAAACTGTTTGCCTGAATAAAGTCACCCTTAATAATAATATTTGTAAATTCCAAAATAAGAGACGTGAAATTAAATAAAACTAAGTTCAATTCAATATATTAAACAAAATTTAAATACATACGCATATATTATGAAGGTTTTATAATAAAAGGAAGATATTCATTATATAAATATAGGTTCACCTACATATATTTCAATTACTAAGGTCGGTCCTGTTCACCACAATAATGTTTCCCGTATGGAAATATAGTAAATAAATAAATACTTTTAAAATATCATTATTATTTTTTTCGTTTAAATTGTAAACATTTTTCGTACAGTTTAATACCTTGGTATTAACTGGGAGTAGTAGTTGTTTTGCAGGAACCAATAATTTTCTAACTGGCAAACTTTTTCATTTGCACGATGAATACGTTTCTTTTAAAAAAAAATTTTGACGGATGGCGCGTTAATAAAATATTAAAAAATCATATTTTATCCCCTTCAAGAAATAAAATCATGTAAATTTTTCCGGTAGGTATATTGATCAATACAAAGTGTTACTTACCGACTGGTACATATAGTCATAGAGATGACCTAGGCTCCCTTGAAACGCAGAGGCTTTATTCCAAATTATTTTTCTGGACTTTTGATTTTGTAATTTTTGGTCCATTATTACAACGACACGTCCACTATCAACCAAGTAGTATCTAAAAGAAGAAACTAATATAGCGCCTGAAAATATAAGTCTAAAGCGTAACTTGCCTAGATTCACATTGCAAATCACCAATTATCTCTGCTACCAGGAAACTTCTAAAAACAACAATATTTTATTAACAGGATTATTCAAATTACGGATTTAGCGGTCTTAGCAGTCTAGCCCATAAAATTGTATTCAGAGCCTTTTCCAGTTCATACCAAAATCCGAACAACTTCTTTGACAATTTAATTAAAAATGATTTTACCAAACGTGAGGGGCGCTGATAACTACCCGAATAATTCAGTAAAACTATAGCTGCGTTAAAACGTTGTTATAAACATCTTTTTAAAAATATATATGTTTTGATGTGTGTATTTGAAATTTTAAGATATTTTTCTTATAAATTATCAAAAATACCAATTACTCGTTGGTATTCAATTCAAATTTGATTATTTTAAATGGTACCAACATGCAGATTCTTTGCCCTAACAAAATCAAGCGTAAAATGGTTTAAGAATTTTTGACAGGGCGTATTAAATTTAAAACATCTCACCCGCCATGCAGTGAACAAAAATTGAAATTAAAATTTGGTTAATGTTATGTGCAATTACAATTAATAAGAAAATTGAACCATAGACGTGCATAATCTTTTATAAGGGTACAATTATTTAAAAATATATATTTATTATTATATTGAATAAATAAATAAATAAATAAATATATATGGTGCAGAAATACGTTTACATTCTATATTTTAAATAAAAATGGAAGTTCTGAGGCAAAAGGACCTCGGTTAACAACCTGTTGAATCAATCCTCAGTTCAATAAATTAAAAACAACTGTATTCACAATATTATATCCGCACCCCTGTATAACCGTTATAAAAGAATCGGATAAAAGTCACAAAACCTAAGAAATTAGGCTAGACCAATATAATTTTCTCACTTAATTTAAAAAGTAAATAATAATGTAATTATGATAAAATATTTATAAAATTTGTCCAACGTCTTCCCTGTCAAAGACCGAGATTTTTATTTGCCTAACATCTAATAGACAAAAGACACATTTACATCCCCTCTACGAGAAACACTATATCAACTACATAGCTTCTGCGTGAACACCGATACACATGCCACTAGAAACTGGGATGAGGTCACTATGTTTCGTTCTGATACTTGTCCTGTTGCGCTTAAGCCTTTGGTATCGAACAACACTCTTTCCTAATGATATAAAAAAAGTTGTAAGAGTTATTAATGTATTTAGAAAAAGGTATATAATTTTTTTTACATGTTATTTAAATTAGGACTAGCAATTTAGAAGCAATAGGCAGCGTCAGTCATGATTTATGCAACTCCACCATATGTCTTATTGAAACGGCTTACTAACGTGCATTTTAAAGCGCTTTTTTAAGTATTCTGGCTTTTGTTATAGCGAACAACCAGATATATCCAGCGATGATTGGTGAAATTTAAAGGCAGTTCTGCGGGAAAAAATGGCGATTCAAATTTATGAAAATTTTTTTCAAAACATTTGTAAAATATTTACGAACAGTTTTTTGCCCAAAATCCGGTGGAAAATCGACAGATCGACTTCAAAGCTCATATGGAAACTTTGAATTTTTGCAAAATTACACATTTTAAATTTTATAAAGACTTACAAAGTTCAATTTGAATAAGGAGTAACTTTACAAAAATTTAAAAAAATCCTTAATAAAATTTGAAACTACTGGATCAATTCTCCTTCCTATTTTGGAAAAAACATTTTGTTCAAAATGCACTATCTAGTCTACCCCTGTAACCAATGTTGGGAGCGGGAAATGCAGATTCTATTATAGCGTCTTCTAAAAAAATGTGTATAAGGAAGATTTTAATGTACTTTATTATATAATTATTCGACACTAAATATTCTACAATTTAATTTTTACAGTTCAGTTGCCTATTTGGTTCTTTATTTGGGTAATTGAATAAAACAAATTTTAAATTATATTACACAATAATTTTTTACATGAAATTCATGCATATACAATTAACATATAAAAAATAGGAATAACTTATAACATATCTAACAAACTGGAATACAAATAATTTATATAGACAGATATTTTTATTACTATATCAGTAGAATATTTTACTTGTTTATACAATCAACATATACAAAATAATGGATTATTTATTAATAACATCTAATACTATAATCAGTTAATAATAAAATTACTGTTAAAAGCAACAATTCATAAAATAAATTCTTGTGGTAAATCAAATTACTGACTACTTTTTTTTATCAGAGATGGGTTTGATGCTCTACGAGGGGACACCGTTATTCCCTTAACCGCACATTTGTAAAATTTCAATAGCAACTTTATTATTTCGGAAAAATACAAAACCATAACCTCCCAAATAGTTACACTCATCATTTTTTCAAAATAATCGAAGACTGCCTGTCTAAATTAAAAAATGTCGAGGCTATGAAAAGCACCCTCTTATTACACTTTGTGTACGTTACGTCATGATGTAGGCTTGGAGGTAAAATGGTTCATTACGGCCATCATTTTTATGTCAACCGTTATGGGATTGTTTCAGGTGTTCTTTGTCAATATTATCAATAAACAAAGGTCGCCATAAGCAAATATACAGTTCAAAATATTTTAAAGGAAAGCAATAATAAAATAAAACATTATTTATCCATCTGTATATTATGCAACAAATCACCTTTTTTCCCTTACATCGTCCTAAAAGTTACAAATAATTTTTTACTTTCATCAATTGCCTTTAAAACATCTTGACTTACGTATTTGCATATTAAAAAATAGAATTTCAATTTTGGCGCCTAATTCTTCCGACGGGAAAATAAACTTTCTTTTCAATGTGAAGGAATTTTGGTAATTGATAAAATTAATAATGAACACTATTAACTTCAACCCCAAAGAGATTTCTCACCTCCATATGCACGACCTACACCATTCCCAATCAGTTTTCATGAAAAGCCTATTTTCCGACTAAATTTGCAAAAACCAGTAAAAATAAAGGTAAAACCTGCTTTGTCCTTAGCATAAGCGACACCGTTTTATACAATAAATGTGGTCACTGACAACTGTCGCCTCTTTCCGATTGATATTTTAGTGACTATTCTAATTTTGATCATTCTAGAGTTCTGAATAAATTACAGTAATTAATTCGATAAGAGCAGATCTTGACAGCAGAATTAATAAATCTATACATGAATATATTGCTTCTGTATATATATACAATGGCCCCTTTTTTGTCAAAACTCTAAGAGGCCTAGTCAAAGTCATTGCTACTTCTTCGCTATATCCCATTATGGCATGAAAACAAAATTTACAAAGAGAAAAAATTGTATATCTAAGGATATATCTCTGTACATATGAGTGGGAGTATACACTGCCATATGTTACAAGCAAAGTATTCATGTATCACTTAACTAAAATAGAATAACTTCATTATTGTGTTTTAAACTTACAGTCAAAGACTAAACATCACACACTTAATATATATTGTCTTATTTCTCAGACGGGACTGCCTCAATCTAATTTATACATAGCATTTTGATAACAGATAAAATTAATGAAGAGCACATTTTAAAAAATTGTAGCAAATCATTTAGATATTTTGAGTAACTTAATTAACTAAAGTGGAATGCACTCTCTCACACGTATTCCATCCAAGGTAATTAAAACTGGTCGGCCAAGAGATCACAAAGTTCAACGGAGACAGTCTCTTTACTTGAACGAACGGTTAACCTGTACATCTGAAAAAGTAAGGTCTTTTATACAATTTGGCTAATTCTTTTACTTTGTTTACTGACTTTGTTGATTTGAATTTACCTGAGCATTTTTATTGGGTTCTAAACGAAGAAGACATCCAACCTGTTGCGAACGCATATGGATAATGCCCGCGCATACAAAATTATCTGGATTTGGATCAATACCATCTAAGAGTTGCATGCCAAATCCCATGATTTTCGTCCTGGCAGCCTGCAAGTCCATTGGCGAGGAAGCTTTGAATATTTTTTGAGATCTTTGTTGATTGGTACTAAAAGATGAATGCGATTAGTAGTAATTCGTCTATTTGGGCCAATCCATGCCAAGTAAAGAGACGGTTGCACCAATTAGAAAACACATGTATTTTTTAAATTTTACAATGTGATTATTCCTCGTTTCTTAGATAAAATTATTCTCGATAAAAACTGTTTCTTGAATTTGATCTAAGAGTAAAGGACCCTTATTTTAAAAAATATTGAAAATGACTTTAATTAACCAATTTTTAAAAACTGGTAAAAAATTAAGTAAAAATACTGCCATTTCGGCTTTAAGTATAACTTTTATTTTGAAATGATATTTCCAAGTTTTTACTCTTCATTCTTAACAAAATTTGCTGCAACTGAAAATATGAGCGTGCAGCAATTTTTTTATTTTAAATAAACATGTTAATGTTTAATTTTAATTGGCCGATTTGACACGGTTCGGCCCATTTACAAAAATAAATTGTCATATCGTCATACTTTCCAAGGTTCTTCCATCTGGCAAAGAAAGATTCTCCATTCATTTCGGTAGGTTCAAAGAATTTATTTATGGTTAAAGGTAGCTTAATCGTTATTTTTTGGGGTATGTTATTACAAACAAAGCTGACGACTATGCTAGGGGTATCTAAAAGAAAATTAATTACAAGTACATTAATTGAAAATAAGGCTTTTACAAAATAACAATTACCTGTATAATCATCAATACACTCCGCATTGATCATTTGTTGAATTTGGGCACCAGCCTCTAGGACTGGTTCGACAGGTTTCATTTGAATACTTAATTTGGCAGCTTGTTCTTCAGACCATAATAAAGTAGGAACGAAATTTTGTAGAGGGGCGCTGGTTTTATTACCGTAAAATAGACCTAGCCGTCCCAGATTTTGGCGGAATTCGCTTTTTACTCCGATTTGAATCAAATCATTCTCAAACAGTACACCGTTGTTTTTACATACAAATCTGCAATGACAGTACTTAATTATTTAGTACGAATATTAATTATTCACACCCTTACTTTTTAGGATCCACAAACCAAGTGTTATTTGAAGGAGTGGTACTAACGTTATTTGCAGGCTTGCTGTAAATATCACCCAAAACGTCAAGAAGGACCCCAGTATTACCCGAATTGGGCTGAGAAGTTGGAGGTGTTGATAGGCCCAATAGATCTGTCGACCCTGAACTGTACAAACCATCTCGTTTAATTTTTTTAAATAAAATATTTCAACTTAATTACCTTGTGTTGTTCACATCACTGTTATGGTTTGCGATGGGCGTAGGACTTTTATTTTCCTTAATGTCATTCTCTGGGACTCGCCCTGGTTTCTTCTTTTTCAAAACGGCTAGTATGGAACTTTCCCTCTCCGGAAAAGCAGGCATTTCCTCAAGTACCGTTGCCAACACATCCGAACTAGCAATGATACTCAATTGCAAATATTCAGACGCTCTTTGCTGTAATTCGGCATCCGCAGAACGCAAATTACTGTGTTGTTTGAACACCTCCTGTACTTGCGTTCTAATTTCAGGAAACAAATTTATAAACTTGATATAAGTCGACAGTAGGAGAGCGCGCGTCATAGGTGAACATAGATGATATTTCGAATGAAGCAATTGGAATTGTACGGATGGCGAAGATCTCTGGTCTCCCGCTATTAAGTTGCCGAATTCCCCTAAGATGTACCCGCCTACTTTTACCATGTTCTCATGGCATGCTGGCGCCTGCAAAGCCTGAGAACAAACGTCCATAATATACTTTTTAATTGAAGACAAGGAATGAAACAGACTTTCTGGCATTCCTATATATAGATGTTTTATTGAATAAGTTAACAACATTATTATGTTTAAGTAGCCTTAAAATAATAGAAGTTGGCTCGCTTACCTCAAAAACAGTCTTGGCTGCGTAACCCTGCACCTCATCTCTGTTTATTACGATTTGTATGACACGATACCATACCTCTTCAGATACATAATCCCCGGCTATTCTAATTAAGTTTAAAATTACATCTACATACCTAAAACAAATTATTTTAGAAAAAGCTATACGTGATTTTAATAAATTTTACCAAGTATAGTCCGTTGCATATTTCTCGGCAAGAATAGCGACTTTCAACACCATTTCCTCACGAATTGAATAATCAGCAGTCTCGAGGTAATTCAACATTTCCTGCACAATTTCTTCAGCATTACTCTTATCGCACATTGCGTATAATAAATCTACAGCTTGTTGTCGCACAGACACGTCTTTTTCCATCTTCATGGAAAGTATTACGACTTCCTGATGCTTTTTTACGGCTTCGTGTGAAAATTCCGAAGTAGCTAAATGACACATAGACTCCAAGGCTAGATACCTTAAATTTGTTTCTCTGTTACTGAGAAATTGTCCAAGCTGGTTACAGGCTCTAACTAGCAGGTTCGCTTCACTAAAAAGATCAAAATGTCGTATAAAAACTAATGCAAAGGTTCCTCTAAATTAAAATACCTGTCGTTATGTATAATGAGGCTAATGGCTTCAAAAAGAACTGCATTTTTGGCATTTGAGTGTTGCACTTTCTTTGATTTTGGAGGCTCCTGAGCCTTATTCAAAATTGTCTCTAAACATTCATTTAATCTACCTCTGACACCTGGATCCTCAGCTGTAATTTTTGTTTTATATTAATTTAACACACATAATCTAAATGAGGTATCTTACCAGGAGGGGTGTAATTTTGAAGAAGTCGTAAAAGCTTAACAGAGAGCCAGGGTGCTGGTACAAAGTAATAAGTATAATCTTGAAGGTCTGTGTAGCTCGCGGTAACAATCTGAAAAATACAATAATAAAGTTACATGGACGTTCTAAAATAAAAACATTTTTGCTTACCCTACTTAACCGAGAAACAGCTAAAGATACACATCCCTTATACTCTTCAGGATTTTTCTTAACCAATGCATCGATGAGACTTGTAGCAGCAGTTACCACACCCATATGTTGGTCATTCAATAAGTGTATGATACGTGATGTCCACTCGCCTCCAGGAATAATTTCCTGGGACGTTCTAAATAATCGGAGGAGACATAATGCTGCACTTTGTTTAACAACATCCATTGTATCGCTGAAAAACAATGATACTTACTAAGCATAGGGATACTAATATTTAAAAGGGTACCTACCCAGATACGAGTAATTTTGGTATATCATTTCCAAACGCCTCAGCCATTTCACGGCTTCCAATGTTTGCAATACATTGCAAAGCCAAGTTGACGTGAATGGGATTTCTTGAAGCCAAGTCATTTTTTATGCTTTGGATGATAAGTTTAATAAGTTCGCTGTTAGTGTTGACTAGAACTGATATGAATAAGTATCCCTAAAAATAAACACAACTTGAATGCAATAAACACAATTAACAGAACTTATCAAAGAATTTAACAATAAAAACATTGATTACTGGCCTTGAAATGTGACAAATTCAATGTAATCTGTATTAATTCGTAAACAAGTAATTATAACTGAAAATCAACGCTAAAAATATGGCTTACTATTTGCTTCTCGGAGTATTTATTGGACGAAAGTAGATTTACAGCTTCCATATGCCCAAAATCAATGTCATGACCAAGTAAAAATATAAAGAGTAGTTTACAAACATATTTTTTCTTTTGATAACCATCCAAAGTTTTATCGCCTTTAAATTTACTTCTTATATTCGCTAATTCTTTATTTATTCTTTTTATTTCAGCTTCTTTACTTTTACCTAAAAACATTTAGCCAGTGACTTTAAAGTTCAAAATTTTCAAAGACGTGCTACGTACAATTTCTTATGTCTGATATAAACACAGCTAAGCCACGCATGCCATCTCCTCGAACTGCTGGCATGGCTCTTCCACTTGCCTAAAAACAGAACACTTCCTAAAAGTTAAATATTCTTTATAATAATGACCCCAATTCATCCCCTATTCAAAAAATCTACAAAAGGTCATTCAAGACCCTCCCCCTAAATGACTATTTGACAGATAAATTATCAAAACTGCAACTAAACCACAACTTACCCTTTTTTCTTAAATGACCAATCACAATTTATATTTCTTTAACAAATTACACCACAAATTAATTCAATTCACAACAAACACCCTATTTACACATCAACTTTCCTTCTGAATAAAAGTCAAAGGACCATTGGCAATGTTGACTGCGCAAGAAAGGTGGCTCTCGCCGGTACTTATCGATAAAAAAGATTTCTACGCATATGTCATTAACACATGACAGGAGCATATTTAGGCAATTTTTGGCGAGTAACCAAACAGTCCAGCTCGACCGGTTACTACCAAACTATAATTTTCAATTCAGACTGGTCGGCCAAGAAAAAGCCGTTTTGATTTGCATTAGTACCTGTATTAAAAATAATATTGTAGGAATATTAATAACACATAAATTACAAGACGTGGAAAGACATTGGCGATTAAGCTAGAAAATGCATGAAATGTGGGTGATCTCTACCAGAGGGCGATACTGTTCCTTTTCCTCATTGATACTACCGATTCTACCTAATAATGTCAGGGCCGGCCCTAGCCGTTTTGTCACCCTAGGCAGAAATTAAAGATGCGCCCCATATTTTCATATTGGGACTTGTTTTTACTACCGCACGCAATAAACACGTTAATAATTTGTACATATTGATATCCCTATCAGATTCGTTATAAGCCCATAGAAAGCAAAGCTGATTCAGTCAGAGGCTCAGTCTCCTTAGTTTTTGCGGACGGAAGTTAGGCCTTGGCTGTTAAAAATCTTATTATCTAGTCGTATCCTTCAAAAATACTTTACAAAATCGATTCACAAATATAAGACGCTTAAGTATATTCTAAATAGGAAATAAATTACTTACCATTGAACGTTGAAAATTTTTTTATACATGGGTCACCACAATGACATTTTTGAACAACAGTTTTTATTTTATTCATAATAATTGTCAAAAGACTTTACAAACAAAATCTTTTTGCAAATATCTAAAACAATAAATGGTTATATTAATAAAATTTAGAGGTCGAAAAAGTATTGTTATAAATATACATGACGGATGGTCGAGAGGCATCCATTTGAGGCACCGAATGGATGGATGGAAAAAGTAGTCTGTCTACATTTTTCCCAACATATAGTCTTTTCCCAGAAAGCCCTGGTTTTGGAGGTTGTCCAATATATGCGGTGGGATTGTTCTTTTTATTTTTAGACAAGTAATTATTGCCTGACCACTTCGTTTTAAATTTTTACGGGAATTTCTGTATAGACAAATAAAACAGAAATTAACCTGTGAGGGCCGATAAGTAACATTTAAATATAAACTGCTCTAATTTTAACATGCCCTTTGTTGTTGAATATTTCTGTTAAGCAGAGTCGTCTCCAGAACCAAGTGTTCCAGGTATGTGCTTTAGGACCGACAAGGGACAAAGAAAAAAATGTGAAATATTTGGCGAGAACAAGTTTTGTTAAAAAATAAATTGTATAATCATTATACTAAAAGGCACCAAAATGCGAACACAGTGGTATAATTTAACATTGAGCCGGCCCTGTTAATAAGTTTGTTGTGGAAGTGGAAGGGGGATAGGATACTGAGATAAAGATTGATATATAAATATTAATGCCAACGTTTAATGTTAAAGTTAGGCACTCTTAAGCTTTAGTATCATGATATATATTAATATAATAAATTAAATATAATAAAAGCTATTTACAATAACTAATCTGTTACAGAAATAAATATTTAGAAAAACATAACTTGATAAATCAGGTAATAGTTGATTACATATTTGAATGTTCCTTCTTAACAGATCGTACCATGTAAACTTTGTAAATAGATTTCCTAAAATAACTACCGTAACATTTCTTAACACTAACAGATTAAAAAAATATTTAACAATTAGTATTTCCATTAGGTTCTTTAATGTATTTGTACTCTGAACAAATTTGTATAAAAATATAGGATACAAACTAATTACGTACTAATAGTTACTTAATCAATTGTTAACATAATAGATATAAATAATTAAAAAAATTACAATAATATACTTGTTTATGTACATAGTTATCACCTTATCAATCACTATCGGGGCTCTAACAAATAATGAAGGGGCTCGTACTTGTCCATATTTCAATATTCTATATTATTTTCACTGAGCAGAGGATATTGTATCGAAAATCAAACAAAGAACATCCGTAACTCATGATTTTTCCCACACTTTTTTTTTAATGAGCCTAGTTTGTTTCTGAATATTATAACAAAGTAACCTTACATTATTATCTCATATAAATGTTGCTTGTACGATATGTGGTGTTATAGAATGTCGAGTTTGTTTGAAATAAATAAAGCATTAACCCGTTGACTGTCCCCATAAGAACTTTTTTACTTGCTCATGCGCTCACATGTTTTTTTTTTAATATTTAATATTTATTATGAATCAAATGTATCTCATGAACGTCACAGAGATAGCGCCCATGCATCAGATGTGATGCATGGGACAGTCAACGTGTTAATATACAAGCATATAAGGGTCATAAGACGTTTTAAATACGAAAACCCAAAATTCGCAACATGGATATAAAATGTCATTATGTTTTTATTACTGGCTGTTATTTTTCCGCCGTTTAGTCATTATCGTACACATTAAGATTTCCTACTTACCATGTCTTATGCTCCTCATACTACATTTTAATAATAGATACTATATAGGATAGTTATATTCAATTTATATTTGTTGTCGTACCTGAAAATGATGTTTTTGTTATATATAACTAAGATTGATTATAGAAGGTGATTTGCGAAAAAACTGGGGAAAGTGCACTTATAGATTCTTAACCTAGATATTTTAAATATATGTATCTGATTTTCGTTATAATGCCCACTACTATAACTGCTAGAGTTCTTGCAAATTTACATTTTGTAAATCTGTATTTACAAGTATGCAAGTTACCACTATTATCTAAACATTAACGACAACACTTAATAAATTTCATATTGCTGCTTATATTATTTAAATAATTCTACTTACTTCGAATTATTTTCATCCAGTCTATGGTTTGTCATATTTTTTCATGGATTATGGAATATTTCTATACTACAATATATAAATATACCACTAGCAGTTATTTGAAAAAATGAATCACATTCTATTCTTACAACCTATTAAATATTATTTTAAAAAATTACAGACATGTAAATATATTTACATATTATAAAATTTATTATTACAATATTTAATCCAGTAACTACATAATTAATATTTAATTATTAATTTCTGACATAATAAACAAATTAACGACTTATTAGACTAGCTTTAAGAGATCTATACATTAACAAACAGAACAATTTGATTTTTCACTAATATTTCCATCAGCTTTTTCTATTTCAGTGAGCAGTATGTGAAATATATCTGACACAGACTGGAAAAATAAAAATATTTTTATTTTATGAATTGGTTTTATTGGTAAATAATTAGGGAGGATTTAGAGAAACACTAGTACACCATTGCAAAGTAATATGACTCTTCACTAAGCATTATGAATAATAAAAATATATTCATCTGAGGCAAAATCATGTAATTTTTTTTGCATCATATTTACAAAATACAGAAAATAAAAGGAAAGTCACATTACAAAAATTTGATATTTAAAAATGCCTCTTACAAAAATACGAACTGTTTCAAAAATGTAATTTACAGTGAATGTGTTAAATTCTGAAGAAAAAAAAAAGAGAATAAGAAAATTTGGGACCAAGAAAACTAAGACTAACTGTGTAATTTTTTAAACTGACATGTGGGCATTTTCAGTATTTCCCTATTTTCTCTTTAAAGAAAATGCTATACTATAAGTTATATAAAAGTTAACCAACAATTCTTACCTTTCCGGAGTATCCTGTATATCCTTTATTAAAACACACGACCTGTACAAAAGAAAAACACAAAAAATACAGTAAACGACAGTAAAGTCACATTATTGCATACATAAAAGGATTCTATAGCAAAAAACTGTGTTACGTAAGTACAAATACTTTAGTTTGTTATAACAGTAAATTATAAAACCTCCTGATTTTCGTAAATATGATGCAAAAAAATGAAAAAACAAAATGTAACAGTCAAGATACTGCAATATTCCGGGGTGTCACTGAAAATATGGCTCATCCCAGGTCATTTGCTTGTCTCTTAACTAGAGAAAATAAATTATATTTAGGCAATGCATTACTTGACATACAAGTAGAGTACTTATCAATTTCCAGAAATAATAAGAGCCCAGATTTTAATGACTACACCCTGTTTTTGTGGCTCTAGATTAAATTAAATTCTGAGTTCGAAAGCATATCCTAGGCAAACACCTAAGAATAAGTAATGACACATTACCAAACTGATTTTAAATACCTATACTATAAAAATATATAGGGTGTAGTGATTAAAATATGACATGCTATTATTTCCAGTGCAACTGGATATAATACCAAGAGAAATACTCTACTTATATATCAACTAATATGTCATTTTATTGGCGCACTCACTATATTATTATATAATTTAATGTATCTAAATTAAGAGACAAAAAATATATCTCAGTGATATCCTTGTATATGTAAGAATACATATACAAGGGTGATATACACACCGTGTCTAAATTTGTCCGTACACCGCTGCTATTATTAAAGCTACAAAGTTGGTTAAATTAGCAAATTCTTTCTGATAATTAAAATAAACGGGAAAACAGTTGAACGTTTATTTAAGATATTCACAGAAATAGAAATGTTTTAAATATCTCTATACATTTTGGAAAACAAATTGAACAAAAAATTGTTTTTACATAACCACCCTAAACTTAAAATAAATAAGCAATAATGAAAAATACGACTTAATTACCATAAAAGTTTTACTACATTTTATTGATTTAAACATTTAAAAAATAGTGCTAATTGTTTATTTTTTCAGTTATGTATTAACATTTTTTTGTTCAGAATCAAATATGTTTTCAAAATATGTGGAAATATATAGCGTTTCATTAATCTTCTTTTTATTTTTGTTTTCATCATATTATTCGGCAGAAAAAATTCTACCAAATTGCCAATTTAAGTGCCTCTGTAGATCCAGTAAGGACGGAGTAAGCAATGGTGAACGGATAATTTTGGACAAGGCACATGTATATAAATATATTTATAGGGTGACTAAATTAAGGTGCAACACGTTTTAACCTTTATATGTTTGTATCGATAAATTAATGTCACTACATTCTTTGTCGCTTTCTCTAGCGAATCATCTACCTATTTCTAATCCAAGAGAAAATGTTTCTTTATCGTTAACCCCCTTCAGTAATTCCCTGAAAATCTAAGATTTTTTGTTAGATAAAGAAAGACAAGGTGATTCGGTTTATCAAGGAGTCCAAACCACATCAAGGGCCACAGACAGGTTCCTTTTCCCACCTAAGTCCAAAGCAAATAAATGTTTCCAATTAATTATTTAAAAATAATAGGAAAGCGGTTATATCAACGTTTGTTGGTGGTAAGATTTCATTGCTACGACCATCTCCTTATTTGCTGCAGCCACTAATACCTGAGCACGATGGTGAAACACGTTAAATCCTGCTTAAATGCAGCTAAAATATTCACCATAATATAAAATTCAAGCAATTTTTACAATTGGCACGCGTATTTTTATTTAACAAAAGCGCCTATAGGTACCTTAAGTTTATACTTTCAACCACAAACCACAAGCAAAACTCACATATCTACATTCAGCTAACGTAAATTCTCTATTTATTATTATTATCGGCAATTAAAGTAATAAGAAACAAATTACATTTACATCTAACATTTAAACACGTGAGGGTGATAAATTAAATTTCCTAGAATAGCAGTATTTTTATTTTTGGTTATTAAGAACCACTTCTAAGGATGGAGGATGGTTACTATTTTGGTTATTTTTCTCGAGATCCGCGAATCCTATATACATACAGGGTGTCCCACTTATCGTGCTTACCATGGGTATCTTGGAAACGGTAAGAGATTAAATGACATCAAATACATCAATATCAAACAAAACTTTGACAGATACTTATTTGAAACAATTTTTTACATGTCCTACTTGTAAATTAAAAGAATTCTCAATTTCTTAGTTTCTAACCAATGAATCAAAATATGTTTTGAGTGTATTTTGTTTTATTTCATAAAAACTGGGGAGGAAAGTAAAAAAAATCAAATAATAGAGATAACTAAAGAGCAACAATTACAATTTTTTCAAGAACTTGCATCAAAAAGACAGAAAAAACCGCATTAAAATATTTCCATAAATAAACGAGTTATAATGGAAAAATGAAAGTGACAGACAAAAATCAGTTCCTTGCTTATGAAACAAAAACGAGTTGATTTTACTAAAATATCTTTGCACATAATACGTAAGCCTTGATAAACTCTAAATTTGGTGTCATTTAACCTACCATGTATCACTTACGTTTCCAAGATACTCATAGTGAGCACGATAAGTGGGACACCCTCTATAATATAATTTTATTAGAGCAATGCTATTTCAAAGGTCAAAATGTCAAAAACCATAAACGGGACAAAAGGCCTCCTCATTTGTCAAATAAATATGACATGCCTATAAATAAATTATGAATTTTAAAAAATCGAAATGTCCAATTCACATTTAAATCGGTAGCTAAATACTTATAAATGTATAGTAACTTTGAGGCAGATACGTGTCTACGTAAAAAAATTTAACGTTTATATAAGAAACACCAAATAATGCACCATAATTTAGAATCACCCTGATATACAGGGTGGTCATACGTTTAGCATCTTTCTCTTAAGGGCAAATAAAATGTCCCAAATTGCCCAGGTCCAAGGTCAATATTAACAAAGACAAGATTTGTCTTAATTCAACGTTGATTCGTTGACTTTCTTGGAATTTCTGAAAGCTCTGGTTTACAGATTTCTAAGAACCCTGTCAGAATCCAACACAATCAAATTCTATAATAAGAATTTTTTTACTGATATAAACAGACAAGGGCAGTGGAGTCATTTAATAATTATAGTTGTGGGTTTAGAAATTACTCGAGAGTTCGTAGCTTTCAGGCGTATATAAATATATGTTCGACTATTGGGAAAAGTTAAGAACCACGTTTAGAAAATTCTGAACCTTAAAAAATTAAAACTCTGGACCTAGGCATTTTCACATAGGCAAAACTTGGAGTATATTATCTCCCCTTAAGAGGAAGACACTAAATTTAGGATCAACCTGTATGTACTTATAGGTAGTTATTGCCTAAAAATCAATTAACACTTTTAGAATGTGAGTACTATGACATAGAAAACTTATTCAATAAAAAAGTTAAACTCATGGGATAATTTCTAGTTAGAGCAAGGGAAAAGAGTCACAGGGTATGCGCAAATAAATTTAAACTGGTAACGTTAATACACTTTTAAAAAGCGGGTAATTTTTATGCATATAAATATTTACAAAAAAAAAAGGTTAAGAGGATAGAAATGTTAGTTTTAAGTATTATTGTAGTTAAGGAGACACAGAACACACAACACAGAATAGAAATAAAAAATTGTAAGATGTACAGTTAATACTAATACGAGTATTATTTTTCTTGGGTATATTGGTCACATATATAAACAAATTTATTATTTTTTTCTAACGTTTCGGTTTATTTATATGACCGATTTACCCAAGAAAAATAATACTTGTATTTGATGTCAACGGTCAAGAAAAAAACAAAAATATATATCTATATGTTAATACTAATGTAACTTATAACTATCATTGTTTATACAGTTTTTACCTAACAGGCAGAACGACTGGTTGAAAAATACCACCCACCGTGAAAAAAATATTCAACTTTAACTTTATAACAGACAAATGAAATAATACGGTAAGTATAAGCCGGGCGAAAACTGAACGTTTCAAATAGAAAATGAAGTCAAGATATTATAAACCCATTATACGTACGTGGAAGTTTTCGTCGATACGTGCTTTTTGAATAGTTCAGCCCATTCAATAAAAACTGTGTAACAATTGAAGCTGCTTCGTACCTAACACTACGCATAATATGTACAAATAGCAGCCAAAAATAAGAGGGACCTTCAAACCACGTACAAAAAACAGTTTTGTTTTTACTCAACACCGAAAAGGTCATTTATTTATTGTTATTTCAAAAACATGGGGTTAATACCATACATTTTTAATATTAAATACCGCTAGCTAGGTGCATGGAAAGTACTTACCGAATTTTGTTTTGCTGATGTCTCTAAAAAGATAGCTTTCCAGTCGTCGGCTAGTCGTTTTCCTTCCTCGGTAGGTATCATCCTTTCCATGTGAAGATCGGTTTTGTTTCCCACTAATACCACAGGGACGCTAAAATATAATTTTCAGTCAAACTTACATTATAGCAATGTTATTATAGCTGCTGACGAGACACGGATACAAGGTTACTTACTGTCCTTTTCCAGTAATGTCTAAAAGTTTTTCATGTATGGATTTGACAACATCAAAAGATTTTGTGCTGGTAATACTATACACTAGAACATATCCATGTACGTCGATACTGTATTGCGAAGGAAAAATTGAGTATTCATCTTGTCCAGCTGTGTCAACTAATTTAAGTTCATAATCCTGTGAATTAATTCGAGTGGATTTGGTAAAAGCTAAAATATCAAAGAGAACATGAATGGACGTATCGGATTGCAAGTTATATAAATAGATGCTTAAATTACTTACTATTTTCTATTGTAGGATCATAAGAATCTACAAATTGGCCTTCTACAAATTGTATACTAAGGGAAGATTTACCTAAGAAAATACCTAGTATTAGCTAGAGATAAAAATAAAGAAGATTTTAACTTACCTACTGACCTGTAGCCCATGACAGCAATTTTACGTTGCTTAGAAGGCATTTTAAAGCTAATAAGTAAGTAGTTTAATTTATCACAGCAACCAGCAAATAAGTGTATTAATTAATACTTATTTAAATAATAAATAACACAGAACCAGAGCACAAAACAAAATATTACAAACAAGAACAATATGACTACCACGGAACATCTAAAAGAACGACTACACTAACGGTCCTAACGGAGCATATACCACAGCTTCGTAAACCATTAACTGAACAGACAAGACAACAGACAGATAAGGCGATGATCCCAAATATAAATAATAAACACAAATAATTGTGTGTTGACAAGAATTGGTCTTATTTATCTATTACTTCTGATTAAGTATGTGATTTTTCTGTATTATATAAATTGTACAGTTGCAGATAAGATTTTTGAAATTTTTCAAATGGGTTTTACGACCCAACAAACGAAATGGACAAATCCAAGGTCCAAGGTCAACGCGATAGACGATAGACACAATTAATTGCTAATGCGCAGTTCACGCACCAGAGATTGAAGTCGTGGTCTTTAGTCTTTACACAACGTCAAACGTGTTATACTGCGTATAAAATCACCATTTGAATATTGCCCTCATATTATTCTTGTCTAATGAAATGTAAACAAAACTGAAAATGAAACAGCCAATCATCTACATCACTTTTAAAGGATACGTTTCCTGCTTATGTATTCTGCTTCGGCCCGATGAGGGCGCTGGCGACTAGCGAAGGGCTGAATCGAATCTTTCACTCGAGCACTAAAATCCCGGATGTTTTGTTTGAGATCAGTGTAATAACGTCACGACATGATTCGAATATGTCTGGCCTCGATTTAAGTTCGTAACGTTCAAAACACGGACTTTATAGTATACTTTTTCACAAAAAGGTCTTTCACTAAGAAAAAATTCAACGTGCAATGTGCATGCAACTTTGTGTATGCCCTGCTTTTACGGAACACCCTGTATATTTACCGTTAAAAAAATTCAATTTTCCATTATTTCACAAAAAAAAATCGACATTTCAAAAATCTGTTCAAATCGCAGGATACCGAATTTTATTACCTTTAAAATGTAGGTACTCACGTGTATTAGAAGGTCTAAATGTTAGTCAATAGCAGTACTTTTCTTTAGTTGGTGTACAGTTAAACTTCATTTAGAAAACAGAAGTGGGAAATGGTATAAAATTAAAAAAAAAGTTTAAATTCCTTACCTTTAATTAAAAGATTACTTAAAACTTGGGTAAAATAATCAAAATTTTTAATAAATCAGATGTACGTTACAAATCTACGGATTTATTTTACACAATTACAGACAACTAATATCAATACATAAGTATACGTAATTTTAGAAAATACACAACTTAATCTATGTGTTCACAGCCTAATTATGTATTTACTGTCATGTGCAATTGTAGAAATCTAAAATTTGGCATTAAATATCTTAACATATTAAGAAACTATGGTTTCGTGCACTTCTTCCTCTTGTCAGTCAAGTACAAAAAACATGATGCGACACTGAACCAGCAAGAGGAAATAGCGCATACCGGCCTAAATGGCACATAAAATAACATAAAATTAATCCAAACACAAATAAAACTAGAGGCACTTAAGTCAAAATTTGATCAATAAACTACATGACACTTAAATAAAGCTCATCAAATTAGATTTATTTTCTATCCAAAAACTTAAGGAAATTATTTGTCTTTATTGTGCATTAGAAGGTATATAAAAATTATGAAAATGTTTTGGTGTTCCTTTCCAACACAAACAATAACTATGGTCCTTATTTAGAGTAAAATTATTTATCAGACTTTACATTCGAGATATTAATGGGGTAGAGAATAATATTATATTCAATCAGGAATATTTTCTCCCTCATTTCTATCGATTCTTGTGATGTACGATGTCAGAATATATTCCTGATTATAATCGGCAGTTTTTTTAAAGGCTGCTTAACAGAATCTCAAAGGGGAATGATTCCTACCAATATTATTGCTTTTGAGAAGATACTAAATCTATATATTGAACCTAACTGCTAAAAATGCTATATTTTTACTTATATACTATGTGTATTTTATAAATTGTATTTCTATTTACGCTCACTGGAAAGCGGAAACAGTCTGCCACTATTTCACACTTATTTTTTACAGGATGATCTGATACTGCTTGATATTCTATTCCTGACGACACATCAATGGAATTCTAAACTGGAAATATTTGCGAAACATTATTTATGTCAGAAAATGTCAAATATATATGGAGTAATGGCCATATTAATTTTTGCAAATATTTACAATTTTTAGAATTTAAAATAAAATCAACATACGTCGTTAAATATCAGTGAAATTGGAAATTATTTTAATGGCAGACTTTTCATTGCCCGTAACATCCTTGACATTTAATTGCTTTAAATAAATAGATACGTTTGAGTTTAACACCAAATTTAATATATCAAATTATATTAGTTTACCCCCAAAACTATCACTAAAAAAACAATTGCCGTTTTTACATTGGTACTACGAACGGTTTTTTACCTCTAGAATTGGTCAAAGTTCGGTTTTTATTATATTTCATGGTTATTTAGTACAAATTTTCCTGTGATATTTTTTCCATGGTATTTTTGTAGAACAAGACTTTTTATGCAACAAGCAGTGTCTCAATACACTTATAACAAATTGCAAGAAGAATAAAGAAAGTACTTTGGTCCTTCATATATATACATGAAACAAAAATGCTTTTTTGTTATTAGTTCACTACCCCATTAGAATAAAAATATATCTATGCAACAATTGCCTTTCTAACTCGAGATGTGTGTGAGTGTATATGTGTATGTGTGAATGGAGTAATTTATTCTTTTTTCTTTGTATTATTGATTACTGAATAATCTTCAGTTGCCCTATAAAATTAAGCGGCAATATTAGTAAAAATATAGATTTTTCTCGATACTTATAAAAATATAAATTTAAATTTTATAAACTCAATGACGTATAAATAATTTAAGAGCTAAGTATATTAGTGCAGGCTTGATTTTTCTAAATAACCAGTGTGCCTCTCTATCTTGTAAATAAAAGCTAATAAATATATGGAAATAGCCTGAACGCAGACTGAAAATATATTCAGTACGGTACTACATAAGCGTATTATACAAACTTATTAATATGCACCGTTCACAGACTATAAATTTGAATAATTTCATCTCAAAGACCAAAATAATAATTTTTAACAATACATGAGAAGGCAAACATTTTGAGAAAGTTCCGATTCCAAAATATTTGTATTTACGGATTTCCTTACGTGCCATGCCTACTTTAAGGCATATGTATATATAATTAACAAGTCACAAAATCGTTTATTATACTTTTTATCATTTATTTACAGTAACATGCCTGACGATAAAAATATCCACCATAGCCTATGAACAGTGGTTTTAAATATAAATGGGTACTTTTACTCTATACCCCGAGGCCCGTCGATTGGCATAGTGTGTAAAACTTCATCAAGCAGCTGTAAAGCTCTGTGAAGATGAACCTCTATCCAGCACGGAGTTTCTTTTATCGATTGTCGTGGATAATCAGGCCCCCAACCTTTCACAAAGCTCAATCTCAAGATACACAGGCGCCTTAAGTCATCAACACCAATACCCGTGGCAGCGGACAAGCCTGCATAACGAAAATTGTACGTATAACTATTATTCAATCAACCTTTTTTGAGTTAAAATACTTACTTATAGCTGGTGCAATGCCTCCAACCGAGTGCGGCCCAGGAATATGACCGGCCACAGCAGCTGCTTGAGCTGCAGCTGCAGCTTGAGCAGTGGCAGCCTGAGTGGTCATTTGGTGATGGCATTGACGCAAATCAAATACCTGTAAGTATTCGTTATTTAAAATTCTATTCTTATAAAACAGCTGACCGTATACTGAATTTCCTGCATTTTAAAATATTGATATAACGTTATCTATAAATCGACCCACCTTAATATATGCAGCAGGATAAATTTTGTGTACAGCATCTCCAGGCTGTCTCCCAGCTTCCCTATCAAGATAATAGCTTTGTACAAAAACAGAGTGGTCGCTGAGGCATCGTAGCCACACGTCGCCTTCTCCTCGTAAATCAAGTTGGACCCCTTTGCCTATGTGTAACCTAGCTCTTTCGCTTTGTTCAGTTCTGTGGACGTTGCTCAAGGCTCCCAGACAAAACCTATTACCACCAGACGGATCGACATACCCATCTATTGTCACATTTGGGCAATTTGAGGGAACTTTGAAAGTCTCTCCAACCTGCGAATCCAGCTCAAAATAAGCTACAGAACACCAATATTCTGGAGCTGGTTGTGACGATAACAAACCCGCGATGTTAACTTCTGAGCCGATCTGATTTGAAGAACTGTGATTCCCTACAAAGAACACACTTGGCACATGATTCATTTCTATGACAAATTAGTTAGACTTCCCAAGAGACGCCCAATATTTTTATACAAATGATTATTATACAGGGTGGCAAAAATACTCTGAAGCACGTATTCTCGTTACTTTAATTTTGAGTTGGTGCTGATAACTTTGTTTTAAAATGTTACTAATAGCAACCAATTATTTTTGACAGATTAATATTATTGTATTGGATAAAATAACGCTTATAGTAAAAAAAAATTATATTGGGCAATATTTAGTTTTTCCCCATCCTGTACGTTCCATGTGATGCGGAAGCCATGATTTTTACAAGAGAGACATCGTTTAATAAGCAAATGAAAGTAAGACATAAATGAGAAAATATCCTACCAAGAAATAATTTTTACTCGATGACTTACAGTAAGCTGTGTGATGATTTCTATTATCTGGGGGTTGCATTGATTGTGTATAAGTTAAAGTGTTTGAGCCAGTCCAAGTACCACCAGCACCAGTAAAAGCTTGACCCATAGTGGGTGTTGGTTGCGTACCCGAGACTGTCCCGCTGGTGTTCGCCGCAACAGCCGTACTTGTCGAATTGCTGAAGCCATTTTGTTGCAGGTGGGGCGACACGGGGGAATTACTTGCTGCATCAAATATTAATTACTAAAGATACCTAAACCGAGAGCGTATTTTTTTTACCTATATTTTGTGTTATTGCTTCCTGTGGAGGTCGATCTGGAACGCCAGAAGTCTGTGTGGTATTATAAAATTGCTGGCTGTTATGGCCAGGTGGTGCAACATGAATAGGTGTTCCCGATCCCGGTTGCTGCTGGTTATTTAACGTACTAGACGATACTTGGTTCTGACCTGGAATATCATGTTGTTGAAGTACTGCAACCGAAGCTGTTGAGAAATATATGTCTATCACCAAACTAAGATCTATTAGTCATCAGAAAACATTCAGAACTAGGTATACATTAAATTACCAACATTAATTACACAAAATTATTATCGACAATGTTAGCTGTCGGCTTCAAAATAATTATAAGTACTTTATTCTGTATCATGTCAACAAACGGTCCACAGTGTAGGAAATAAAGAGAAAATGAAGCATATTAAAATGTTGGAAACACTTTTACATTCTGTAAAATAGAACCTGGAAACGAAAAAATTTTTATCAATAATTTTCGAAAATATTATCTAAAAAATTAGGCTGAGTATGATCACAAAAGTTCTTGTACTTTTCTCCAATTAGTGTCGCAGGTAAAAAATGAGGATCAATTATACTATTTTCCAACTAGCCTATCCAAATATTTATGGCCCATCGTAACCGTTTATTACAATCAATTGTTATAAATTTTATTAAATTAACTAAGACATTTTCAATTTCCATTTCTTTATTTTTCAAAATATATACGATTTAATGGTATTTTGGTATCCTTCACTTCCGCTTTATTTTTTATTGTATATGCTCTTGGGCACTGGGGAGAAAATTTTTACTCATCCTGTAAAACAATATTTGTTGTAGACAAACGTTAACAAATACTGAGTGAGCAAGCAAGATGAACGACAACGTAAATTTCTTATAAGCTGCTCCCTGCCTCTTATATCGAGAAATGTATTTTCATTATTTCCAACTTTATAGAATGCCAGTTTAAATCGTTAAACATTTCGTAGGACCAGTGCAAGATAGAGAATAATTTGTTTAAAAAAAAAAGTAAAAATCTTACGATGCAAATGCATGTGCGGTAACCAATTAGATCGGGAGCAGGTGTCTGGTCCACTCTCAATTTTGGGCACTGTTGAAGACCCCAAAACAGGTCTATTTGATGTATTATACATTCCTGGGTCACCTACCACAACAATGAAAAACATGCATAACTTAAAATATCTAAAGCAAATCATAATAGTACGAACAGCCCAGTTCCACTACAGATATCCAAACATTCCATCTAATATATATAGTAATTTAGCATCCACTATATCACACTTTATGAATCACAGTAACTAACATATAAGAGCGACCAAAAATGAGCTATTGTGCCGTGGTGCTTTCTAAACATTTTTTATCACGAGAATTCAAACAGAGTATATAAGTTACTTACTTGTCGAAGGAGGTTGAAGTGATGATAAAGTGAAATTTTGTTGAGGCGGATGGTGCTGAATAGTTTGGGAAACATTCATGCTTATTTCGCCATCGATTTCCATGCTGCTGCCTGGCACAGGTCCAGCTGTGTATTCATCTTTAACTAATCTGGGTGTTCCAGATTGTAGAGTTAATCCAGATAAATCGATTCCAGGCGAGACAACACGTTCGTAATGGTATGGATTGACACATACCGAATCACATTTTAAGTCAAAAGCGAACTGACAATATTTCACATGTTTCAGTTCATTCTTGTGTAGATCTGGCCATCTCCAGATTCTAGCGTATATTACGTGCGGGAAACCTTTAAGTGAAATTCACGAGATTACGTTACGTAAGATCATTTTAAATTTTAAAATTACCTTTTCTACCAGCTACTTGCAAGCGACCATCGAGAGTTCTTTGTATAGTTACACACTTGCTCGGATGAGCTCCACTGGTCGTAATCGCAGTTATGAGAGAATCTAACTCATCCCGTTTTTCTTTTAATTTCTTTACAAGCGATTCAATGGCTCTTTTTGCAAAACCTTCACTTTCTCCACCTTGCCTGTGACACATAAGACTGTGCACAATGCTTAGACAGGCATCGGCAGAGGAAGGGGCGTTTGTTGTTATTCCAGACATTACTCGTGCTACAACAAAGAAATATAAATAATCCTGACTAGGTAAAATGAACGTTTAAACAAATTATGAGGATGCACTTTAAATTTATCAAAAAATGCTACTGGTATAAGCGTGGATGAAATATACTTACAGCACTACTTACTTAGTTAAGAAAAAAATAAGGACTTTTCCTCTACGCTTGATTTTAACCTAATTGAAATGAACTTATTCGTTTTATTGTTTTATTTTTAAAATAAATTCGTTATATAAGGCTTAAGCCTTATATAACGAATTTCAAAATCAAAAAATATATGCCAATACAGTGTATTTATATTTGTAATATTAGGTAGATCTTTTGTATGGTTTTGACAGACAGTTTTCTGAGATGGGAATAAATGTTATTATTTACTTCTTGCTGGTGTCAGATATAGATACAAAGAATGATACAAATTCAATATTATAATGGTGAGCATGCAAGTACTACAGTTAATGACTTATCATGATTTAATATGATAGGATTGATAGGTATGTAATTTATAAAAATAAAAATAGCCAAAGAAAGATGATAGTTAAGGATATAGGTAAGTATTACTTCATACCTTAACCCAGCCTACGGATGACATAACCTTATTGTTTATTATTTATTGGCACTATATCATTACCATCAGAAGCACTAGAAAATTAGAGTACACATTTTATCACAAAATTGTATAAATCAAATAAACGCATTACTTGTCTCCCACCACCATTGAATTGTTCGAAGAAATGTCACTGTTCAATCAATAATTACTTATCACAATGGTAGCGAAAAATGTATACCTTCTTGCGGAGAAACTGTGGAATACAAACTTCCTCCCGTCGAAAGGCCTATCATTATGAATTTCATAAAATTAATACGTTTTTTTGTATAAATAACCTGCCTCAATTTTTAGCTTGGGACTGACATTTTCAGTTTTCATCTAATTTCTCTCTCGTCTGTCTACCAGTCTACCTGTCTCATTCTTTCCCATACATTCATGAACCTATTCAAAGTTATAGGGAATTTTTCGCGAGAACGTATGAAATTTGGTTAGAAGTCATGGTCACTGATTAATTAATATATTTTGTTAACTATTATCCCAGGGCTATCAAATATGGTATATACTAGCAGACAAGTTTTGCTTTAACAGTTTAGTAAGAAACCATACTATGAACTTGCAACAAGTGATAGTACTCTATTCGGGGAATTTGCGAAACCTTGCATGCTACTATTCTCTTTAGCAATTTGTAATGGTATAACACTTATAACAGTAATTACACTCGACAGTTAGATACAACAAAATTGACGAGTTTTTAAATTCATCAATGCTTTATTCGATACCTTTCGTTTCTCAGATTTTCTTTGAATCAGAGTGAAATGGCACCACATGCAATGGATTAATCGATTAATTTTAAGATTTTTATCACTTTTTATCGCTCAACTTAGCGGTATGGTATGGATGCTATAACCACAGAACTGAGGTTTTAATTCTGTGTTCTGTGGATCTAACAACAGAACACCAAAAGCTTTCTATAATCTATGGATTCTTCGGTGGTATTTCTACATTCTGTGATTTACACAGGTCAGGGTCAGAAAGATTTGTGGTCATGTTGAGCGAAATCTGACAATAAATATGTTTAAAAAACCGATTAAAATCAAAAGTAATACCCAAGTGAAAGGTTCGGAAAGGTACGTGGTGATGATGAAAAGTAAGAATGATAGCGATTGATGTGTTTTTTGATTATTTTAGGAAAACTTTTAAAGATTTGTTATTGAAGTCATTTCCTAACCTCTCAGAAAATGAAATAAATGATTTTCTACCTAAAAAGGAAGTTTTAAATAGTTTAAAAATTGTGACGCATGATGACATGGTTGTCCAAGTATATACGGTTCAAAAAAGGCCAATGATCTTTGACATTAGAGGACGTATATTCCCAACTATATTTCTTATGTGGAAGTTCCCCAATATCGTTCATGCATTTACCACACATCGGCAGGTCATGAATTTTATTGCATCTGGGGCTGACCTAATGCTGCCCGGTGTTGTGACGCCACCCGTTCAACATGGCACTTCAAAATATGGAAGTGTATCAGAAAACGATACTGTATACGTTAATTTGTCGACTAATAAGGCAGCTATTGCAGTAGGTGTAGCAAGCCAAAGTTCTGCATCTATGGCTCTGGCGAATTCCAGAGGGAAGTGTGTCATAATTCACCATTTCTATGGAGATAACTTATGCACGTTGGAAGGAATGCCTATATCGCCCCTTCCTAATTTGGGAGCACCTGAATGGGCCAAACTTAATAATTATGATGATGATTTTCCTGAACTTGACAGCCCAAGAAGATCTAATGTTAGTGTAGAAACAGACGAAAGTAAAGAAGAGAGCTTAGAGAACGTACTTGCAGACGATGCGGTAGTAGAAACAGGGTCTACAGAACAAGAATTCTGTGTAGAAACACCAGACGATATGGATAATTTCTTAATCTATTGTTTTCTAGGGGCCATTAAATATTCAAAACCAACATTACCCGTTTTGACTTCTAATTTTTACAAGCTCCACATGCTTGCTTTGTGTCCAGAAAATAAAACTTTGGATCTCAAGAAAACTTCCTATAAAAAACTGAAGCCATTTTTGGAAAAAATGACTGAGGTATGAATAATAATTTCATTTTGTTTTTATCGCTACATTTCTTATTTATATTTAGGAGGGTTTAATAATTGTAAAGGAAATAAAAAAAGGAGTGGAGGCAATTACCGACATAAACCAAAATCATCCGAAGTACACGGAGTTTTATATCAGCCCTGAGAATAGACCCGGTAAACAATTAGTTGAGAGTGAGCGTGCGCTAACTACAGATGTTGTAGAATCGTATATTATAACTCAAAATGTATTACCTATATTTCTGTCGGCAGGATATAAGTGGGTAAATACTCAATTTACGTTTACTTGTTCACTAACGACCTCTATTTTAGCAAAGGCAGCACTGTACAAGGCCCTGATGTTAGAAAATGTGTAACGAAATATGTAAAGGAAAACAATTTGCAAGATGAAATCAATTCTAGGTAACTTCAATGAAGTGCCATGTTTTCTTGTTTTTTATTTATATCCTAATATGTTTTATAGGATGGTAAAACCGCGAGATCTCCTGGCGGTGATTTGTAAAACAGAAAATCTTGTTACTTGGGAGGAACTAATTGAAAGGATTTGTGGTTCAATGAAAAGCTGTTTTAAAGTTAAAACTGGTAATGAGGAAATAATAAATAAAGGAAAAGTCTCTCCTATAACAATATCTGTGTCGGTTAGATCAGGGAATAAAAAAGTTACGCTTGTCGACAATTTAGAACCGTTTGGTATTCGTCTAGCCGATTTTAGTAAGGAGTGCCAACATGGAGTAGCCGCTAGTACTAGTATTAGTAGACCACCGGGAAAGAAATCCGATCAACTGTTGGTACAGGGAAACCAAGTATTATTTGTATACAATTTGTTAACAGGTAAACTGGAAAACATTTATAGTTGCTAATGGAATGTAATGTCCGTTTTGTTTTTTAGATAAGTACAAAGTGCCAAAGAAATATATTAAGGGATTGGAGTATGCTCCAAAGAAGAAAAAGTAATACTTTGAATTTTAATGGTTGTACACTTTATAATTATTAATTTATATCATGATTTAATATATGAACTATTTTATATGAATTGAGCATTTTTTGCGCAATTGCTTATCTAGGATTTTTGGAACCCTAGCTCTATGTCTATTAACGCCTTTTTTTATATCATGTAAAAATATACAGGGTGTTCCATTTAAAAAAATTGAGAAAAATGGAATTCAAATTTTCGAAATTGCGAAATAAATTTTGACCATTCTGTATATCACAAGATTATTCAATTTAAACTACAATATTTACCAACCTTCTGCAACAGAAATCTCTATTATTTTTTCTTAAGTATCCCGTTTGTGGCTGTAGGGATTTATTTAACGGCAGTAAGAAATAATCAAATATTTTACAAAAAAATTAATTACACCCGAACCGGTGTATCAAGGGCAAAAAAAATCTATGTGTCGATAGACACTATTAAAACGCATAAAAAAATGCTAAAACATCTGACCACCCAGAATTTTTTTGGAACACCCCGTATATTGGAAAATAATTTCCAAAAATGCCCCTTCTTCTCTAGTTTAATCCTGTTTTTGGATGAAGTTTCTAACTATAATAGGAAGCCAGCAATCAAAGACCGGAGCGCAAGTGCAGGGCCCTGTATAATTCTATACTATTTAAGAATCAATGCCGGATTAACCGGGGCGCAATGGCGCAACTGCGCCCGGCCCCCGAGTCTCGAGGGCCCCGTGCATCGTGGTATAATGTATAATATTTTTAACAGGAAAATAAAAAAAGATATACGAGAATAATTTTTTAATTTTTTGAAAGGCCCAAGAAAATATTATTTAATATATCAAAAAGTCCCAAGTCCCAATACTCCCAATATAACGATATACAGGATAAACAAAGTTCAGATTGAAAGATTAAACCAAATTAAAGACCTAGGGGTGATATTCTCCAAGAATTTTTCGTTTAATGATCATATACTGGACCTTACTTCCGAATGTTATAGGAAATTAGGCTTTATTCTAAGATCAAGCAAAGATTTTAGTTATAGTACGTGTACATTACTGTTTAATTCATATGTCCGATCAAAGCTTGAATACTGTTGTATTATATGGACACCGAGAACATACTTGTATACAGACACAATAGAAAAAATCCAGAAGAGGTTTTTAAGAACAATATATTTTAAGGAGCATGGCAGATGGCCTTTTCTTATATCATACCAAAGCCAGCTAACTGAATTCAACACCACCTCCCTAGCTAAACGCCGTAAAAATATTCAGATATTATTCATTTTTGATGTATTACATGGACAAATAAATGCACCTGATATTCTTGCTGCCTTAAAATTTCATGTACCAGACATTAGGCTGAGACGTAGACACTGCCTGTTTGACATGTCAATATGTACAAATAACTCGCCTGTCGATATGTGTTCCTTGGCAGTTAATGAAATAACCTGTGATGTTGATATTTTTAATATTAGTAGAAATAACTTAAAGAATAAGTTGGCCGAGTGATTATAAGACATTATGTTCTTAGTTTATAAGTTACACATTTCACATTTATATTCTATATTATTATAATTTGATGTTTTGTATCGTTATTGCTAAACATGCTGTTTTTAATTTGTAATTGTTCTAACTGTATGTATGTAATTAGGTTATGCCTGTATATATGCAGTATAAATAAATAAATAAATAAATAAATAAATATGAATAATTAGGTCTGAGATCACGACACAGTGGTGCAACTAACTCTCATCCACAAAAATTAATATTAAAGTCTTGTGGTGCAAAAAGCCAGCAACGTTTTGACTAGCCGACTGGACCTTTGTCTAATACGTGTGCCACCGACATGAAAGGCACCGCGCCAAAGTTTACCACCGCGCGAAGCATTCGACAATTTTTTTATCAATGATTACTTTTAAAGTCGGTTTCATCTTTATAATTCTATGACACACAAAAACGGCGGGTTTGTTTGATGCCGATAAGAACCTTAAACAAGCCGGTATTTTTTGCACTAGAAATATGAAATCGACTTTACGACTTACGACGGTTGTCAAATTGATGAAAGAGGGCAGAACCACCGACACCAACGCACCTAATAAACTTTTGTTTAGTAAGTAATAAGTTATTGAAGAGAATAGAACTTTCGCTGGATTTATGTGATTAAACTGCACTCTTGGTTAATTTTTAGTATTTTTATTGGTCGGTCGTTATGAAAAGACATTATGAAAGTGGAGCTCAAAAGCTCAAGAAAAGAAAAAGAGGATAGATTTAAAAAAAATGTGTTAGATAAAACACATAAATTGACCAGTGTCTTTTCGTTGGAAAATAGTGCAAGTGTAAGTGAAACTGTTAATGCGTCAGACGCTGGGCCTTCTGCTGAAAATGGGAGTACCGTCAAGACAGGGACAGGGGTAAAAGACCAGACGGAAATTGTGGAGTTAGTGACAGACCCAATTATAATTGGAAAAACACAGGTAATTTTAATGACAGCTTTACATTTTCTTTTTTTTTAAATTTTACCGGTATTATTCATAGCGAGATCCATAGGAAAGAAACATAATTATACCAACGGCATCTACATATGGCGCAATGCATGTACTTATTAAATATTGAAAATTACTGTAAACAACAATAATTATTTCATCTTAAATAAGGGGCCCATCGAAAAAACTGTGCCCGGCCCCAATGATCCTTAATCCGGCATTGTTAAGAATAATTTAAATACATAAATAATTGTGAACCATGTGACCACAGAATTAGGTAACCATATACACACGCTGATATTGGATATGGATATCCATAAAAACAAAATGTATACCTGGTTGCCTATTCTGATCAAGTGGTTTACGAGAAAATGTAAGAAATATGGGTGGTCATTACCAGAGGGCGGTACCGTTCTGCTGCTCTTTCTCTTTGATACTGACTTTTCTCAAAAGCGTGCTTACCACTTCTCTCTGTTTTTTATGAACCTGAACTTGTTGAATATACATATATATTGTGTTTTTAAACATTTAAAACGATTTATTTGAGTTACCTAGGAAATGAAAACAAGGGTCGCCATCTATCAATTGAAAATTGACCCTCGTCTTCAAACAGGTGTCGCTTTAGCATTCTGAACAGTTTTTAAATTAAATTTTTAAATACAGATAAAAAATTTTTAGAGAAATACCTCCGTAGTATATTTTTCTAGAGAAAATTGAAATGCTATTATAGTACTAAGGCAAAATGATGCTAGATATGATACAAAGATATGAAGAGAATACTCTTTTTGAAGTGTCTATAACAATAATATACCGGGTGACCACGAGATGACGCTCGCCCCTATATCTTCTTGGTTTTACAAGATATGAATTTCAAATTTGGGCCGAACTTATTTAATATTTTCTGTCGCTTCCGATTTCACCGGAATTGCTATAACTATGTATTTTTAAATGGAACACCCTGTATATTGTTACATTTTTTATTCAGGTTATCGAAGGCACCTACTTGATAGAGATCCACACTGTTAAATATTATGAGTTTTTTTTTTCATTTTTATGTCTTGTTGAATGTCATTCTTATGTCGGGGTCACCCGGTATACAGATACAGTATGTCCATAGTTAGGCAGATTTATATACACAAATTGGAATTCTGACATAAATTTTAATTCTAACAACTTTTCTTATTGGCAGTTTTTCATATTGTTAAAATTGAACGTAGTTTACTTCTTACATAATTTTCAGATTTTTTAATTTTCTGAACACCCTATACATGATATCTAAACTTACTCCGTGGCAATCATATTTTTAACAAAAGTTACAAAAGAATAACGTTTGGAGCATTTTTGGAACCAGCCTAAGTGTTTTTTTTTCTATTTTCTAACCTTTTTTTCGAAAATGAGAATTTATGTGAGTTTCAAATGCTTGAGCCCATCGGTGACGATAAAATGTTAATTTCAAAAGTGGTAGATGGGGATATAGAATAACTTTCTAACTATAAAAAGGCTTTGTTACATTAAAAACAAATTTATTAGAAAAGATACAGCTGAACTAAAATTACATTTTTTGTTTGGACAAATAAATGGTTTTGCGAAACAATTAAGTTTTATTTGAAAGTACAATACTTTTACATTTTGTATTCGATTACTTGACATGATGTAGGAAAGGGAGTAAAGTATTATTTCAGTAAAAAATATTTTTTTGTGCAAAAAGTGCTAGTGCCCAATGCTTTAAATATGTAAAATTTTGTGGATATTTAAAAATTGGTGTGGATAGCTTAATTAGAGCTACAAAACGTGCCTTGTCGAAAAATGCATCTCAAAAAAGTAGAAGAGGTGAGAAAAAGATCTGTATTGGTGTTGTGGTAGCAGCTGATGGAGGCGGAGGGGACTGATAAAATAAAGTAAGAAAATTTTATTAACAATTATTTTGCGTATTTTATTGTAAATGCATCTGGTACATTAACATTATAACAGGTAAATGATTTTGTATTGTATTGTATTAAGTAGTCAATAGGTGTTCCAAGCGATTATGTGCTGAAACACGGCAGGCAGTGCTATACAGTACAAATTTCTATATTAAACTACCTTTAACAACATTATTTTTCCAACTGGTTACTATCAGCACGTGTGGCTAACGAATATACAGATGACCCGTTTAATTATTGCGATAATAATTTGTAAAAAGGCATTAGAGTGCTGTTTGGGAAAAATTTCAACACACAGCATTAAAAACTTTTGGAAGACCATTCAGTATTCTAAACATCCATGCCGGAGATTAATAAAATCTTAAATATATAAGAAAGAGTGATATTCTAATATTGTCTGTTGAAATTTCATTAAAAGTAAATTGAAATATTAAAGACGCGCTCATAGTGATCAGTTACGTATCTGTACAAAGTTATATAACAATAAACGCCATATGGAATATGGATCATACCTACAAATCCGTATTTTGAGCAAATTTTATTATGTTGAATTGTCACAATAACGAATTAATATGAAATTGATATTTGTGTTATATTTCGCAAATTTCATTTTTAGACAATAAAAATTAAAAATGGTATGGTGATTTTATCATTTGACTTTGGGGTAGTTCATATTTGAAGTGTTTGACCGCCGAAAACCATAAGGGTTTCCAGGACTCACCCACCACAAACGTGAATAGCCAAGAATTTTCAGGATAACTCACTTTCCGAAGTCAAAAAAAAAGAAATGATGAATTTTTCAATCGTCTGTAAACTCTAAGCTGTAGGTGTTGTGGCGAAAATTGAGGCCTGCGACAATGACATAAGACACAATGTTCGTAACAGTATAACACTGCCTAGGCTCATTCTTTCTACTCTAATCTAAACATACGACAGTGTATATATTTGACTGATGTCGCAGGAGCTCGAGCACGGGTCTAAAGGTCTAATGTCTTCGATGTCGCGAGTACTCACGTCGAATGGCGACTGGGGGTGCTGTGTTCCTTATCTTGAGCCGCAACCCCCACGAGCGATTCATCTGGCAACAGAGCTGACTACGGAATCAGGTCTTTAATTATGTGATCCTAATGTTTGCACCATTGGCAACAATCCATTTTTTCATGACGATGAAACGATATCGTCTTTTCTGATGCCCCAAACACGCACGGATTCATTCGATTGTCACTCGGCGATATAACGAATAAATAATCAATACGTACGTACACCCGCGTCCGATTACGAGTGTTTAACAACAAACACCAGGCGCAAATACAAAACGTCAAAAATTTCGGCAATGGGTGGTACTAGTCACCCACGTCGAGCACTTGCTGTCGCACTTCTCACTATTTACCGAACTCGTAGGCCTTTGTGTGCGTCTCGCATGGAAGCCACATGATTTTGTTAGCCAGCGATGGGGAAAGCATTTCTTCTATTTACCTCGGTATATCTCGATTATTCTGTCTTGGTCGACGTACTCGAAGATGTGGGGCGCATCCATCAGAATACCAACCGTACCAGCAGTGGTTACAATAAAAAACATATACAACTGCAGCCTGTCGATCACCATTGCTACGTATTTCCAGTCTTCTCTCGTCTACAAATTAATTACATTAACCACAATAAGAGTAACGGTCGCCCAGAAATTATGCAAATTTGGCGTTTCTTCATAAAAGAAAAAACCGCCTTACCTGAATATACAAATCTTCGTTGCGCAAATGTTCAGCGATAAACTCAACAGCTTCCGTCGCCTTTGATGCCTCAGGCGAAAGAAGAATCGAATCCGAACTCTCGCTCTCCCTTCTACAGCTGTCTGTACCAACACCTACACCCAAGTCCGAATTGGGCTTTCTATTAATTTTACAATTCGGGTGGTGGTGCAGGTCCGATAATTCCATAACCTCCACCTTACTTTGGGATTCGATGGAACTGAAAATAAGGGCATGAGCAGAAGTCTTATTTTTATCCATTGAAAACGTAGATGATCTACTAACATTGGCCTCAATATCGCGCCTTGAGGTAGGAATCCCGTATGATAATGATGGAATAAAATGTCTGCATTAAAAAATACTGACAATGAAGAAATAAATACTTTAGCACTAATTTGTTAAAGAATTTTCTCTTCCACATATGCCTTTATAACCACAATATTACACCATATCGATTTCCGTAATAATGTACAAAGTGGAAAAAATTTGGAAAATCGGATTTTTGACAATACCTCGTATATTAGAGGTGCTATCGCTATTCGGATTCCTCATAAAAAAATACCTGAGAATAGTTTTTGGTTTTTCATTTTAGTCCAATAATAAAGTTAAGCCTCTTACGTGGGGCACCCTGTACAAGAGTTGTTTGGTTGGAAAGACGTCATGTTTATAAAACATATTAAAAATATAAAAATAAAGAACATCGCTCATGAAAATACTCTGGCAACTCCAAAACAAAAATGACCAAATTCTTTTTGGTTATACTGAAAGAATCTCCAAATTTTGCCTGGATCCGCCACTGCTTTGTCACTGTTAAAAAGTTCATCACTTCACGATCCTTTATCCTTTATATACAGGGTGGTCCTTAATAAGTTATGAGAAAATGCAGTGGGTCATTCCTGACCTTATTTTGACGAGAAGCTCATTTAATATATTTTAGAGACTTTTACATATTTTTAAATCACTGCTTCTTCTTTCAAAAAAAAACAAAAGATACAGTATTTGTACAATTTTGATTGGGAATTTACAAGAAATGATTAATCTTGAAAAATAAAAAAAAATGTAAAAACAAATATTAATGGATTCATAAATTTTGCCTTTAAAAATATCTGTTGGCCTGTCTATCATGCTTCAAGTTATTTTGATGAAACTCTGTAAGTTAAGCATAGATGCTACATAGATACAGGGTGGCGCATAGTTGTGGTTTCCACCAGCTTTTTTAATAGTGCCATTTTTAGATCATTTGAAACTCTGTGTGGAGATTAAAACATTTTTATTTATCTTTGCTCTAGTTACTCTTCTACAAAAAAAAATCCAGTGCAAGTTACAAAAATTTATATATTACATTTATGTCGGAAAAAGTGAAGAAATGAAGTTATATTAAAATAAATATACAAAAAATATATAAAAACTGTCTGGCACAGCAGTGGTTGGCGGCTTTATTATAATTATCATAATTACCTTATATGCTTGGGGATGTCGGCCGGGGAGCCGTAAGGATGGGGAGGCACTCCCATTCCGGGCATTTCCATCATCCACCTCAACCTTGTCTTACGTGGCCTCTTCATTAGTAGCATCGCTGGTAGGTAATTAAGGAACACGGAACGGATCCACGAAGGCATTCTGAAAAAAGAAAAAAAAAGGTAGGTATCTTAAGGGGCATATTTAAATTTGTTTACCTGTGCGTTCGAGGACCTCTGAAGTTCCAGTTGATTATCACAACGGTGACGAGTATACTTACGGTGTTCATAATAAAAGTGAACAAAAGGTACTTTGCAATGAGCGGAAGTACCAGTGAGGTTGGAGGCAGGATCTTCGATACGAGCAGCAGGAATACAACGAGTGACAGTAAAATACTGATACCCAGTGTTACCTAAAACTTCAAAATTAGAGGGTTGTTGGTACAGTACTAGAAACATACCTTTTCGCCCGCTTCCGCAGGCAAGTAGAAGACGAGAACGCATAGAAACGAAATTAGAACGGTAGGAAGTATTAAATTGACTGTATAAAACAATGTTTTTCGACGAATAATTATGTAAAATGTTATATCAGTTTCTGTCGGGTGATTTCCTTCGTATATGTTGAGGTAGGCTGGTACTTCTATTATGTCCCACGTCCCGGACTTCCAGTAGTCCGACAAATCAACAAAATTTTTATTATTGTAAAGAGCCAGGGATACTTGATCGCCGTTGAACGTCCACGACCCAAATTTCATAATACATGTTTGTTGATCAAAGGGGAAATACGTTACGTCTATGGTACAAGAACTCTGGAACAAACAACGACTGAAATATTGCTCTCCCCTCGTATCTGACTTTATAAAACATAAGCGTGATCAATACAACAAAAACAACTTAAAACGTGGAATTCCAGTGAGTTTTCAGCCAGATTTTTGGTACATCAGTAAGTACAGGGTTTCGTTTATATTTTGACACACATACAGCTTTAAAAATTAAAGATAGAAAAAAAACCTTCACTACAAAAATTGTCTTTCCTTTATTATCTTTTGCGAATTTAAAAATTTTAAAAACTAACGTTAAACATTTGAAAAACAAATACAACTTACATATTATTTTATGGAACACTCCGTATATTATCGACTTCAAAAATTTTATCAATGAAAGTTGTTCAGAACTGTCAAAAATTTAATCAAAATCAAACAATTAATATTTTTTTTGAAAAAATTTTTATGTCTGAAAATCTATATTTAATGGTTATTGTATTGTAATATTTTATTTTTTATAAACAAACACTAAAACAATACTCTGCAACTAAATACGAATGATAATTGATATTGTAAAATTATATTTTCGGACTTTTGACAATACCTCGTATATTAGAGGTCCTATCGCTATTCGGATTCCTCATAAAAAATACCTGAGAATAGTTTTTGGTTTTAGCCCAATAATAAAGTCAGGAAATCGAGTGAACCTCTTACGTGGGACACCCTGTACAAGAATTTTATGGTCGGAAAGGTGTCCTGTTTATAAAACATATTAAAAATATAAAAATAAACAACATCGCTCAAGAAAATACCTCTGGTAACTCCAAAATAAAAATGATTAAATTTTTTTTGGTTATACTGAAAGAATCTCCAAATTTGCCTGGATCCGCCACTGCTTTGTCACTGTTAAAAAGTTCATTACTTTACGATTCTTTATATACAGGGTGGTCTGTAATAGTTAAAAGAAAATGCAGTGGGTCATTCCTCACCTTATTTTGACGAGAAGCTCATTTAATAAATTTTAGAGACTTTTTACATATTTTTAAATCGCTGCATTTCTTCTTTCAAAAAAACAAAAGGTACAGTATTTGTACAATTTTGATTGGGAATATACAAGAAACGATTAATCTTGAAAAATCCAGTGGCGTACCACTTTTTCTTAAAAATCTTGTTAGAACTATAGAAATCAATTAAAAAAAATGTAAAAACAAATTTTACTGGATTCATAAATTTTGCTTTTAAAAATATCTGTCGGCCTGTCTATCATGCTTCCAGTTAATTTGATGAAGAAAAAAACTAAAGAAATACTCTGCAACTAAATACGAATGATAATTGATATTGTAAAATTATATTTTCGGACTTCAACATTTTTTAATTTTTATGAGATTTTGGGATTAAGGTTTTTAGACAATTCTGAACAACTTTCATTGGTAAAATTTTCCGATAAAAAAACGTAGGTGGCTTTGCATTAGTAGGGGTAGGGGAGTTAATCCTAACCTAATGGGATTTATCATTGAGTAATATTTGGTATTTAAAGTTTTTCTATCTTTAACGATTGAAACTGTAGGTGGGTGTCAAAATATAAACGAAAACCTTGTACATACTTAAAACAAAAATGAATATAAAGGGAGTTTTAAAAATTTCTAGTCAAAGTTCTTCCAAAATTGGAAACTACACTAGTGGTACCTACTGAAGTTTATATTTTGCAAATTTTTGCTTTACATGAATACTGCTCAATCGGTCGTTTAATTTTTGAAAATAATACCTTATAAGAACTATTAATTAGGTCAGTTCTTACCTGGTAAATAGCTGGGGGTACCCACAGAACTTCACCATTGGGGTAAATTAATACGTTTGATTTGTATCTAACTTCATAATTTCCATCGGCACTGAAAAAAAGTAAACTTTAAGTCAAAATAAATCGAATTTGTAATTAACTTACTTATTAAATAGAACTATATCCGGTTTCCACACTTTATCTGGGGGTAACCTCAGAACAGCGATTCCACCATAATCGGCCTCGTCCCACTGAAGCTGGTAATCACTCCAAACCTGTAAACAAACCCATTAGATAGGCTCTCCAAATAGTCTATTTTATTTCTCACCAATCTCAACCAGACGTTTGATTTCATTATTTGATTTTTCTCGTTCTGAAACAAACCGGTAAAACGTAGACAGGGGTATACTTTTGCCGCATCACTTATACTTACGACATTGATAAGTTGAACGAAAGCTAGACCAAATCTAACGTCCACTTTTTCTGTCATATTCTGAACGGGGCGTATGAGCTTGTTGTACCCTCTAAAGAGATCACGGACTAATCGCTCCTCATCTTCGGAACAACTGCCTGAAAATGAATCGATATACCTATAAGTTAAGTTAAAGTCCATTCAGATGACAAAATTATTACTATGCACTTGGTGAAAGTGGTGGTGTCACGAGGAAACGAGAGTGGCGGTTTCATTAAAATGCGGATCAATTTTGTCGTTAAGTAAGGGGGTTCGTCCGTGAAGAAGCCAATATATTGCCATTAAGTGATAACAGTCTTTGTTTGAGAGATGATTAGAGGGGAGGGGCTATGTTTACATGTCATTCAGCATGGCAGTGGGTGTGTCGTCGCCTTACCTATGAGGATGAGACAAGAGATGAAAAGCAGGGAAAACGATCGGGCCACAGCGGCCTTCCACATCACGAGGTGCATGGCACTCTAGGGTTTCCGCTGGATCATCGAGATCGTGCCCGAAAGCTCAAGTCCATGGCTCGGACGGAAGCCAGGGCGCGAGCTTTAATACCATAAAACCGTGTAGTTTTCACCGAGAACGCGACACCGGCACTAAATTTACGCGGTCCTATCATTCTGCTCTCGCCGCGACATGTCCGACACTCAACACTGGAAGCTCTGGCACCCGTACACCCTCCCAGTCATTCTGAGAAAGCAGCGTGGATGTTAACGCGACACCACCCCCTCGGCGATGCTTCAGAGTATCATGACTAGAGGGCGCCGGAGCACCCTTAGACCAATCCACGCACCGGTTTAGGACCCAATCGATCGCTGGCCCTTCTTAAGGGAGCCTGCGCGCGGATTAGGGATGAGGCGAGTGCCAGCGTCAATTTTGCAAATATATGTCAACTACTTTAGACGTCTTTGCTCTTTTATTGTTTCACTTCAAGGGTGCATTTATCGACTTATCATTTCATAGAGTTATAGATAATACCTACTTCGCCCTCGCTTCCATCTTTGGCCTCGGACTGAATCGATATTGCGCTTTCTAATTTTCGTCCATTCTGAACGAGGAATATTTTTGGATGACTTTGTGATCTCTCACACACAGATATATGACCAAGCGATTAATTTCTTGCATTTCTGCGTTCGACATAAACAGATGTCCACAAAAAATTTTCATTTCAGAACCACTAGTCGTTAGACACATTTGAGGCATACTCTTTAGTGTTGTGGACATGGGGCTTATCAAAACATGTATTTACAGATATATCTTTTGTATTTTTAGGCGATAACAGTTTCGGCGTTTTTAAGAAAAAATTGAGTTGTTGGACATCTAGTCGTAGCGATCCAAGGTTCTGCTTGGATAGACTTCTTAATTTGTCTTTGGTGGGTAGGAAGGGGATGGGGCCGTGATAGAAAGGATAAATAATAAAATACCCCGCAATTTACGACCCTCTACTCTACGTTCACTTAAATAATTGAGAGTGTTGTGGACAAGAGAGCGTAAACGGTAGAGTATATTCATGTGCATGTTTAATTGAAATTCATTTAACAAAGTACAATCCATTGTAATATAATTTTACAACAGTTTGGTAGAAAACAGCATTTTACAATGATGTAATTTAGATTGCGATAAGCGATTTGAGTAGGTCATCTGAGAATAAAGCATCGCTGACCGCAACCTATTCCAACAGCTTAGTTTGCAGCTATTACATTATGTGTCTATTAAATCGATATTTATAGTGACCAGTAATGGATTGTCATTTTTTATAGATTTTTTTAAATCCGATTAGCATTATATTATTGGGTGAAGTACTTATTTATAACAATCGAACAATAAAATTATTACTTATATTATGGATATCATCGAAAAGGAGTACAATTTAAATAATTTTGAGCGACTGTTTGTCCGCGAGGGTAATAAAGCGCGTGGCATGTCTTACACCCTCGTCTTATTAAGCCATTAGGAGAGATAGATGACACTAAGCGCTTTCGCTGATACGTTACTTATTGCCTCAAAATTAAAAATTAAAATTTGGTACTGATCTTTCAGTATTTCATTACCCGTATTTAATTGTAATAAGCCTGGAGTTGCGTCGAACCAAGACCGTTTCACTAGAACTAATTTTGATTTGGTTACAAGCAACAAACTTCAACGTTAAAATAACTCCATTTCAACTCTCTATAGGTATTCGTCTTAGTTCTTTTTAAAACTTCTGGCTTTAAAATTCATAAATTATCAGATGAAATATTGTCAAATATACATATGAAATTTTGATGATGTCTTGCCCATCTCTGCACTGCCCGTGATCGGCCATCTCGAGACTCCCAGACTCGTTATCTGAGTCTGCATAAATGTTGGCTTTTTATTTTTTCAGCAACTTCCCTCTTTAGCGGGAGTCTCGACATTGCGTCAGGGTTTTCAATCAGACATCATGGAAACACGTGATTCTATCCCTAAGAGATAAGCTGAACTCTGCGCTACGCCCCGTATAACCACTTTTCTTATTTCTGGCATATTTTACTTAAATTGTTCCAATTATTTAAGCCAGGCCACGAAAGTCCGTTTCTTTTAAGGCGTTAAAAAATATATTCAACATAAATTAACATAGAACGCAAAAATTATATACCTATATATATATTCCTTTGCTGATATATGGCGTCCGGAAACGATAACGATGACATACCAAAAGTAATAACGCTGTGTAGAGGTCTGACTCTTCATGGAGCCAGTATCGCCCCCGGTGCTACGGCGCTGAGGAGTCGCTGAAATTTTCAGTCGGTATTTTATACTTCGCGAAAACTAATTAATGTGTAAGTTCAAGGTGTGAATTTATTGATTTTTGAAGCCTGAGCTCATAGAAATTTAAATTAGTTTAACGAATTCGGCGAACCTTTATTCAAAACGCATTATAGCTTTGAGAATTTACATTTTACTTTAATTTCGCGTATATAAATTAGAGACTTTGAAATAGTAAAATCTAAGGGCACATAGGCGCCGGCAAGATGACTCAAATGCACGTAATACTTTAGTTCATATATATATATATATTAGACATAATTAAAAAAAATATATATATATATATATATTTATTAAGGATTTGAATATTTTTTTAATATTTAGCTGATGATGGGCTAGCTGAAAGTTCAACTTATCTCTCTGTGTAGCGGTAATCTCAAAGGGGTGGCATTTTAAATCCATATGTCGTATATGTAGGTATCTACTAGTTTTTAAAATGATATGTTCGAAAGTTCAGTATATACAGGGAAGAGAATAATTACATGAAAATTGTATTACAAGTAATCTACATTCGAGTATTGTATGTCGTATGAGAAAATAATACTGTGGATCCATAACTTCATTAATTATTACATACTAGATATTATAGCGATCTTTTTTATTTTACAAATTTAAGTAATGTTTTTGAGATTAGTAACAATTATTTTAAAATTTACAAGAAAAATAATCTACTCTTATAAAATATACAGACAAATTGGCTGTGGATGCAAGACAAAGAATACTGTTGTTGGTTTTTAAATTATATACCACAAAACCCATAAATTTAATTTATATTACAGACTCTTTTAATAATGTGCAAATTTTAAGCTTCGTTGTGGTATATTATTTATATTAAATAAACTTTTATTTAATATATACATCTTCATTTTAAAATCGGTAATCGATGGTTTGCAGCCAAGCCGAAACATGTATAAAGTAACAACAATATATATAAAAAAAAATAATTTACATATAAGGGACTAGAAGTGCAATGTTGTCCCTTGCTCACTGCAAAACACTGCACATAATATTGTCGGGTTCGAGAGCTGAGCGCGGCTCTCGGGACTGGGGCTGATACTACCAAATCACAGATGTGCGGAAGAACGACAGAATGAACCGTCCACCACACGTGAAATTGAGCCTTGCAGCACACCCGAGCAGTTGCCATTCGAAACTAATACCTCGTCTGATTAACCCAATATTTAACTTGATTTATCACAGTATGATTATGTTAATATCCTAAATAACACGATACATAACCAAATTCCGGTATAAAAATTGCCAACTGGAAAGGGCACGAGCTTTAGGACAAACGCGCATTCAGTACACGGCGGCCCAAAAACAAAACAATTTTCTATTGCTAATTACTATATTTTTAAGCACATTACCTGAAAAGCATATTTTATTATTCAGAAAAGTTGATGCATGGTCACATAAACTGGCATTAGTCTGGGTACCTACTTACTTTGAAATTGAAAAGTTATTTCGATTTTAAAATTATACCCAACAA
Source organism: Rhagium mordax (assembly GCA_963680705.1). Lineage (NCBI taxonomy): Eukaryota > Metazoa > Arthropoda > Insecta > Coleoptera > Cerambycidae > Rhagium > Rhagium mordax. Next base: position 1,291,306 of record OY796664.1, read on the forward strand.
AGAGAATTTTGAATTTTTCGAAAAGTTGATATTCAAAAATGTGTATGCCTTTCAGGTAGATGCAAATATGAGCGGAAACAGAGCGCGAAAAATATTTCCAGGGCCAACGTGCACCATCCGCGTGTGGCAACTATTTCATCTAGTTTATGGTGGTTCTGCAGAGGGACGGGGTGGCTACGATACAATGATATGGGGCGCAGAGAACAACACCGCCAACGTGGCTATGATCGTAAACAGAGTGAATATAATAAGGCACAGTCTGTCGACTACCATTGCCGCGAATTTCCAGTCTCTAGTTATGTTCGCGGCATCATCTTCTTTACGCAGCTGGTCAGTAATGAAACGTATCTCCTTCAATATCATGGCCAGCTCGTAATCCGCGCTGATGCAGGCATGGTTCGAAACTATGGATTCATGAAGGCGTGGCCCTCCGCCGTTACTGCTCTCCTCATTCTGCCTGTAAAATTTAAATAAGGGTCATTAATACGACCGCAGATAATATCTCTCAATTTGGAGCATAAAATAATTGGTCCTTTAATTTATTTTTGTTACGTGGATATACACACCTGTATACCGTTCGGAAGAAAGTAGCTGGTGGAAGAGGCGTAGGCGTCCCTCCCCCACGGTAGTTATGTCTGAAATCGTCATCTATGTCTAATACGTTAGCTAATAAACTCTTCGAAGAACGTTCTTTTAACTCAACATCTGGAAAATGGATTGGCTTCCGATCTGTTGTAACGGGACGATTCGGTGATGGGACAAAGTCATTGTTTTCAACTGGCCTGTTCATTCGCAATATCCAAGGAAGCCAGCAGAGGAAAACCACTCGGATCTGAAATGTGAACGTTAATTATGCAGAGACCAGGATTGGAAAATTAGGCGAGCAAATATAAGAGGTTGCTTGTCCACTGATACCGCACTAATTTGTAACAATCTACAAACAGAAGGGACAACTGCATGGTTCCTATTTGGCGTTTTAATTTTTGATTATACTTGATAAAGCGCTAAGACAAATCCCTGGATACCAAGGCGAGTAAAAATAAGAGATTTGCCACAGGATACCGCACTAATTTGTAACAATCTGCGAAAGAAGAGGACTGAGGACTGCGACGTGTTTATTTTTTATTCAGTCGCTTAATTTATAATTCTGCTTGATAAAGTGCTGAAATAAATCTCCGGATGGGTTGTGGGGTTAGGAGAACTAATAATTTATACAAGCGTTCGACGAGATACATTTTTGAAACAATGAATCATTTCCGATTCTGAATGAGGTCTTAGATGAAATAGACTATAGCAGGTTCAATTTAGTGCCATGCCTCTGCAACTAGCAAGCGCGCATTCGTTGACTGTTCGAAACTGGCGTTCAATAAACGGTATCAGCGAAGAGCAAACAGCAACTTCATCATAGGAAAAACTAAATACGGACAATAAGATCTCAGTTAAATTCACATTTTTTAAGATATATTCATAAATTATAATTGTAGTCTTCCTAGAGTATGACCAAAAATGGTTATATATTTTCCAGTCAGATCCCTTTGTCTTGGATATGGCGCAGAGAGTTCCTTATTATTTCCCTTTATAAAGGACGAGACAGCAGGAATCCGCTTACGTAACTTGGGGGTTGGCGACCGAAGAAGTGAGTTCTCTTGTCATTTTTGCATATACAGCGTATAAAAAAAGTGTGTCCTCGTAAGTCACCTGTAATGGGCCATATCCCGATTTAAATTTATCGTAGATAGATCAGATAAAAAGCAGAATTGATGAATATAAGTGCTCAACAATTGAAATGGAACAAAGAATAATTTTGGCTCTGGACAAGGATTTTTTTTGAAAATCTTCCATAACAAGTGAGTGATGATTGAGTTTCTGATTTTAGGCGTCTTTAAAATTAAAATCATTCACCAAGAACCTTCACTACTTTACAGGGCATACTTCTCATCAAATTTTAATTGAAGACTTGTAGAATAGCTTCCATTTCTTCCCAAATCTCACTTTTCCTCTTCCACGTCATCCGTATATCTTCCTGCATTCATACTCACTTTCATAAGTATGACCAACCAAAAAATCAATTTAGTCTTTAGATCATCATCATACCTGAAACAGTTACTCCTCCTCATCCAAACTCATATTCCTTTTTATCAAAACGTTCATCAAAATTTGAGTTTATTGAGAAAATGGCGTCACCAATAGGAGCAATAAGCCCCGAAGGGGCTTTTGCGAATTTTGCGTCCCCCCCTCCCCCAAAAAAAATTAGCCAAAAAAACTGTATCTTGGGTACTTACCCACTGAGACATTTCGTGCGTGTCAGCGTTCCGGTGGTGGTAGTTGAGAATCAGAATGGTGGATACAACAGAAGACGCTACCATAAACATAATGCAGTTGAAGTAAGTTCCTAGGAGCGGAACAGCATCCGAAGTGGCCGGCATAGTCTCGGCGACCATGTTGAGGAATACGGTGAGGGACAAGAGAATGGTAACTCCAAGGGAGAGTTTTTCTCCAGAGTCTGGTGGTAAGGTAAATCCCAACACAGCCATGGAGGCTATAAGGACGCAAGGAACTATCAGGTTGAAGAAATAGTAGAGCGTGCGCCGTCTAATTATTATAACGAATGTGATGTCTATGTAAGGTTCGGGGCAGCAGTTATAATATATTTCATTTCTCTTTCCTGGAACGCCTGTTGGAAGAGAAAATTAATTTAAAAAAATATCGTGGGAGTATCGGCTACGGCTTACCCAGTAAATCCCACTCGCCGTTTGTAATAAAGCTGCTGATGTCTCCGCCCGCGTCGTCTTGTAGCTGCAGGTCCAGCTATCAAACAGATTCATTCGTTTCAACCAAATCATTTATTATTTTGCTTCTACACATTCAAATGGACAAAGAGGCCGATAGCGGCTCAGTCTTTTTTTCGCCAACACGCCTTTAAGTTTTATTAATGACATTGGACGCACATAAGGGCGACCCAATATTTTATGAATTCCTTATTTCAATGGCGGCTGGTGAAATTCAGGTTAGCCATGTCTTAGTATTGGAGTGTGGGCGTCAATCTAAGACTACCAAAAACCAAAAAGATTAACCTAAATATCACCGCTAGTCACTGCATTGTATCACGTGGCCCAAAAATATATATGTATATATATATATATATATATGTAAGTATATATACATTACATTTTTCACTTATTTTACAATGGTTTTACAAATATGTTGGTGTTTATGGTTCGGCCAAAAGTACTCGGGATTGGTAAATTTTTTGTAAACTTCCATTGGGATAGACAGTGACAAATTCTAACTGTAAAATGTATTATCCACAGCCAAAAAAAAATAAAAAATTGTCATGCTGCGTTCCTGCCTACCTGGTAGAGACGTGGGTATGACTTACTTGTAGCCCGTCGTACGTCCAACTACCAAACTTCATTTCACACCTCTGATCATCGAATGGAAACCAGGTGATGTCGATTTTGCAAGTGCTTTTGAATATACCTGGTGGTACGTACATGCAGCTTCCGTTATTCCGTACTACCACGTTGGTTGGGTAGGTGCCATCAAAACCCTCATCGGCACTGTATAAATACGTCGATTTTAACAACATCGTTTGTAATCTAAACTATTTTTTACCTGTTGTACATAAGCACGTCTGGTTTCCAGAGGCGATGTGGCGGAATTCGAAGGTCTTTCACGCCGCCATACTCCGAGGAGTTCCACCTTAAATTCATGTCGTTCCACTCCTGGGTAAAGTTCAAAGGAATTTAACATAGAGGGTGAGTCAGTTCAGCAGGTTAATAGCCGGTGTACAACTCTCAGCGTTCCAGAAGTATACCAGAAATATATTCAAAAGGCTTTGTAATATCCTAAGTTATAGTTATGTTAGATATAAACCTCTACACCAAGTTACTATATTATGAGTATTATGTGGATTTTCAGCTTTCTTGTGGCTACAGAAATTGTGTATCTAATTACGCTGTAATTGACGAAATGCCATCAGGGACGTTTCTCGCATCAACTCTGTTGGTCCCCAAGGATCTGCTCTCTAAATATTCTAAGCCTGTGCGGAGTTTCGCTCGGATTATCTGCAATAATGTCTCTCATGTTACCACCACTGCCAAATGATCGGAAAGACATTTTTTTCTGAATTCAATCTAAAATCAAACCATACTGGTGATTCAGATCCTGTGAGTTTAACTTCTTTGCGCCACCATTGAGGTGTTGTCGATCGCAGTCCTTTTTATCGATATTTTCATGCATCAGAAGGAATTATAGTTATTTCTGAGAAGCCTTTCTGGTATAATTTCGAAACTTTGAGAGTTGGGATAATAAATTGCTCGGTTAAGCACTACCGATAAATCAACAAAAAATTAAGGGAATTTTTGAACGCATGGATTTGACCAGAAAATTATTTCGAACCCGAAAATTTTGAAAAATCAGTAACCAATTCAGCTGAGACTTAGACAGAACCTGACTTTTAAATCTGACCTAACAGAGAAATCATGGTGACAATATAATCAAAGACATGCGTCCGAAAACTTGATAATGTGTTTGATCCTGTACGACCACCTACCAGTTTTAACCAGATGTTTGTGATCAGGAGTTGATTCTTTTCATCCTGCAAACAAAAGGTACATTTACAGTTTTGTTTGCGTTGGTTTCTCAGTCCAAACAGGTTTTACGTTGTGATATTACAGAACTACTCACCACATCTATAATTTGCATAAGTGTCAAACCAAAGCTTAACTGAAGAGGATCAGATTCATTAGCAACTGGGCGCTCCAGTACATTGTAATGATCCAGTAGCTTGTGGAGGAGCATTTTTTCGTTGTGTCCGGCCCAAGATTCTAAAAAAAAATGCACTGACACTTCCTCTATTATTTATATGACAAAATAATGTATTATTGGACATATTGACGTTTTCGTATTTTTTTTTAAATATTTTTAAATCGTTCAACGACAAGCATTACGTATTCTGTAAAATTTTCAGATTTTTAACTATAATATTAATGACCCCACAGGGTCTCACACTAAATCGCCACCCAGTATAGTGTGTATGGTAATTGGTAATTAAAATATTGAAATCAATTATAATTTAGCCGTGAAAATTAAATAATAACCGTTTATTTAATAAATATTATGCCGCTGTGGTTATAATTTAATTCGTTTCCATCAGGTTAATTGTGTAATATATATCGATATATATTTAATGGCATTTTGTGAGGCTAAATCGAGTAAGAGCAAATGCCATTTTGCATGGGATTTGTCACGTTATTAAAATTGGCTAAGATCAGCATATTAATGATTATATTTCAAGGAAAATCGTTTAATGACCAGGTCTGGAGCCACGGCTTAACCACCAAAAGATTACAAAATGGAGTGTTAAGAAATTGAAATGGCATTATTTTTTTTATAAACAGTGTACAGGGTCATTCATTAAAAATTGTAAAGCCAACGAATTTTAAAAAGATAGAGTAAAACATAAATCTTTTGTCAGCTGTTATATTTTTTTATGAGCCAATAAACGGGAAATAATTTGGAAAGCTATCGTTGGGCTATTTCCTATTTTTTGCGAGAAATCAGTCGGTTAGAAGACCGGAATAACAATAATTTTTACCCTGGCTTTTCCAAGTCTTTTTATTTCCCAAACGGAAGTAGCCAAAATGCCTGGAACGTAGGGCTATTTAGAGTATAGAGATTATAGAGAAAATACGTAGGCAAGGGATAAAGACGAAGAAATTGTATACTTCGTGCCGTGTTGAACGAGTGAAAAATATGTCATGGTGTGTTGAATGGTGACTGATTAGTCTATTAAAGACTTAACAGCACTTAATCCATCTCAACGTGATGTATTGATCTCACCGCGACTTGAAAATCAAAGAAAATGTCACTAGGTCTCTATAGACTGAAAATTTCATCTTTCATCGTGCAACTGTTATGTAATCCATGTTACACTGAAAGAAGTAGTTATTTATATTTCATCATTACACAGTAACTAATGGTGTGGTATTTAATTATTAAGATTAAAAGGAGCAAACTGTAGTCGTATGTTTAATTTTTGATAGCATTAGTGGAACGGGATTTTGCTGTAGTCATGCTACGGATTCATGTTTAATGCACACCGTCTCAGGGGATTTCTCAATTTGCTATCAACCTAATGATGGTTACAAACTCGTATATAATTATCCAATCTGTACGTTATTGTGGGCAAAATACAACGCTAATTGCAGCTGAATGAAAACTAACGAGTGCTGAAAGAGAAGAACAAATAATTAATTCTATCACGAGTAATTACACAATTTTTCAAGGCGACGCGATGAGGTAATAGAACGTTTTATGTGGAATGAGAAGTTTCCAATTTTTGACATAAAAAAGAAAAAGCTATTTGCAACGAACAGTTTTTGCAATTTTTGTTTTTGCGGCGCTGTATTTCGGTACAAACAAAATAAACTAAAGGCCTATACATAGAAACGTTTTGAAGTGAATAGTTTTGTAAATATCAAAGGGGAAATGTAAAAAAAGAGGAATGAAAACCACTCGGGAATTCTATGGATAATATGTTTTCCATAACATTTTGAGTTGTTGAGCTGACTTTATGATAAATATATGTGTAAGGTTTCAAACGGCATAGTTCCCATTTAGTTAAATTCGCTGTAGAAAAGGAATAAAATGACAACGCTAATCCGAGGATTTGAGGCTGCATATTAAGCTCATGAATGACTGAAAACTCGTGTACATAGAACACGAGCTTCTCTACATATATTTCGGACAGTATCGATTTGTTTATATAAAATGTATGCGTGGTAGCATTTCCCGGTTTCAGTCAATTTAGCGATTTCAAAGTTAAAAATATACACTGTTTATGATATTCTGTCTTATCCAGGTTAACACGGGTTTCACGTTTCACGAAAAGCTCTGCCCACTCTTGTTTGATGTACGATAATTAGACATTTATTAAATGAGCTGAATAAAAACGCTTTAAATTAAAACTTAAAAGAGCCTTTATTATATTTTATAACGTTATATACGCTTTTAAAAGGTATACAACCTTTGTAATAAAACTCATTACAATTTCTTGTATAAATAATTACGAAACAGAATATTTTAATTTAAAAAATTTAATGTGTACGTATACGCATTATTAAATTTTTATCTCTTTTGATGTTTGTTCATCGTTTCCAGTGTCTGCTCATATTAAACAACCTTAGTGAAAAATTACAAGAATAAATTGATGTCTTGTGTTCTACCCGGTGGCCACGAGTCAATGTAGGTACGACCCCAAACTTTTTGTTGTTTCTGAATTTAAATTTTTTTTTCCTTAAATAGAATGACCGGTTTTTTTGGTGGTGTTTTATAAAGCATGAAATTCTAACTGCAACGGTTTTTTCCAATTTCAAAATTTTCAAAAAATAAGTGAGATACGAACGATTCTTTATTTTTTACAAAATGGCCGCGTCAGATGAATGCGATGTAAGAAAATTACTAAGTAGTCTATGGAAATTATTAGCAAGCTTGCCTTTAAAGAATAAAATAGTTATTTAAATTACTGATAGATAGGTACGACTCTTTTTCTCAAAAAACGGAATTTAATTTTCTTGTTTAATGTGTGTTTGCCTTTTCAACCGGAAGCGATATTTTCGTTCCTGTTAGTCTAAAAATAACACACATTTGTCCTACTCGCCAAAAACGAAATTTTTAAATTGAAAAAGGACCAAAAAAAATCAATCAATTAAACACATTTTAATGTCAACACATTGATTAATATTGCCTCCGGTAATAAGAGGCCGCGAACAAGAATGAATGACGTCACAATAGCCGGCTTTCCATCATAATGAGTAATACGAAATATTTTTCAAAAGAAACTCTTATTTACGGTAAAATAATTTTAAAGCGAATCTTTAAGTATGGAATTTCATTAATTTTCTGTTTGATGTGTAAATTCCATTGTTGACTATTTTTGAATGGTATTAAGAAATATTTTAGAAAGAATACAACTGGATTTAGGTATTATTGACTTTGAACTTTTGTTACATGAAATACATTTTCAATTCATTTCTTCTACACAGTTTTTTAATTTTAAAATTGTCAACTCATCCAAAATAATCCTACCTTCCTTTAAAATTTCAGTTTCGTATTTATCTGAAATAAGCTCATTAAATGTTTCATAACGCCTGAATAAAAACTTCGAATAATAATTCCGATGGTTAAACTTTTAAGATATTCTCTCAACATAGTCGTTTTCAGAAGAGTTAGAAAATTTCATTACAAGATCTAAATTACTGTTAATGACACCCACCATTAAATAATTTTTTTTTAACATAAATCGCACAATATAACATAGAAGCATTAGCAGAGGCGGCCATATAGGTCATCTTCACACCACACAACAAAATTAATCGCGTTTTTACCGATTTTACGAATTGTCATCAACAACGAAAGGATTTCTACACTTCTAAACTATTATTTTCACCTATAATATCTTTATGATACAGAACGTTACTAAAGAAACACGCAAAACCTGCTGAGTTCAGACGACTATTGTGACGTCTAACACAGAATTTTCAAATAGCAAATGCATTTATCACTTCAAGCTTCACTTTGTATTTTTTTATGCGGTATATCTTTTGAAAATATTGGAGCATTTTGGACTGTTTGAATAAGACCTTATTCTAGGAATTTTAATGCTTATGGGTGGTTGGGTAAAAGAGAAAATAATTTAAAATAAGCAGCCGTGGTAAAAAATTTATCATTTTGAATTTTGTTTGCATACATATAGCGATGTTTTAGTCGTTAGAAGAAATGTGGTGCATTGCCGCAATGCAGAATTCAAAGCAATCATATAGAAGCAATTTATCCACGAAATTATATACAGTGTTTATTTAACCTTCATCGAGTGTGAAAATATTGGCAGACAAACCGCGGTAGAAGCAACGGCTGTTTTAACAAACAATCCCGTATCAACTATATGAAAAATCGAGAACAACTTTTTTTTAGAAATAAAAAAGGAAGTGCTGCTGGTAATTTGCCAAAGTTCGAAGTGACGAGGATACAATTCAACGTGAAGTTTATAAAACGTATATAAGAAGAAAAACTGTGCCAACTTGGACAACTTACTCAAAAGACTTGCAAGAACAACTTTGTGGTTTTAAATTCAAAAAAAATAATAAGAGAATATGGCGGAGGCGCAGGTGGTATTATTACAAAACCTCATATTATTACGCATAATTCTATCATTGAAACATTATTTTACCAAGAAAGAAGATTTTAAAGACATCAGGACTCAAACACAAAAGGCATCTTTGGAAAACAATTGTGAAGTAAAACCGAATTTTGTCTTAAAATGTAAATAACCGAATTAGAACAACAACGTATTTCTTGTGCAATCCATTGGAATTATAAATAAATTGTTTTTTTATTATTTTACTTATTCAAAACGAATCACCTGTTTGGTTTATGGCTAGTGCTAAAAGCGGGCAAAAACCACTGTGCGTTATCCACCAAAAATTTGCTGCCCCAAAGTTTGCCGCTCCTTAAATTTATTGCGCTAGGCTGTAGCCTATTTAGCATCCGCCCCTGATAATAATGCGAAATGTTCTAAGTTCGTACCACGATTTCGAATTCCAAATGAATGACAGGAAATGTTAACTGGGTTGAACTGTTAAGGATCTCATTCTACTTGCGAAGTTTTTTCGTAACTTTCAACGAAACGGAAAAACAATTCAGTACCTTGTGAATTTAAAATAAATATATTTAACGTACAGATAAATAGAGTATCCAGCTGAATAATGAATTCTCGAAAAATTAATAAATGTTTCATGACTGACAGAAAGCAATTGACTCGGTGAGAAGCCATACGATATGTATGGCTTCGCTCTGTGGCGGTCGATGAAGTTTAGGTTAGCCTTATTTTGTTATTAGAAAAAGAAATTGTCAGGCATGACTACTGAGTACCAAGATCAATGCAAAAATTATTTAAAATACTGTGTTTTCGGATAAATTTACTGATTTAACTGATACAGTTTTTACCAAAGAAGAATTATAGCGAGGAAGGACTATAAATTTAAAATGGATATTAATATAAATAATTTAGGATATTTAGGTGTGAAGTAGAATTAGCACTAGTATAAACCCTGTGCACTTAGTAAACATTAATCTGCTGAATTTATTAAATCAATAAATCGGTAACAATAGCATCGAGTACATATAATTTTGCAGCAATAATTTTTAAACATTAATTCGTTATTTAGACCCAAAGATAAATATAATTTAACGATAATAAACTCTCAAGTTCCCGACCTTTATTCTCTAATAAAATTACGCAAAAATAATTCACCGATATGCCCTGAGGCGTCTTATGTTACAACACCTGCAAAGGCTTCCTTAAAGACTTTATTAATAGAAACGTAAAATTAAAAAAAAAAAAATTAAATTTAACCCGAAGTTTAGTGATCAAGATTCTTATTTATGAATTATGAGTTAATTAACAGACTTAAAAGCATAAAATTAGCCGACACCTCAAAATTTATAATCCTTTGATGTACGAAATTTATTCCCAGTATGCCGCCAATAGGCATAATAAATGTCTCATTAGAGAACAAACGTTGTAAAATCAGATATCTCAAATTTGTTGGCCATATGTTTAAACCAAAATTATTTTTAGTTTAATAATAAAATATAGTATAATGATAAATACAATAAGTTCAATTTTACAAGGCAATTTTTTTTTTCTATATTACAATATATACCATCTTCACACACTATATATTTAATGAAAAAATATATATATTTCAATAATTATTATATATATTTGTAATACTAATAATGGCTTAAACGGCGCCTTATAGGTTATAGAACTGATTTATCCAAAATATTTAAACTAACGCAAAATATCGTTAAAGTACATTGGACTTACCAACGGAAACAATATGACATGTTGTTAAAACTGTAGTCAAAACTAACAATTAATTTAGGTAAATTTATAAAAATAATGGGGTGAATAGCAATAATTTTTAAATTATCGAGATTATGGCGAAGGCGCAGGTGATAGTATAGATATAAACGGAAAATGGATTTTCGACTTGTGCCCGTCTTACCCTAGACGTAACTTAATCAAACTACAATGAAAATACCTCCAGGTATGCAGAAAAAGGGATTCACTTGAACTAATCCAAATTAATTAGAGAACAAATTAAAAATGCAGTCCAATTGAGAGCCCTCGGTTAAAAATAACTAGAAATATTTTTTGAGCAACCAAAATGATGCACCTGGCCATCACAGTATTTTGTAAAATATCAAGGATGTATGACAACCTTAAATAAATTGTGTCTAGTTACTGTAATGATAAAAATTTGTTTTCGTTAGGTAGATTTTGAAAAATAATCGCCGATATAATCTTATCATATTTTGTTAGTTTTCTTACCAGAAGAAAAATGTCTAAACGCATTTGTTTATCAAGTAGGCGTAGAATACGAATCTCGTCATCACTTCAGGATTTTGAGATATTTGAGGTTAAATAGGTACCTAACTAAAAAATTGCTTTTTTGCTATATTTGAGGTTATATATAGAAAATAAAAACATTTCAGCTCGCTTATGTTGGTTGAATCGTCTGGTACTAAATGATATTGAATAAATTTAAATATTGCTGAAATTGTTTTTATTTCCTATAGGTACAGGGTGTTCACGTATATGTTGAGACACCCCTTAACTTTTATTTTTGAATTTAGAAAAAAAATTTGTTAATACGGATTTTAGTGTTTCTTTTGAGGATTCAAAATATGCTATCAGAAAAACAATTGAACATCTGAGAAAAAAGATATATAGCAAACTTGATTTTTTTTAAATGGAATACCCTATATATATTTCTAAATTTGGATAGACCTTTTTATTCTGATTTCAAAAATATACAGTTTTAATACATTATCTCTTATCGTTTTCGAGATATTAATTCATAAAAATTATGATCACCCATCTTGACATCAGGAATAAAATGATAGAGCAGGCCCTACAAAAACAATTTTATTTTGAGTTTTGACCTTAAATATTTTTCGTCTTCAGAGAAACCCATTTCTTTATAACTTACACAACAATGAATGCAATAGAATACTTCAAACGTCAAAACTTAAAATAAAAGTGTTTTTGCAGGGCCTGCTCTATCATTTTATTCCTGATGTCGAAGATGGTTGGTCATAATTTTTATGAATTAATATCTCGAAAACGATAAGAGATAATGTATTGAAACTATATATTTTTGAAATCAGAATTTTTTGGTCTATCCAAATTTAGAAACATATACAGGGTATTCCATTTAAAAAAAATCAAGTTTGCTATATATCTTTCTTCTCAGATGTTCAATTGTTTTTCTGATAGCATATTTTGAATCCTCAAAAGAAACACTAAAATCCGTATAAACAATTTTTTTTTCTAAACTCAAAAATAAATAAGTTAAGGGATGTCTCAACATATACGTGAACACCCTGTACATAACCTCAAATACACCTCAAAAAAATTACACCTCCTATTTTTTAAACAGCTGAACTTTGCAGATCTGTGAATTAGTTATTGTGACAAAGTAAAAAAGTCTAAAAAATCGTGCGTCGTAATAAAATATGTTTACACGAGCTGTACATGTTTCTTATTTGTTATTTTGTGTGTCCTTTACGTACTGTTATTAAGTTTCATTAGTATAAGAGCCTGCGGTTCTTCCAGGAGGTTATTGCAGGGACACATTTTGTCCAGTAACATTTATTTTATTACTGGCGCTTCGAAAGTAGGCTTTTCCGAACTAAACCAAGTGCCCGGAATCCAGGGAGTACGAGAAGTAATTACTTCCCACTTACAGCGGAGTTAATAATAAAACCGATCTTTCAAACCACAGGCAACAGAGAGATTTGTAGTTTCATGGCAATTTTCATCAGGTTTGACGTTTTATGGCAAGTCAATTTGAAATGAAAAAGGAACAAAAGTATGTGTGCTGCATAAAATTTGAAAACGTATTCGAAAATAACTATAAAGAAATCAGTAACGTTTTCGCCAAATTAATCGTTGAAAGTATTCATTTATATAAAAAGTTACAAGAATCCCTTTTCTGCTGAACAATATAAAGCTGTCGAGCGAATAGTCGAAATGATTCGCAGCACCATTTAAAATATTGATGTCTAAGCAAATCGAATCGGTATGCAATAAAGTTGCTCCCTGGATAATAAACGGCTGTTAATAAAGGCTCAGGTCTCTGTGATATTCCCATTCACTCAGATTTCGGCTCAGCTCTGAACATACCAACGTTCGTACTTTTTACATATTTGACGACATCCACGGATCAAACACAGTTAATGATATCACACCGACAACAACATAGCAATCATGCTATTTCCCTCGAGGGTAGCAGGGCTCTTATTGCCCTAATATCCTGTTCACAGCCTTTTATCATACTTACTACCGCTATATTTCTTTCTTTTCGGTCACATCCATTTATCGAGCAAGTCAAGATCAGACAGCTGTCTAATTTTTTTCCGATTTCGCGACGACGCAAGGAGCGATATGCATTTTAAAAGACGGTCAAGAAGGCTAGCTAGGTAGTCCAGCTCAGGGTTTCAGATTAAAAAATTTCATAATGGAGCTACAGCGTGGCTTGAGTTTTTATTTATGGATATATTTTAAATTTGAAATTGCATAAAACGGAATACCGCACCACTGTTTATTATTAGAATTCCCATTATGAAATATTAATTGAAATAGCATTTCTATTAGGCGAAATTGAATTTTTGCCGAGTGAAATTGAGTTTCCGCGAAGTTAACGTAAATAACTTTTACCAATCATTTTGTATATTATTTTAAATTAAGCCAACTTAGATGACATAGCAACACCAGCGAAAGTTATCTAAAATTCTAGACAAATTTTATTCCCAAATTTGGACTCACCGCTGTAATGATTTCAGGGAAAATGGTGCGAGATGTGACAAAATCTAGAGGGTGCAACATGGCTTCATGCCAGAAAGAGGTCGCAGAAATCAAGTTATTTTCAGTAACTGGGAAATGTATGAACGCCTGAAAGAAAGTGCATAATGTTTGTATTGATTCAAAGAGAGCTTATGCGATGAGACTATGAAAGACGTTCAATCAAGAGAGAACGAATTGGACGTAAAATCGACATCGTTGCGTTATACATAACGAAAAAACTTTTAACTTCCAAACACCTTAAATGATGAATGGTTTTTGTTTCTATTTTACATGTTTCGCCGGATCGATGGTCGATGGTCAGATGATAGATACGTGGGATACGCAAAATAGCCACCACAGTTCAAGTCCTATAGCAAAGTCCTATATGGGTCGTGGCAAAAGCCCGTCACAAAGCGCTCATGATTTATATCTTCTTGATAATTTCTTTAATAATTTATTTTAATACTTCTGCAAATGGCGCGTATTCCATATTGCACTCAATAATGTTTCAAAAACTTGATAAGTAATCAAATGTAGAGGAGAAAAATATATATACATATACCGGGTGTCAACGAAATTATTAGACAAGTTATAATATACAGGGGAAAATGCAAATTATATAGTAAAGTATATACAATATATGTGGATTATTTCATATTTGTTAAATATACAGTAAATTCACTTTTAAACCAAAGCAGTTTGTGAGTGAATAGGAGATAGCAGTAAAGCGAGAGCACTACACTGCATGTCGATCTCAGAATGTTTAGCGCTCTCGCTTTATTGTCTCCTATTCACTCACAAAGTGCTTTGGTTGAAAAGTGAATTTACTGTATATATTTATAAACACACATTGTTCAATATATAAACGGTCATTGTGAAACCCAAAATGACACTGTTGAGCCCGGATTCGGGCTCAACAACGCATCGAGGTATATGCCATCACCATTTGGTTAAATATTGTCTTAGGACACCGTACGCAAAGTTTAAGGAGGGCTCAACAACGTACTATTCCCATCTTCGTGTATATCTCGATTGGATTAAAGGTATATATATTTTCTAGAATAGAGGTATCAAAGGTAAATCCAGATGATGCGAATGTATTCAGTGTCTTGGTGTTGCTGGGAACTGCATTTCTTCTTTTCTTGATACTTCTTCAAACCTCTATAGATTCTTCCGCTACCTCCTGCGAGGTATTTGACGCTTGTTTTGGCATATGCTGTATGACAGATTTAGCTAGGTCAGAAAATGGCTATCCTTGATGGTCTTCTTGGTTTAATTTTAGTGCTTGATATTTTAATTAAAAGGTATACAAATTTTAGTCTAAATATAATAGCATAAAATTAGGTAATTTGATTAAGATTTAGGCGAACCTAAGAAATATTAGAAAATAAACAAATAAGGGTTATGAGTACGATATGCTTAAAAAAATTTGAAACAAATGGATAATTATTTTCATGATTAATAAATTACATACTGGTGACGCTCTGTATCAGTCAGGTGCTTGTGCCAAAGAATAAGATTAAGAGTTAACTATCCTTATTATTTATGATATCGAAATCTTTTGTGTTAATACCTAAGTTGTTGAAGCTACTTTCAAATAGAATCCGCGTTTGTCCAAAACGAAAAAATTACTCTTGACTACTTTGTTGAAAGAAATATTTTTTGTACAATGAACAATTTGGTTGATTAGTAAAGGGCATGGTAGCGCACGAAAAAATTTGCCGTTATCGTGGTTGCATCTAACATTGACCTATTGTTTAAATATTATTCAAATATTGCACTCCACTAATCGTTTAAGGGTTTGTGGTGTCGAAAACTATTTCACAAATCATTATACACCTAATGAAGAAATTTTCTCCAAAAAATATTTGATTCAATAACTATCAAATAACAAAGTGAACTGTTATAGGTTTTCTTGGCAGTTGTTTTACTGAAAGTATTTGTTTCTACAGAATAGTAGTCATCAATTTAGTCCAGGAACAAAAAGCAAAAGTGAGGAAATTTATGGTATGGTCATAAATTCGATATCACAAATGACATGAATAATTTTAAATTGATTCTTTTGGTATTAACACCCTTACTGATGCAAATTTGAAATTAATTTGTGGTCAGAAATCAGAATGAGGAAGTTATCCATTTGTTTCATCCTTCTTCGACCAGGTTGTAGTTTTGAAAACCAAAAACAAGTTCCTTAAATCGTCCTTCTGATGGTACCTACGTTATATTCAGTTATATTGTAAACAAAATTATCATTAAATATGTATGTACATGAGCTGGAGTTACAGTTGATACAAACCAAACAAGCTACGGCATGCTTAACGGAAATGCTTGTTTTCGAGGTAGGTACATTAAAACGGTGGTATTAAACGAGTGGTAAGAACAAGGGATGTAATAAGGTTGTATCTATCTACTGATGCATATTACGTTGAGCTTAAGGATAACAAGACAAGATAAGACTAAAAACCAACATCTACAAAGGGATGAGGATTGACTGTGTAATAGGGGCTGGGATAATAGCAAAGGCTACGAACGGGGTCGTGTTAATTAGATTGAACGAAAATTGAAAATGGGACACCAAGTAGTGTGTTGATGCCTACCATTTGGTAGCGACAGGCAGATGTGCAAGAGGACAATGAGCGTCAGTGCTCGTGGGCCACAGTAGAAGTAGTGACAATGCTGCATATCCATGAGGAGCTATTAGCAGAGATATCTTGGGCCAGTGGTGAAGATGTGTAACGTTTCTTTAAAATTTTGCATTTAGTTTCATAATTTATAACGATTGGATTTTAGTCATTTTATTTAAATTTTATTATTTAAGTCGAAAACATGTTTATTTTATTAAATTTCACAATGGTTTTAGAATCTCGAATGTTTTTATTTTTAGTTAATTACATATATGCTTATGTATATAAGTAGCAAGATGTACCGTACATACACACGTATATATATAATAAATCTTTAATTACCGATAGTTTACTTATTTTAGGTTATATCATGTTTACTACCCCGTGCCTACTGTGCACAGTCGTGTACTAAAGCCAAAGCCATAGCTATAGCGAGTCGGATACTCCTCCGTCGAATTGCTACTGCGCTACCGAGATCCCACTGCCCAAAGCACAAGCAGCAAGGATACTCTGTAACACATGGCTCTCGTTCACGTTAGGATAGACACGTGACCTTCATCTCTCGTTGCCTTCCAACGCGGGAAGCACCATCAAGCTTTCACAGCATCCCTGCTACGCTTGTTGCAGCTTCCTCCGTACCATTTTCCTGCAAATCAATGAATGTCGGCGCAAGTGCAATCCGTTGTCGCATCGGAACGGGTAGCACTTCTCACTAGGGAAAGAATACGGTTTGTTATGCTCTTCTGAATTCTGCTCACAGAAGTTGGCAATTCTAAGTACCAATTTGCGTTGCGCTGGCGCTGTGGGAAATGCGCTTTCTTAACCGAGGCCAGCGTCACCGAAACTGGATCTTCATAAATTTTTACGCCAAGGGAATATATCCCACCGAATATCAGACGTTTACGACTGTTATAAACAAAACCTAGTCACTTATTCGATCACTTATTTCACATAAACAGGATATTTATTGATTTTCCAGAAGCACATCGAGCGAACTATATCAACAACTTTTACTTTCCCACCAACCCACTGAATAAACATTTCCGAACTTCGTTATTTTTCTCTTGAAATAATAATTTCCTTCTTCTCGATACTATTCGCATAACAGGGTCTTGGCTAGGGATTAGGAGCCGACCGCCTCAGGGCATAAATTATTAGGGTGCCAAAATAAGCGACCTCCATACTCGGGTCGGCATTCACGACCCCAGGCCCATAGGCATAGGTATACTTGTATTTATACTACAGTCTCTAAAAATAGATGTGGTGAATAGAATATTAAGTTTGGCTTACGTGTTTCGCCGCCATTTAAAAAAATGGCGAAGTCGCCGGTGAAAATAAAATTTCATTTCATCATGATGCGATGTGATGACTCTTTTGAAACTTAAAATTAGAGCAGTGTCATTGTCCAATTTCGGAGGCGTAGTTTTCCTTATACAGGGTGTTAAAGCTTAAATTTTGAAAATTATTTAATAACTAATATTTTTTAAGATTTTGGTAAAAAGAGTCCTAGCGCAAAGGTGGAAAAAGAGGGTTGTGGTACCCATTTACCTCCCCAACTTTTTCATGCGTACGCCTATGGTCTTTAGATATTTATTTTCAGATTAAATCCTTATTTCCCTAAATTTTCTTACTCTTATAAAATTTTAATTTACGGCTTGGTTAACGAGATATTCCAATAAATTCAGATGTTGATACTATAATCCGAGGGGTTATCACAGCTGGTAGTCTGTGTACAAATTTTTGCTAGTGATACGAATTTCACAAAAACGTCTTTGGAATGATTTCAGTTGTAGTAATTATGTTTCTGCATGCATAACGTCACATCTCTAAATTACCCTCGAGATTACCACTTAAATTCTGGTTATAAAAATATTTTCTATTTTTAGTTTTTGGGGCGTTTTGAAAGATTTTGTTTATTCGGTTCCAATATTATAATGAGCAATAATTACGAGAACGAATTATAGATGGTGCAAGGCAATTTAAGCAAAAATATTTTCTTCAAATTAGTATTTTTATTTGCTTCTTTTACTTATGCCAGTGGCATAGTTAAATGAGAATTAAATTAGGGTTTCTAAAAAAAAATTTGTACACCACTGTTTTTTTATAATTTTTATTTTATCGAAATTTTCTAACTATGCACAACAAAAAACGTCTAGCATTTTTGCTTAAAAGTATTCGATTTGAAAAAAAAAACAATGGTTACTACAAACAACAATAATAAAAATAAAGAGTAAAGAAAGTTAGAGAAATAAGTATTTAATCTAAAAGTAATATCTGGAGACCATAGGCGTACGCTTGGATAAGTTGGGGAGGTTAATGGATGAGTTAATGGGTATGAGGACCCCCCTTTTCTCAGTTTACCCTTTGACTTATTTAACCAAAACTACACAAAAAATACATCTGCATAAGATAAAGATCTGTGCAAAATTTCATGTGGAAAAAAAACTTAAAAAATAACCGAGTTATTAATAAAAATAATTTTCAAAATTTAAACTTTAAGACTCTGTATAAGCATTGATTAAGGAATTCCTTAATCAATGGTATAAGGAAAGTCAGATTATTTTCGTCCAAAGAATCTGTGGTTAACGGCTTGACTAACTTTTTCTTAACACCCTGTATATAAACGAAAAACAGCTAATAATAATAATTTGCGTGTATTATTTTTACCTAATTGCTTAGTAATTAGGGGCGCCAGAAAAGATGCTTGCCCGGTCAAAATATTTCCCTTTCGCCGACCCTGTCCGTTACTCAATACAAAAGCTGCAAGATTCTTCAATTTGCATTAATCGTGACATTCGATTCGACGCCACATCTACCGAAGCGTTTTGATACTAACAGTGGTTGAAAACCTGTTAAATAACGGTTTAGTTTCCTATCATTAGAATACTGTAAACATACAAACCCAATAATTGCCGCTTTAACGTATAGATGGCAGGCAAAAATGTAGCGTTTGACTATTAGCAAAATCAAATTTGTAAAGTACAGGAATCTCTATCTACAAATGATTGTAAATCACGTGAACAAAATAGGCAACGATGTACACTTTGTTTTTTCCTATACAGGGTGTTTCATGACAAACTGTACATACTTCTAAGGTTGATAGAGGATTGACTATTCACGAATGGGTATAGAAATTTGTCTGTTGCACTTGGCCAATATTTCTTTTGGCCAGAACTTCCTTACTATTTATCACAATTTGTTAAAATTTTAACAAATTGTGGGTGCGTTTGTTATAGTGCTTAGATTACTTTGAGAAACTCGTATCGTTCGTAATAGGCATCCCACTGAGCGCTCGATGTAATCGGTCTTGCGAGACCGAGCCAACAGATTATGCATTACCCCACTCCCCGAGTTCGACAATTTTAGATATCTCCGAGCTCATCACAAATCTGCTCGGAATTGTAAATCTTTATAACAAACGCACCCTGTGTACTTATCACAATTGATATAATGCCGTTTTTAATATTTAAAAATTCCAGGACCGGACTTTTTTAAGTTTTTTTTATTTCTGTATTGAAAATCACCCTGTATAATATTTTTTTCAAATTATATGGGAAATTATAAAAGTCCATACATGAGTAAACAAAAGCATGTGAACAGATTTTTTGTCGCACCTACATTGATTTTTTTACAAGCGATTGAATTTGGCAAAATGGGGAAGTGAAAGATAAAAAATGTCATATTTTTACCCAATCTCGGTACTTTGGAAGCTCATAAGTCCTTTTTTTTGTATTAATTGCGTCAAATATTTAGAACAAGGGCACTACAGAATACAACAAAAATTATTTCCTGCTATTACGATCATAAACAAAAAGGTCAACAGGGTTTAGATGCAGAGTAATTTTCAAAAATAATGAAAAAAATCGTACCTCAATAACCGTGAGACTCGGGACAGTAGATCCTTGGGAAAAAAACTTGTCATTTGCAACCACCAAAAAATTTTTGTCGGTCCACGTACCGAACACCCTGTATATCAATAAGTTGTTGAGTGAGACGAAAATACGTTGTGAATTAATTTGTGGGATATAAAGGAGGGGTGATAATCAAGCTGGTCTGTAAGTGAGAGCCGTTTCAAATGTACATTCATTTATTATACTTTTCACATCCGTTTGGCTGAAATAATAGGGTTGTAGCCAATCAAAGCCTAAACTTGTTCAAACACGAAATGCCAAAACGTCTATAAGTCTAAAGAAGAACAGCCTTCTTGAATATTGTATATCGTAACAAAGACACTACCCATAAACAATGTTTGTAGAACTCGGCAAATATATAATAGACGCCTAAGATCGTAAACACAAAACCTCTTCTTCGTCCGTTTCACTACGTTTACTGTTTATATATGTGATGCAACGTAATCGTGTGAAATCAAAATTAACCAAATTGCAAGGTTATTTGTGAAATTCTACAAAATTCTTCCATGGCCAGTGTACATGTTATATAATCTTAACTACATAGATTACATTAAGTTCATTTACATATTTTCAATTTATATTAATAAATAATATATTCATTACAGCATACAAGAAATGAGATATAACATTTGGATACGATAAAATACATTATATAGTGATGTTAGTATTGACTTTAGCAAGAAGCGATTGTATAATTGGTATTTAAAGGTAATTTACCAGGATTTTTTAATGTTTTACCCATACAGTAAAAAATAAATAAAGGAAAAGCTTAGCGGTTACTAGCACGAATAGCGTTTGGTAAATTACCGATAAATTGTGAAATTAGGAGGAACACCACTAAAAATAGAGCAATATGATTGCAAATATAAGTGTGGCAAAAGTAAGTAAATGTTTGTAAAAAAATATCACAAGGTTAAAAAAAAAAACGATTTTTTACTTACAAACTATAGTAATATAAAAATATACATATAAGAGAATTTGAACACAATACAACTGACATCACACAACTCGTCTTAGTGTAAATAAACAACGGATAAATTAATATTTTTGATACCGGTTCCCTATGTTAGCTGATGAGATCCATTTAAATGTACACGTTACGACAATGAATTTGCTTGCATGTGGCTGCCGTTTATTGAGCTGTTCATGGATTTATGATCAATCACTACACAACAACCACCTTACCCTCAAGCAACTATCTTGAGGTAAAGTGCACAAAATGGAGAATTAATGAATTTTGGTGATTACTCCCCTATATTTATGGTAATACATACTATCAAGGCTTTTAATTTATGTGACAAGGAGTTACTAATTTCAGAAATTGCATTGACGGTGCGAAAGCCGCTCAGACATGGATATGGATGTAAAAAAATTGTAATTGTTATTTGTGAAAACAAGTACCTGTTGCAAAAATTGCTTTAAAAACTTAAAATATTTACAAATAAATAATTAAAAAATTGTCTATTCCCCAGCGCGTCACCGCGACCCTTATTCAATTTGGTTTGTTATAAGGTGATTATGGACAAAGTTCAAGCAACAATTACTCGAATCGTTTCAACTGCAATTTTCTTACGGCGCGTCAATCTTTTCTTACAAAATTGAAACCGCAGGAGCCACCCAACTTTAGTTAACTGTGAAAGTAAAAAACCTAAAATGTTAGATAATAATTACCTAAAATGTATTTTACACACATTTAAAACTTAGGTTTCTATACCACCCTTTGCATATGAAAAGTTTAAAATAACAAAAATAAATTATTAAAAATAAAAACAATACAAATATACAGTTACTCAACAAAGGATTATTTCATATTAAGCAAAGCAATTTTTTCCTGTATACAGTTGTTGGATTGGGGAGCGTCTGCTGTTTCGCTGATGTCTGAGTGCAAGATAAATCCATTTACATTCGGACCCAACCTTAATTGCTTACTATCATCACTGGCGTTTAACTTGTCTGCGGCAGGTCTTTTGCAATTAACTTTATTAACACTTTTAACTTTTAAAATATTTGGTCTGTGTGGTGTATTCGTATGATTCAATAACGACATTGCCCTGTAACCCTGCGTATTATTTACAGTTTCGCATTTGGTGTTTATAGCCATTAGTATATCTTTCCTCTGGCATTCTAAGCGCTGGTTTGATAGAAGGATAGCTCCACCGACCTTTTTTGTACCATATGTTGGAATCGTTACCGCCTTCGGATGGGACTTGTACATCTTTACGTTTGTTTGCTGGTTAGGTATCGTCAGAAATACCGACTGATTCGCCGTTAAAGGTGGACTCATAGCAGATTGAGGAGATTCCAAACATATCATGTTCTTCCCTATTTGCACAAACTGCAACGATACATTTATTACTAGTTATATTGTGTTATCTACGACTTATATTTAACGGACCATCTAAGGGGGCTAATAGGTGATCCCCCTTAAATGATCTCTGTACATGCACTAATAGACTTACTTGAACTGGACTAACTACTGATATTGGACTCATGGGCATGTATACTACAGGAACTGTACCAATCGCACTTTCTTGAGAGTTATTATGTACATTCGTTATGTAACTACCACCATCTAAAGTCTTCGAGGAATTACTTTCCATATCAGTCATGTTCACTTGCTAGAAATAAAATTTTATTAATTTTTTTTGTTCACTTCTGTATAACTGGACGTGTTATTAATTTTTTTTTTTTTAATGGTGACTCGTATATTTAAGTTATCGTTTTCAAATATTTTCGAATACAAAATTGGATTATAACTAACCTTAAAAAAATTATATTTATATGTTATTTTAAATATCAGTCATTCAGAACTAAATTTAAAAATTAACGAAGTAGGTTTTGAATTTATGCACTTATATTTAGAAATGTTTCTATTTTTCTATCCACAACAGCAAAAATTTGTTTTAAATACCTAATTTTACCTAATTATTAATTCATAAACTCAAGAACGAACAACGACACTTTGACAGATGCTGCTTGCAAATTTTTCATTTGTTTTTCATGGCTTACCGAAAGGCGAGGAATAAAGTACTTTCTTTTACGGCTATTTTTTAGAAAAAAAACCACTTAATACTTTCGAGCGCGGACTATATTTCGTGCCCACGCAAAAAAATTGGTTTATTTACAGATATTTTGCACAAAAGTCGTTACGGCTACCAGATTTAACTCTGTATACTAAAAACAATAAAATCTCCATCATGGTTTAGTCATGTTAATCTATGGTTAGGATTTGTTATTTGTAACAGCTGAGGTGGATTAAATAATAATATAATAAAATATGTTTGTGTATTATGAAAAACTCACATATTTGGTTATTTTATAATATAGTCAGCACACCAATGAAAATAATATTACTGGTAATGGGAAAAAAACACTTAACTATCACACAGCTGATGGAAAACTAACATACAAGTGGCACTGAACATTTAAAATGAATTATTGTTGAAGACTAAGTACAACCAACATGTCACAGACAACTCTTCTTCACAAATGAATAATAGGGAGCAAATATTAGCCATTTTTGAAAATATTCCTACAAAATGTTACTTTTGAACATTTAAAATTACTTGAGGTATTTTGGATCAGATTTCAAATACTGGTGCGAAAGATATATATATATTTCACCATAATATATTAGGTAGTCAAAAGAGTTGTCATAGTAATCAAAATTATTCTCCAAAATGTGAAATATAGATTAAAAAATGAAAAATGTGAAACATAGATTAAAAATTAACATCACTACTTGCTTTATTACAAGAAAAACAAATGAAAAATCTTTCCCAGCATTTTAAAAAATTCCATTCAAATATAGAAATCTAAGGGAATTAAATCTGGACTTCATGCCGGCATAATAAGGAACCAAATTCTATCCCTATCTGATATCCTATTGTTTGGATGTGTTTTTAATACTGTGCACTATTGTATCATGTATCCGAATCGTTGGGTATCAAATTTCTAATGATATTTTACTGATTTTTGTTTTTTGCATATTCTTTAAAATAAGTTATAACTATTACACATTTTTGGAACCAAAATGAGAAATTCTGACTAAACATACATAAATACACAATGTGTTCATTAAAAATAAAACATATTTCTGTACAGGGTGGCTCATTTTCGAGCCTCATCAATGGGATCTCGGAAACCGTAAGAGATACAGGCTCGGTTAAATTACAGCAAAGATGCGCAATTTGATGCGTATCAAAATGCTGTGATGCATTTGAGTTCACAACGAGATCCGAAAATGGTCCACCCTATACATTTAATGCGAGGCGAACATTTTTCAGTTGTTTAAATATCGGTGTAATAAAGAAAATATAGGGAGAGTTAATTTTATACAATTCATCCCTGCATAGGAACTTGTATTAGTGCACTATATCAAACAGACCTAGATCAATGGTAAACACATGTGCTTGAGTTAAATCGACAAGTAGTTGGCGAGCTTCCGACTTTCCCGTAAATAATATTGTTGTAAAATAATAATTGGAGGACATTCCTTACCTTAGCAGCAATAATTGAGGTAGAACTTTGCCTATTAGATGGTGAATTACTAGTTTTAGGCATAATAGGTACATAGGTAGTAGTAGTAGGAGCCGAATCAATGGTGCTCACAATGGTGGCCACAATAGGTACGTAGGAAGTATTTTGGCAAAAAATGTCTTTCTCTTCTGCTCCATTTGGGGACATATAAGAACCAGAAGAGGTGCCATGTTTTAACTCCTTCTCTTTTGCAGCTTTTCTTTCTGCTATTAATTGATGTATATCTTTACTACGTCCCGGAACTAATTTTTTTAATTGAATCTGAAAAATAAAAGCTTTGAATTTGATTTTCTTTTAAGTTAATCGCAAAACTGCTTGTTTTTGGGAAAACGAAAGATGAAATTATAAAAGTAATTTAAGTATACATCAACAATGAAGAGAGAAAAATTATGCCACAATTTTTTTTACCCAATTTTTAATCGTACATGAATATATAAAAACAGAGACAAGAGCTACTTGAGAAAACATGCAAATCTGTATATCCCTTCTTAACACCAAGTATAAAATTATCTGCACCTAGTTACCACAATTTAATATACAGTGTGCAGCAAATATCTGTACCACACCTTGTGAAAACCAAAACATGTGCCTGCCTCTCAGTCATACCATTTTTTATATCAAGAGATATAGGGATAAGGTTACTTTTTAATTGCAACAAGGATATGTTTTGAAGGAGAGTATATTCTGCTTTACACAAATTAAATTTTTTGAGTAAAAATTAGTGTTGTCATGATATTTCGTAATTATGATACATTTTTGAAATAATAGTAATAAAAATTACAAAATATTTTCTGAGACCTATACTTTGATTTTTGCAAGGGCTTGTTTATACATTTGCTGCACACCTCTACAATATAACAATAATAATCCCTGTTAAATATCACTCTTAGTGGATAAATCAATTAAATTGCAGGCAATGCTAAAAGGAGTTTAGAATAGTAGGGGTATTAACAAAAATATATGAGTCCTGTTTTCACTATTCTATTACAAAAGTTAAGATGAAGGGCCAAGTTGCCCAAGTTATATTCTATTATTTTAATAATCAGAATTATTAGATTAATGAGATCCATGAATCTTATTAATCTAACGTAATATCTGTCGTCAGTTTAACGATAAAAATAAATAAAAATATATTTAATTCTCCTGTAGTGTGTTCCACCCCCTTACCAAAATCAAGCTACATTTTTGTACATACATGATCAATAAAAAGTATACCGGGTGGCCACGAGTCAATGTACGCCCCAATATTTTGGTTGTTTTTGTATTTAAAAATTTCGTTTTTGGTATACGTGAATAAGACAAAAATGGGCTATTTTTAGACTAACAGGAACGAAAATATCTGGTTCTACCGGAAGTTGGCATCATTATCTATTTCAAACGGAATGTACTATTTTTTATTCCAATTTTGAATTCTACATCGAAATTTAGGATAAGTATTATAAGCATGCCCTATCCTTAAAAACTTGATAGTTTTCGAGATATTTCGACTTTTTCAAAAATTTTGGGAAAAACATACTTAAACTTACTCGGTTCTATCTCCTTCAGTTCTTTATTTGAAGGGTACAAATTTTAGATAATAATACTAGGATGTATTTAAATATCTGTTATATGCGAAATTTGTTGCAAGTTATACAGGGCGTCGAAAAAAATACAGGCCAATTGGGTCCAATTCACTTATTTTAAATATCACCCACCCTGTGTTTTATAATGCTATTTGACGCACCTCCTCTTTTGATGGGTATTAGCATTCCCTATACCTTAGTCCCTTCGAATCCATCCTGGGGCAAATTAAAAATTAATTTCTGATTAGCTTCGGACTTAGACGGAGAGAGAATTATCAAAGCCCTAGATGTGGTTCAAACTCTACAATAAACTGTAGGGCCTCGTCTCTCTTTACCTAACACAAAATTCCAGGATTTTCCGGGAGTTACTTTGGTGACTTGAGAGGCGGTTAAGAAAACATTAATAATACTTGTTAAATAAGTTAGACGACATTTAACGTCGTTTCCACAGTCAACCCGCCGCTAAGTGTTGGATTATATTGTCTCTGTAATAATTTTCAAATATCTGAGGGATTTAGGTATAGGGAATGCGAATATCAATCGAAAGAGAATTAAAAGGTGCATCGAATAGCATTATAAAACACAGGGTGTTCTATTAATAAGCAAGTTATTAGAATTAGACCCAACTGTGTCTTTTTTCAACCCCCTGTATAACTTTCAACAAATTTCACATATTACGGATATTTAAATACATTTCAGTATTACTCATCTACAATTTGAGCCTTCTAGATTAAGAACTAAAGGAGATAAAAACCAATTAAGTTCAAGTATGTTTTCCCCAAAATTGTTGAAGAAGTTGAAATATCTCGAAAATTATTAAGTTTAAAGACTTACACTAAATTTCGATGTAGAATCCAAAAATGAAATAAATAAGCGAGTTGATGCCAACTTCCAATAGTGAGCAACCCCTGTATACAAATTTTCAGAATTCCAGAATGCGTAGTTCTCCAGAAACGGCTAATAGAAAGTCTTCGTGGCTTACCTTGTACAGCTAGTTTAGATCTGATTAGTCCTAATTAAAAGTAAATTTTCATAGTATTATTATTATTATTATATTTTATACATGGATCTTATTTAGTAATTTAACATAGGTATAAGGAGTTAACATAAACATTTCAAGTTTAATCTGTCGTGTCAGGTACAAATAACCACTTAAAGGTTGAATTTTCAGCAGGGCATCCTACAAAGCAATATGAAGCTTTAACCTCTTTTTATCTCATATATTATTAATTATGTTTGAAGCATGTATTTTATATATACAATACGATAAGCTGTCAACATTTTCTTTAAGGAAGCGCCCAGTATATTTACGGATATTTATAATTTTTTAATGATATTGATACATTAGAGCTTGCCCTCTCTTATATTAAAAAATTTGATATCTGACGTAATTTATGCGAGAAACTGCGTAAAAATGGAATATAAAATATGTTATGAGACCAAAGGGAATTTATTTGTAGATGGACCACAGTGTCCTCTACTGCTCTCTCTCCTTGTCAGACAATGTAATCCTGTAAGGTAAGGATATTCTTTCAATTGAGGAAGCCTTCAAAGACGCACCTTTAAGAGCAATCAAGGTTTATGTGGAATACTTGCTGAAAACTTAACCTTGAGATACTGAAAATATTTTTCATCCAGTAGGGATATACATAACACAGATAAATTTAAAAAAGTTCAGTGCAACACTAACACACCAAAACAGAACAAAAAATTAAAATAATCTTGTAATTTTAGATTTTGAAGTTGCAAAACATTTTTCTTAGGATATGTGTTGAAAGTTGCTGAGTTAACGCGCCAATTATTTTAGAAATAAACATAATTTAACTGCAAAATCTAGGAGCAAGATTTTATGTGGGGATATAACATTTATTCTGGAGATTTAAATATATCAAAAGACTCTGAATTAGTAACCATTTTTGCCCAATTTTCTTCCAAGCACGAGGTGTGATAACAGATCATTTAGAGAGAAAAAAAATTATATCATATAATTATGATGTGTCGTTACTACTTGAAATTACCATATTAAAATAATTTAATCTGTGATAAGATACCTAGTTTAATCAAATGATAAATTAAATAAATATATTTATAGCCCTTAAATTTTAAATTTCAACATAGACACTTCTCCCTACAATATTTCCAAACCAGTCAAATGATTACCTTTGGTTGTTTAATTAATGAGATGTTATATGAATGGCATGTACTTCAGTTGTGAATGACTGTTCTGGTAGCAGCGAAAACAATGACTAATGAGAAAATTGATTGATAAGTTAGAAATAAATGTAAACATTATTGCATTATTATGAATAATAGAATGCAGAGATACCTAGTGAATGTGTTTATACTCACATTATTATGTTGGGTAAAGAGAAAATAGATAACTGAGAAATAAATAAAGAATAAATGAACTGGCTGGTTGTTGGTGATACTCTTAAAAGGCATAAGACATATTGGAGAATGAATGAGTTGAAGTGTGAAAAATAATCTGAGGATATAAAAAAATGTTCATTCTAAACACAATAAGATATCTAGTAAACAATGTTTTTATTTTAGTTGGATTGATACTGTTATTCGCTGTACGAGGCTATTTAATTTTAAAACATTTCTAAACACAACGGTTTAACGTTATTCGTTTATCTGTGGCGTCCCATGTCTGTCGCGATTTGAAGAAAAATTACACCTTGGTTAACCACACTTTCATGCTGTTTCAGATAAGCTCAAGCAACATAAAACACACAAGTATTTGCCATGCATTCTTTATCAATCAGTTTGCTATCTCTATAAAAACCACGTTAACGGGCAATAAATATCTTGTTACTTATATATTTAATATATATAAATCTCCATTCGCCACATAATAAAATGCCAAAAAAATTTACAAATAGCAAACTATATGTCAGAAAATTATAATTACCTAATATGGTAATTTAAATATTTGTTAAATGGAGATATTAGCATTTTAAATATTAGATTATCTGAGGCATTCTTCCTCTCCCACTCATGACAATCATCAGTGGACAAATGGCACGTTATCCTTCTTCAGTTTAAATATTACCATAATTAAGTTAGCATTCTTGAAAGATGTATTATGATTTTTTTTACATTGTGTTTCCAACATCCAAAAAAATACCCTGCTTAATGTAATCGATTCAGTTAGCAGTGTTCCACACAACAATTTTTTACATTAATTTGAATATTTAAAAAGACTAGTGTTTTTAATCGAATTAAGACGCCTTTTTACCTCGTAATAATATTCCCACTGAGAGATAATGCATGTGTATGATTCAAAAAGGTCGATTTTAATTCAAGCACTTCTATTAAAGTGATTCAGAATAAACATATCAATTGATAAAAAAATCATTGTAAGTTTTGATAAACACATTCTAGTGGTTGCTTATCAAGGATAGAGCAATATTTTCCGTTTACATGTAAAACAGACGTGAGTCGTGGTTAGATTGGAATGAAAAAATCATTAGTAGTCTGTCGACACTCTAGATATACTAAATTTACAACAAAGCGAAAAATTGTCTTGCCCAGGTTAACACTTACTTACAACTCCTGCATGAAAGACAAGAAAATTAGCCGCCATTTTGGCAATATCTTAGCCATATTGAAAAACAGCTGCAATTATGGCAAAATTATATTATACAAATATGTTTTTACAAACCGTAACACAGAACCGAACGTGAACAATTTTTTAATATAGCAAACCATAAACAAAAATTAATTTAGCGAATGGTACAGGGTTATTGGTTATAAATGGAACCCCCTTAATTTCGCTATTATTTTGAAAAAATAAAAAATTTTTAAACAACAGTTTTAGGGAATTCTATGAATTTTCTTGCTACCATATTCAATAATATACAGGGTGTCTCATAAAAGCCGGACAAACCAAGTTTATGTTTTTTAAATAGAACACCCTGTATATTTTTGAATATTATGAAAGTCCTAGTTTTCCTGATTTCAAAAATGTATAATATGTTGTAATTTACTGTGGCCATTTACGATATACACCGGCTTCTAATTACATAAAAATCGAATGAAAAGCAGTATGCTATGATTTTCAAAATGTATTGATGAATATGTGATCCTTGGTAAGAGGAAAATTGATATAAATGTTTTTCTGAGAATGCTTCCTAACCAAGCTACAAGATTTTGAAAAAATTTTCAAAAACTAGATAAGATGTTATGTTGAAATTTGGTACACTTAAATGTCTTTCTGAATACAAAAAATCAGATGAGTTTAAGTCGACTGGCTTAATCCAGTGAAGTAAAATCGTTTAAGTCCACCCAACAAGAAGGAGCGCATTTTGAACAGTATCTGTAAAATTAATAATTTCTCTTTCAATTTCTTTGAAATAAATTTTATTTTTAAAAAAACAAATTTTATTTTTTAATAAGTTGTGTGGTCGTACTTTAATAGAGATTATCTCAAAAACGGAGTGCCTAATCGAAAAAACACCTGGTATGATTTCATTTGTAGAACAGAAAAGTGATTCTAAAAAAAAAGCATTTCCAAAAAATATGCCAAATTTCAACTTAATATCGTATCTAGTTTTTGCAAAAAACTACAAAAAAAATTCTTTTTCAAAACCCTGTAGCTCGGTTAGGAAGAATTTTCGGAAAATTTTCGTCTTATTTTGAATCAAAGAATCTTCAGTTTCTGTTTGTCGGTGATTTTAAAATACACCCTGTATAAGTATTAATCAAAGTTAAAGCGAAAGTTCTTGAACACCCTGTATTTGCAACTTTTGTTTCAAGCCAAAATTGCTGCTAGATTTAATATTACTAAGAAATATTGATTTTTTCTTCCCAAGTAATCCAACAAGAGCACACTAAGCATATTACCTATATTAAGACGTCCATAGCTCAAAAACCGAAAAGATAATTCCTGTAAAACTATGATCAAATACAATATTTTACCCTTTTAAGACATTTCAACTCGATTATACTTTTTGCAAAATTATCACTATTTTGCATGCTTTCGCTTCACATTTATTTATTCCTCAAAATTTTTACCTTACACTTTTACAGAGTCCCATCAACAACATCCACGTCCATCCATCCTCTCATACTGACTAAGATTTTTTACACACTTTCTCAGTCAAAGGTGTTTGGACGACATATGATTTTCCTGAGTTTCAGCTCTGCCTATTTTCACAGAAATATAGACAGTAAAAAATTTCAATTACCTAGTCCTATAAAAAATTATGAAAAGGCTTTGCCCCTATTATTTCAGCACATTCCGAGATCTTTAACAATTAATGCTTAAAAACAGCTTTTCAGAATTTTTTTACCATATACAATAAAACACAATACTTAAACAAGTGATCTTTTAGAACTCTTACATTTACTACGTGGTACTTACCTTTATGAGTGTTTATTATCAACAACGAAGTCAAGGAAAATTAATAAATACCTAATTACTCATTTATTAATACCTATGACTTAGTCTTTTTCTCATTTTCAGATTAAGTTTATATATTAACTATGACTTAGTCTCTCATTTTTAGATTAAGTATATAAAACTGGTTAAATTCGATTTTACAGGAATTATTTTTTTAATATTTATAACTGCAAAATCTCAACAGTGCAGGCGACTTGTGCTTCCACAAACAGACTTGCGACAAATTAAAAACACTAGTACTATAAAAAACGGAAACAAACATTATTTATCCTTTAGTTTTTATAATATACATATGGATTCTTCCCATATAAATTACGAAGCCTTTTACTTCATCGAATTCTAATCAGTGATTTAGTCACTGAAATTGGTGGCAACAGGCACTGTAAATAGCAAATACAAAACATGATATCTTTTATTGTTACATAATATGACAACCAATTCTCTTACCCTATGATTGGAGCAGGTGATGGACCTTGTACAAGGCCCCCTATTTCCTTCAACTACCCCACAGTGAACGTTGGGGTCGAATTCCTTAGTAACTTCCGTATTGTTATTGCTTTTTCGGGATTTCTTATATCTACTACTACTACTACTTGAACTAGATGATGCGGAACTCGCTCCAGTGGTTTCTAAGCTTGTAGTTTTTGACGAAGATTTCGGGGAATGAACTGAACTCGAAACAGACTTGGAGGGCGACTTCGGAGAATGTACGGAACTAGACTTTGACGTGTGCACAGAACTAGAAGATAAACGCGTTTCTGACTTAGTACTAGTTGTTGTGACTGTGTGGGTTAAAGTAGTAGACGATACTGTGGAGATTTTTGGTATTTTAGGTGATACTTTTGTTGAAGGCAATTTTGCTTCTGGCACAACAGCCGCTGATGCCACCGTCGTTGGTGGAGAGGGCGGTTTCTAAAACAATTGGGAAATTATAAATTTGTCAAATAGATGGTTTAGTTGAAACTATAAACGCATCGCGTAACGTTTTCTTACCTTAAAAAGTGGTGGCGGAGGCAGACTTGAATGAGACTTTTTATTACTACTGCCTTTATTTTTCACTTTTTTCTTCAGACTTTGCGGTGTTGATGATAAATGAACTTTTCCTGAACATACTTTATGTGATAAAATGTCCCGAGGATTAAATACTAGTCTACATTCTTTACATTTTGTATAAATTCTTTGTTCCATTTTAGGAATAGTTCCGTACAAGATAACATCCTGTCGAGGAAGGAGCTGAACACTAGGATATGGCTCTCGAGGATCATTACGAAGTTCATTGCCTAAAAAACACATTTTATAAGTACGGATGAATCGTAGCTTACTTGTAAAGACTACAGCTCTTTCAATATTAAAAATAAGAAACATTAAAGAAACTTGAGTGGTGCAAATCAAAATAAGGTACAGCCTAAGAAATTACCTAGATCAAGGTCATTCATTTCTCTTATAATTTCCCATTTTGTTATGTCTTCAGAAAATCCGTCAAAATAGTCTTCCATGTTTTCACTACAACAAAAAATTAATTAAAACCAACACATAAACACAAAACTGTCCACCCAGATTTGATGATGAATAACTAACCTTAAAATGTATTTACTTATCACAAAATTATTAAAGCTTTAATACCATTAATACACAGCTTAATTACGGACTATTTATTTATTAACACTAACAAATAACTTTATGGATATTAAGATCGGGCATCTTAAAAAGGCATATGTTCCGTTATTGAATCTAATAGGTAGGTAGGTACTTCTTTATGAACGTATCATTATGTGCACTAATTTTCTCTAGTTATGGTAATTACGTATCGTTAAAATAAAACATTTGTTTGCTAAAATACCAAATCTCAAGACTACGATCTGTCACTTATTAACGTAGTGTACATCGTTTACATCTAGGGACGAAACACGAACGAGATCGACAAAATGCAGACGAACAAGTTCTTTTTTCTCTAACCTCTGATCATTTTACTGCATTAAT
Source organism: Rhagium mordax (assembly GCA_963680705.1). Classification (NCBI taxonomy): domain Eukaryota; kingdom Metazoa; phylum Arthropoda; class Insecta; order Coleoptera; family Cerambycidae; genus Rhagium; species Rhagium mordax. The sequence goes on from OY796664.1 coordinate 1,325,247, forward strand.
TTTATGGAACAGGGTTAATCGTCCACCTCCGAGGGTTCACCGACAAAATCCCAATATAGATTCCAAGAACCGTATTGTTAACTAGCTGCAGGTATAGGTATTACAAATCTATAGTACCTACCTACCCACCGAAATTGAATGTAAACAAGTAGGTAGACCAAGTTCAGGCTCAGTCAGGTATAAATTTACTAATATTAATGACGTATATTATATAACAAGCAAATATTAATCAGGGGTATCAGGTGGTCAATTTTTAGTGATGAATTTCTAGAGAATTCACCCAAGAATTCATGATTTGGGTAGGTACCTAGGCGAAAAACTAAATTTTTATAGTGTTCCCGAAAACAAATACATTTTAAATTATGCAAATTAGTGTGTGTGGCAATAAAGATGAAAACCTTTAAAATGAATTATTAGAATTTCCACGAAAAATCATTATATTTTCTCAGTTTCAGACAAGCACTAGTACTAGATGACAGACGTCAACACAGCAAATGCAATGTTGCACGTTGCATTCAAGTTCTTGCTCTTTTCCAAGCCACCGTCGTTTTGGTCGAAAACCACAAATTCTTTAATATAGTTCGGGGCAACTAGCCTAGATGGCAGCACGACTTGGTTTAGTTCAATATCCTACCGCAGGTCCTAGGCAAATATTTCGTACCAATACAGGGTGGACATAAAATAAATAGTGACACCTACTTCGAATGGGATAGCGATTGAATACATTTATTTAATTTAATAAAGAATACAGGGTGTTACGAAGACTTTCTATTTACCGTTTCTAGAGAATTACGCCTACTGGACTTCTAAAAAATTTGTATATAGGGGTTACTCATAAAGTTCTATCGATTTTCGTTAAGATCAGGTGTAAAAACATCACAACACAAATTAAAACTTATTATTTATTACATAATTCTTAGTGCCTACTATAAATAATGTACTAGTAAAAAGAACTGCCTATAGACCAATACTGTATTCCAAGTCATGGCACAAATGATGCCTGTCGTGAGATCTGCCACTTTTGAGGTCGCAAAGAATTTGAACCTTGCACTGAGAGTCGCACGACGGTCGCTTTGGACTGTCTCTGTAGTAGTTCCTAAAAAAGACGAACAATAATTTATTGACAGTTTTAGCCAAGGCTGTCTTATTCTTACCTATAAAATGTGTCAAATAAGCTTTCGTCATTAACCATTTTCTCAATGAGCCCGTTCCATTCTGCTGGTTTTAGCGATTTTAGTTGGTACGCATCTTGGGCTGAATAAAGTTTGTACCATTGCGGCTCATTATCTTCCTCATTAGCTTTTGCTAAGTCCATAGTCCAAGTTTCGTGGTCCAAAACTGCCTAAAAAAGTCTACATTAGAAAAATTTTTAAGTAGTAGTATGTACCTCTGGAGGCGCTTTGTTCAATAATCCTTATTAATAAAAATATACAGGTTTTTACAAGTTTAACAAGTTTACCCTAGTGGAGAGGTCATGATCGCCGTCGACGTAGTAAATCCGATAAGCTGGATTAAAGTTCTCGTAAGTAGTTACCGATGGGCCGAGATAAGCGATACTCGTAGGTCTACCTGTAAAGTTCAAAATAGTTTTATTTTTGGTTTTCCAAGCCGTCCATCGCAATAATCTTGCTTTTCTCTTACTGTATTCAGTTGTCTCGTAGAAGACCTCAAACTCGTCAGCATGACTGTGACCGTAAAATTGGGCTGCGATCGTGTTTTCGTACCGCTCCACTATGGAGTAGAAATTTTTCGACCATATTTTCATGCAGTCGGAGCTCCCTGGAGGGATATGGCCTAGAAAAAACCAAGTAGTTGAAACGCCCAATTCATAAACTTCAGCAACATACCGATTAAATGAACCTTTTCGCCGTTGTTTTCTGCTTCCTGCAATTCATGCATCAACCACTTTAGTTCTTGGGCTGGGTCTGTACTGTTCACTAGCAACCACCTATGATGGAAACAAATCACAAGATTGGGTAAAAAACTTGCTCATGTTATCGAACTTTTGCTTACCAATTGAGTGTATGGCAATAGTTCGTGTTTAATGATATGAGCCTGAACCCTGGTCTAAGTAAGACGGAATAAAATCCGCCGTGCAAAACGGTGTTGTTCGATGTTGAGGGTAGCCATCGCCTCCATTGGTCTGCGATCGTGGTGTAGAGCCAGTCTATGGAATGATTTTGCTGTTTCATCCATGGTGGCGGAAAACTGCAAAAAAAAAGAAGTAACAAGCGATGAATTTCTATGTATAACAAAAACTGACCTTCCAGCAGGCACAGATTCGTGATTGCCAATGGTTGGGAAAATGGGGGTGTTAGGGAAAAAATTCAACATTTGCCGAACAGTCTCCTTAATTATATCTACATTGCTCTCTTTTGATTGATTCCAGATATCGTGCGGTACTAAGTCGCCGGTCCAAATTATATAATCTATGTCCTAAAATGATTTCGGCACTATAAGAAACCCTTATATAAAAATCTGCAGCAACTTACCGAATGTTCTAGCGCAATGTTTTTGAGCATATTCTCGATTAGTATTTTAGGGGAATCGCATTTTTCATACGCTCCCCACCTGCAACACCAGAAAAAGTGTTAATAAATCAGTTATTGTTGATGAAGAAAAAAACGTTGGTAAATCTTTAAGTTAATACCCTGTAGAATGGATCGAGGCCGGTTTAGCTTACAAAAAAGTAGTTATCTAAGTAGACGAAATTGTGTTCAGTTTACTGAAACAAATTCTTTGCAAAAAAATTGTTTGCTCTCTGATAGTCACATATACTATACGAGAATGGTAACTTATAGTTCATTTTTCCTGCACGGACCAGCCAAACTTAAATAATCCTTAATTATATAAAATCAGCACCCCCTGGTGAACCAGTCCCGATCGGTATTATGTCTCCAGAAGTTTATTCAGCAATCGGCACTAGAAAACACCTTAGCAGCATATTTTTATTAAAATCCCACGTATATCCTTCATCGAGTTAAAAAAATGTTTGGTTGTGTTCTGGATTTAACTTCTAACTGATTTAAAACTGTGTGTCAAAATTTAAAAAACCATTTAGAAAATGCGACTGCAAAAACATTCATCAAGAGTTGCGCAAATTACTATGCGGGAAAAACGAAGTATAGATAGTTATAAAACAAAGTTATTAATTTTTTTGGACGCGTACCCAAGGATCCGTTGTTAAGTAAACATTTTATGGTAAATAATTTTTAATAACGTAATAAACATGCATGGCGTACCTTCCAGCTGGGACAGTCAATTCCTTTGTGGAAGGTGTACTGTAATTCCTACAACAAAGAGGCTCTTCGCAATTTGCTGGACTGCCAACTTCATATTCAGGGTCGAAATGAGTATCAGATAAATGAAGCACTTTAAAAACTGGCAAATTGGCCTGTAAAAATATTTTTAATGAACCAATAGGTATGCGTAAAGCAATACCAGCTTACCTTAGAAAGTTCAAGCTCAGCAACTGCCGGCTTTGGTATTTCCGGAAGTTGGATGTCCCATTCATACAGCTCGTTTTCTACATTTGTGCAGATTTCTCCAAAAATTAAGCTGCAAGCAACTTTCGGGTCTATAATAAAAAATAATATATAACCCAATTTGTCACCAAATTAATTAATTAATATAACTGAAAATGTTAATATCTTTAGGTGGTAGGTACCTAAATTTGAAGCGCTATACGCAGGAACGACTTCTGGTCCATATACGTCAAAAAATCCACCACATACTAACTCACTTTCTATTTTAAAGGAAACACATAGAGAAACGAATTTGGTTCTAATTGCGGCAAACTCAGTTCCAGCTTGAACTTCTTGCTGTAGTAAGCTGACGCCTGAAACGGACAGTATTAACAAAATGTGCTAAATTATGCTGGGTAGGTCGAAAACACTCAAATAATTTTTTTTCCACAAATCTCAAGGGTTAGTTTTATCAAAAATTCCACAAGATCCAAAAATGTAAGTGGAGGAAAACACCCTGTATATTTTTTGATTTTTAGAATTTCTATGGAAAACTGATTTCAAAGGCCTATACTACTTAGGGTCTAGAGAACAGTTCTAACCTATTTAGAATTTTCCCAGCATACTAAAAATGCAATAATATACAGGGTGTTCCATTTAAAAATCAAGAATTGGTGTCGCTTCCGACCAAACCGGTAGACCGGAAATATCCTCAAATACGTCAAAATGTGGCATTTTAGTAGTGTAGTAATTTTCTTCATCGCATTCATCTGACGCGACCATTTTGTAAAAAATAAAAAATCGTTCTCACTTAATTATTGTTTGGAATTTTTGAAATTGGAAAAAACCGTTGCAGTTAGAATTTAATATACTTTATAAAATACCCTAAAAAAGACACGGTCACATTCTATTTAAGAAAAAAAATATTTTCGTTCCTGGTTAGTGTAAAAATAGCCCACTTTTGTCTACCTCACGTATACCAAAAACGAAATTTTTAAATTAAAAGATAACCAAAAAATTTGGGGCGTACATTGACTCGTGGCCACCCGGCATATTCTTTACCTTAGTCCGGTCCTGCGTAAAAAGTTCTTTATCACTGATGATTGTGAAAATACTGTTTCTTAAATTTAAAATTTATTGTCTAAAAAGCAAACGCGGGACAAAAACAAATGCATTATATCGACGTCTTGTAATTTACTTACATTAAATTAACACGTTTTATAGCATGTTTGCTCATTTGCGAGTACATACAAATTCGGTACCTAATTAAAGTGCACTTTTTCTGATAAAACAATACCATGCTAGTTGTGAATAGCTTAACTATAATTTTCAGCATTTTATTGGCCTCATAAGAGGAAGACAGAATTTATAATCACTCTGTATATTAATTTTTGGTGTATATGTATAACATATTGTACAATTTGTACATACCCAGTGTGCATACACCGCAAGAAACCGTTGACCTCACTACATCTCCAATCTTCTTCGGGATCCTTAGACTGTCATTTCTAATTTCTTCTTCTAATCCATCTACTTTTAAGTGCTAGAAATTAAAATTAGTAAACATTTTATTCAATTTCTGTGTTTATTATCGGCATGGGTTTTACCAACTAGCTGAATCAATTATTTATAATATTCATTTAGATGATCATGATAATGAAAACTTAGATGTGGATTGGAGGAATTTCGCTAACTGCAAGTATCCACGAGCATGGATTTTCTTGTAGCAGTTGAGCCTGAACCAATGATAAATAATAAATCACATAACCACTCCTCAGTCTTTTTCCTTGAGTTATCAAGGTTATTATCTCACACCTTATGTTTACTTTGCAGTTGAATTCAAAGTGCAATATTGATGCAATCGATTTAATGCCACATTAGCGGTAAGCATGTTTTCAACATATCCGCATTTATCACTTGGCTGCACAAAAGTTTCTGTTACAAAGTAAAGACGCACTTAAATCAATATAAATAAGAAAAAAAAAATAACCTCGTCATATGTGTACGTTGATGGCAGTAGATGTTTTTTTGTGGAAATTGTCAATAAAGGCAGATCATGAGGTTGTAGTTCATAGTCCCAATTGTCCTCAAAGTCGGTTATGCTGACACTCTGCACAGGGGCCGTTTCTAGCGCAAAACAAACGATTTTAAAAAATTAAGTAGATTTTGCAATTGAACGCACAAAAACTATATAGATGAATTTTTTTACTGTCAATAACATCAATAATTCTTACCTGTGGATTTTAAACAAAGCAAACTCAGCACTAACGTCGACCCACATTTCAGGAGCGCCTATAACATAACACTTGATTCTTTACAAACTATTTGCAGAAACATTTAGCAATTTTGCACTTACCATCTTTCTCAGAGGGTCGGCAGGAATTAAAAATTACAAAACAGTCGTTTTCTGTAGTTCAACTTCCAAGGCTGTCCACTAAATATTGAACCACACATGAGCGAGCCTATGTGTATATTTAAATAAAACCGTCATTAACTTTACAATAAACAATTGTAAATAATATAGGTAGGTACTACTCTAAGCGCAATGTTCCTTATAAATTATAATATTATACACAATTCATGCAAATTTGAAAAATGTCGGTCTCTTATAAGTAGGGTGCGCAACAATTTGATCGAGCACGAGGATTCAAAGTATGAAATTCAATGCAAAAATATACCTATTGTTAAAATTTGTATATACAGAGTAGTCGTGAATACGACGTATTTTTAGGGCTGATAACAAGAGATTTTTCAAAGTTTTAAATGCTCTGTTGTACCAACTGAATATCTTCAAAAGCCGGGTAGATATCATTATTGACGTCACAGTTAAAACCCAATTTTTATTCTCTTTAAAATGATATATTACAACAATGGCTTATTTTAAAAAATGAAATCGCCATTATATTTGATTATTTTTTTATTTTCCCCCCAAATTTTTATGAAACAAAACAAAAAAAACTCAAAGAATATTGATTTTTTTATTAAAAACTTATTATTAGGTGCTTACGTACCGTTCAAATAATATTAAGCTTTTAAAAATCACTGGTGCGACAAAAAATCTGTTCACATGCTTTTGTTTACTGATGTATGGAATTTTATAATTTCCCATATAATTTGGAAAAAATATTATACAGGGTGATTTTCAATACAGAAATAAAAACTTGAATTAAAAAGTCCGGCCCTGGAATTTTTAATTATTAGATTTATTTTAGATAATAAATACATAGATATTAAGGTTATACACTTTTATTTCTTATTTAGATGATTTAGTTAAGCAAATTATAATTTTTTATCTTTTATTTCCCCATTTCGCCAAATTCAATCGCTTGTAAAAAAAATCAATAAAGGTGCGACAAAAAATCTGTTCACATACCTACTTTTGTTTACTGATGTATGGACATTTATAATTTCCCATATAATTTGAAAAAAATATTATACAGGGTGATTTTCTCTACAGAAATAAAAAAACTTGAGTTAAAAAAGTCCGGTCCTGGAATTTTTAAATATTAAAAACGGCAGTATATCAACTGTGATAAGTACGCAAATTGTATAAAATTTGAACAAATTGTGATAAATAGTAAAGAAATTCTGGCCAAAAAAAATATTGGCAATAAGTAGTTTATCACCTTGTATCTCAGGATTAAGCGCGACAGACAAATTTGTGTTCGTGAATAGTCTAGGGATCCTCTATCATCCTTAGAAGTATGTACAGTTGAGAATGAAACACCCTGTAAATGAATATGGGTAAAATCTGCTCACAATAAGAGTCCTGGGACGTGACGGTGACGTAAATGAGTTCCGTGCGGAATTCCTGCCAAGTATTATTGCATGGGTTTTGTCATTAAAATTTATTACGTCCCTGGTCTCTTGCCAGAAGATAATCAGTATTTTCTTTGTTGTTTAGGACCGGTAAGTTGATCTTCTGGTAGAGATAGCATTTTAACAAAAAACTTGTAGCATATGAGTTTAATCTGTGATAAGTTTTATATGGAAATTAGAAATAATAACTAATAAAAATAAAAAAGAAAAAACAATAACTATTATTAACTGGTTTAAAACTTGTTAGCTAACTGCCAAGAGGAGGTACCGTATTATGACGTCATAGTTCAACATTTTTAAACTTCGGTAACAGGTCGATGCTCGTAAAAATTTGCCTGATGGTCTAACCCACTTGTCAACAACTGTCAAAAACCAAAATGACGCATCCTATAACCTCAATCTTGTGATACACTGCTATGAAGTCTGTTTCTGTCGTGCTATTTACGTTTTAGAACACCTCATTTTTAAAATAATCTTCTCCAAGCTCCTGTTCATTACCATGGCTGCCATAAGTGAAACTGATAGTCACTTTGTGAAGTGCATTGGGTATTTACATGCAAGCACAAAGCTGCGGAAAGGCGATCCAGTACCTCTTCAGTACGTTTTAGAAGAAGCTATTAAAAACAAATTTGGGATTGTGAAAGATTACACAGACCTGGTGCAGAGTTGTTTGAAACCGAGGGACGAGGAAATTGTGACTTTGGTAAACCCTACGTTTGAAGAGAGCAAGGGTTCGAATTCTGATAATGAATTGGAGCTTGACCTGCTGAAAGAGGACCTAATGTGTATTATATGCAAGTACGTATCAGCATTCGGAGGCCAGTCTGTACGACGTGGTGAGCTGTACCATACGTGATATTAGATAGCCACGATTTTCTTTTGATTTTATTCCATTAGTTTCCTCTCCTCTCTCCTTCAACCTTCTAAAGTTAAAGGATTAAAAACTGAAACATCCTGTATGTAGTTTGTCTTAATCCTAATAGGCTTTAACTGCAGATGATTTTAATATGCAAAATATTTACAGTGGCATGGATGTAGGTGCTAGAAATAGGCTTTTGGAGTGTTCAGACTGCCATTCCTTGTATCATCAGGAATGTCACAAGCCAGGAGTAACAGAAGATTCGTTTGATAACTGGGTTTGTTTTAACTGTAAGGTAAATGTGTGTAATTATTTTTTTTGGAAGGCGTGTCACAACTATGTTCTTTTTTAGGAGGCTAGTAAAAAGTTAAAAATAGTAAACGGCACTAGTAATTCCATAGCAGCAATTAATTCAAATAGCAAGAGTTCTTCCTCAAAATCGAGCTCTTCGTCACACCGCCATTCTAGTGGTACCTCCAGTGGTTCTTCCTATAAAAGTTCTAGCTATTCAAAATCTAGCGATAAATGTAAGCATTCTTAGTGGTTGTTGCATGGTTTGGTTTGTTTTTAAATAAAGTTTTATTTTGTTTTATGAAGCATTACATTAACCCCTTTTCTCTCCTAGCCTTTACTAAAACTTATGTTTATAGTTTTTATTATATTTTCTCTTTCAGACAAATCGAGTTCTTCCAGTAAGTCTTCGTCTACATCCTCAAGCAGCTCTAGTTCAAAAGTTACCTCATCTTCAAGTAATTCAAATAATTCTAGTCGTTCATTACCTCCAAATATAAATATAATTAGTGCTGATAAGCGAATCCAAATAATGAAGAAAAAAGCTGCCTCTAAATTACATGAAAAACGGAAATTACCTCGTTAGAAACCATTTAATCATTTAATTATAAAAACAGTGGAATTAATTTTAATTTCAAAGTATCTCTAGGTGTACATCACTGACAATAGTCACTAATTAAATCACCATCATCGTTGAGCTGAAGGAATTCCTAAACCCTGATTAATTTGAATTTGTGGTGTAGCTCAACAAAAGGTAGCACACTTAAATGGGTCCCTCTGCACTTACATTTAATTTTTATTATTAAATAATTACACACCTACATCATGCCAAAAATGTAAAAAAATTTCTCAAAAATTACTGGATATTATTTATTTACTAGAAGTGGTAGTTTTAATTGAGATATGGCATTTAAATTTTTTTCTAAACGAATTACCGTGTTGTATTTTACTAAACAATATTGTAATTTTTTTTATTAAATATTTTTTTTTTATCATTTAGTAAAATATTGTTTTTCTGATGATCACATAAAAAAGCATGTTTGATTTAATAGGCTAACGTGCCAAATCGAATGCTCGTTAGTGTAGCCTGATTAAGCAAAGAAACAGATAGTATTTTCCCGGGACACACACCACGTGGTAAGGCGAATTAACACAGTTATAAGGTTTCAACCGAATGGTACTACACCTCTTAAATTTACGTCATTAATCGATGTCTTGGCAATTCAGGAGTCCGGGAACTTTACAATGACATCCCAGATAACCTGATTTACCACCCCTGGATTTTTATTTGGGGGAAACAAATATAGCAGTTGAAAAATTATGTTTCATCTGAAGCAAAGTCGAGCATTCCAAATAGAATGTAGAAGATAACATCGAAAATCTTCTACAAAACACTTTCCATTATTTCAAAAAATAAAGTCATTTCACTCTTAGAACAAACTCATAGTTTTCACATCCGTCAGGAGGTTCTTCTACAAAACACTTTCCATTATTTCAAAAAATAAAGACATTTCACTCTTAGAACAAACTCATAGTTTTCACATCCGCCAGGAGGTTTCCTACAGTCTCAGTGCATTTTTAATTTCAAAGGAAGCATCAACTTTTTCCAGAAACATTTTTTTTTGAATAATAAAAAGCATCCTATACGACACGTGTAGCTCTCACTTTAGTTACGTTTTACGTTAGGGGATGGCAAGGATAATGAAATTTGGGCATAGGTTTATCTATGTTGGGTACAGATAAATAAAAGTCGAAAGTTATAATTGACAGGATATTTTTCAGAAATGAAGAATACTGCATGGAATGTAAAAACGTGATGCAAGATAAAAATTATATAATGAATAAGATTAACTAACCGTAACCTTAACTATGAGACTAAATTGTTGTAATGTTATGGTTATATAAATATTGATGTGTATTTTTTAACAAATATGGTTTAAATCGATAAGTAATTACAAATAAATTGCCTGTCTAATATATAAAATTATCACATCATAAAATACTAGACACCTTTAATGCAGTTCTAAAAATTAATAGTTTAGTTTTGACATTCAGTCTGCATTGAAGGAACTTTACAGATAGTTATTTAATATAAGAAAATACATATATATTTCAATTGTGTGTACAATACATACAGAAAAGGTGTCAATATATAATAAATCTCTTAAATTAATAATAAATTAAATCGTTTGATATACCTTACAGCAAAAATATATATAAAACTGGATATCATTGCAGTTAAAAAAACAAAAAACTATGGAAGAAAAATTTTAGACAGCCATTTTCTCACCAATGTGGCCACACAATCACTCTTATTTATTATTAATGAAAATATTTTTGACCACATTGCTCTTTACAGTAAACAATTATTAATGGCAATATAAAAAATTGTGCTTTCTCAAAAACTGCCATGTTTCATTTTCCAAGTCACTAAACTATGGTTTATTAACTATAACGTGAGTGTCAAAAATGATGAACCATATAACTTAAATCCAGGACATTACGTTGATTATATATATATATTTTTTGAATTAGAAAAAAATTTATAGAAATCTCCCATTGCAAAAAAAATTATTTATGGAAACGATTTCCTTTCGGGCTAGTATTTGCGGTATACATTGACTCAGACATGGTTTAAATGTTTTTTTGGAATAATTAGATGCAAATTAGCCTAGCTGAAGTCATATCTTTAAAAGCTTTGTGACAAATTTCTATTAATAACAATGACTAATGAACATTTATTTACAATGTAAAAAAAAATATCCAAATATTGTTGAATTTACGGTGATGCCAAGAATTTAAAACAAAATTAGCAATATGGTACATTATTTTGACAAACATTGTATGATTTGATTGAAATGAGAAATACAAATTTTGATTCAGTTTTTACTATATAGAAAACTCCTTAATTATAATAATAATACTGAAGATTGCAAAACTCGAGATATTATAAGCAAAAAAAAATAAAAAAATACCTTAATATATTTTGAGTTAAGAGTGGTATTAATATCTATTTCTGTGCTGCATGTAACTAAGTGAAAATAGCAGTTATTATAAAGCTACGCCCAAAAAAATACAATATCTTTTCTTAGGAGGTAGAAATTATTAAAAATTTGCTGTGTGATATGAAAAAATATTAGTAGTTGTTAAAAACGTTCTAACACTGTCTTATATACATACAGAGCCTTTAAAAATGTATGCTACAAATACAAAAGATTTCTTTGGGAAATTCGTAGCATGTTTTTTGAAATGCACGTATATATTTTAAAATTATATACAACAATGCATGAAAGTTTTTACTATGTAAAAAACTGTACAATACTCTACCTGTACATATTTACAATTTTATTTTAATTTACCAATCACGTTTGACTGTTTCTAGTAAAAAATTATTAAAAGCGAAAACACAAATTTCTAATCTAATTTAAGTGAGATCCAAATGTTGGGAAATTATTAGTTTTAAAATACAACACTGTTAAGTAACAAAATCTACACAATTTATGGTTAAGTCACTTTTATCATTGAGACATAATTACTATGTCAATTCAGATGCTGCTCTCTGCTACCAAATAAATTATTACTTGCAAGCCATAATTTCCATTAACATAAAAACACTTCTTAAAATTGGGTTAAAAATAAATATGTAACTTCTGACTAACTCGGTTTCTTCCGCTTCCTGAGAATGCGAGTGCTCGAAGTAGCTACAAACTAAAAACAAAGTAACGAAATTAATTTTTTGTAATTCGCTGGTATATACCTCGTTTCTAAAACCTGCGGGACGCACACCGTATTACCATCATAATTTTTCCGAATAAGATGATAATTTTTTTCCGAAAACGCAAATAATTGTAAATAAAAATATATATATATATATATCCATGATATCAATTTGTTTTCAGAATTAAAAAACACTTAAGTTCTCATAAACATAAACGTAGACCCCTATTAATGGATCATTTTAGTAGTAGTAGCCATAATTTTCAAAAAACTCACACGACAATATGCACGCAACGTATGCAAATAGAATAAACTATGTTTAACCTGATTAAAGAATATACCACGCGTTCAATAAAATCACAATATACAGGGTGCCATAGGAAAGTGAAAACAGCCAATTGTTTATATAAATGAAGGTTTTAACACTTTAACAAAATTGTTACATTCTTAAAGTGAATTAAAAAAACAATTGATAAGGTAAGTAAATAATAGTAAAGAAAATATTAAAAAATATATAGACAAAGGTTTAAACAAATACAAGAAATATTACAGCAGTGAGCCACTGAAAATAATTAATGAAGTAAAAGTTTGTGGCACCATAAGCTTCCCCATAAACTACTATTATGCAGAGAGAGTACACAAACCGTATAATTTATCAAATATTATATTTTGTTTGGAAATTTATCGCTAGCATCAAAACTAATGTGTTCCTTTGATCAAAAAATAATTTATTACCCGACTATCATGATTTATTTAATTTGTACGTACAATCTTTGAATAAACAAACATATTTGTATACCTTGTATAATACGATAATGTGGAAAAGAGGAAACACTTTTATATTTAGTATTTAACATAAAAAAGTCATTCTTCTGCAAAAATAAGAAAAAAATTAAATGATTTTTCTGCCAACTTCACATTTGTTTATTCTTTAGGCACCTTTTAATCCAATAAAAAAGTTTTTCCTTTTTTTCACCTTACGTAGGGCACACTACAAATAAATTTGTTCTACAATAATAGCAGGATCCTCCAAAACGAAATGATTTGACTATAAAAGTATATTTTTTTTTAAATTCTTATTTCTTCTTATTGCTTCCATGTCACTTTAATTTAATATAAAATCAAATATCACATCCAAATATTACTGGAGAAATTGTAGCCAACTACTGATTTGTCTTAATACCGTAAAAATCTACTGAACTAGAAGATTAGTTCGCGCCTTAAAGGAAACTAACGAAATTCCTTCTATTTGCAAAATGTGGCCCTACTAAAAGATCCATGGTTTGTGTTTATACCTTTCGGCTTAAAATTAAATGTACAATAAAATTACTATTCATCCTGCGCTACGAGGTTTGTTCGCCTTACTTACTATCACGATAAATAAATTGATATAATTTAATAATTTGTCATTCAGCTTAGATTTTAATTAAGTTTAAGACCAGAGTAAAATTGCACAAAAATACAACAACGAAAAAATTGGTGGTTTGCAAACAGCATCTGTATAATGGCATTAAATTAAATTTAGTTCTATATAAGCGACTATTTAAAATACTAAAAATTTAATAAAATATAATTTGATACGATTAATAAAAAAGTATTTACAGTTATTTTATAATAAATTTTATCCTTTAAAACTATAATACAAACAATAAATATATAGTTAAATATGTTAATTTAGAAAGAGATTCTAAATCAAAAATATATGAGTATCGTCGAAAAACCAACTGAAAAACCATAATTTAATAAAAACATTCTCCGTCATATTTGTCTTCCTGCGATAAAATATGTGCTACTTATTAATAATTTTATATGATATTTGCAATCAATAATTTGATTCGTAAAATGTCACAAGAACAACAAACAAACGCTTTCCCTATATTTTTATTCCGTAATACCACAAATCGGCGAATAAAGTGCGTTGTATAGAAAGGTGAAAAAGTAATACAATTATGACAGTTTTTCAACAACACCCTATACAGTCCATCTCGGAAGACACCGTGCCTAGCTTATTCCCTTCAAAAGCAATTGGCTAGATTTCGCTTGTAAGAGAACATGATGGGGCCACTGCACATTCCCTCCCGAGTACAAATCTCAGCTGTGCCAGATGGCAATGTCGCAGAAATTGGTTTTGTTGTGCAATAAGACTATAAAATAAACAAATCATTATTTTTTTTATTAATTGTTTTGAATCACATTCACATCCTGATGGAGCTTGTTCCACCACACAACAATCCCTGTGACTTGCCAACTGCCACTTTCAAACGTTATTATACAAACGTAACAACCAACGTTATCTTTCCCTTAGTTTTTGAAAGGAAAACTCTGGATCCAGGCCACACCGACATACATTGTATAAATATGTATATGCGTATATATATATAAATATACTGCTGCTTTATGTACAATAAATTGAACACTGTGTTAGTAACACACTACGAACAGTTCGACTAAGGAGTAAGAAATTCAAAGAATTGATCTTCAAAGTTTGATACTCCTAGGTCGACCTGTTGCTTAATATTAAATGTGTGGGTCACACTTATTCATATCTTTTAGTATATCCCCGAGTATATCGGTGGATTTGGGTTTTTGTATTTTTACCTTATGAGGTCGCTCCTTGTGCTTCTTGCTGGGAGTTGAAGGGACCGAGTCACTGGAAGTTTTTACAGGAGAACTATTCACAGAATCACTAACCACACTTTTTACCGGTGAGTCTTCAATAGCCGAGGATGGCGTCGTCGTAGATTCCGTCACTACAGATTGACTTGTTGATATTGGGTTAGTAGAAGTCGTTGAGTCACTTTGGGAAGTCTTCATTGACGTGCTACTACCACTGTTTGAAAGAACTGTGTTTGATTTTGACTCGGAGCTTTTCTCCTTATGGGATGATGAATGGTGTCTTTTGTCGCTGCTATGTTTGTACTTATCACTACTACTTTTACTGTCATAATGGGATGAATCCTTCTTATCTCTGTGTCTGTGGGAATTGTGATGGTGCTTGTCTTTGTCCTTATCTCGATATTTATCCTTACTACGATGTTCGTGGCGGTCTTTATCGTTAATTTTCGACTTGTCCCTGTGTCGGTCTTTGTGATGTTTGTCCTTATATTTACTTTTGTCTTTTTCTTTATCCCTTTGTTTATATTTATCATCGTGAGCTCTTATTTTCTGAGGTGGGCTGAATTTGTCAAAATCTATTTTGTATTTCACCTTCTCTGTGGCCTTTGTGTCATGGTGGTTGGATGATTTCAAAGGCGTTTTATGGTGTTTAGTAGCCGACTTGTGGGATTCATTGACGCACTTCTCTTTACTTTCGCTCTCGTCAAACGAATAATACTGCCTTAATCGAATATGCCAAGCTGAAAAATATGATGGATGGTAAGCATTTGTTTGATCAAGTCAATATTGCATTTGTAGGGATCGACCGGTATAGATATTCCCAATACAAATTAAATTAATCGATTACAGTTTCAATTATTTTATTATTCTAATTATTATTATTTTCGGTAAATTTGGTAGGTTAGACATATTTTCAAATTCATTCAAAATTTGTTTAAACTGGTTCCATCTTAGACATTTAAAAAAACGGATAAAAAGTATAATGATGATGCAGCAGCAATATATTTGGCTCTGAATTCTATAAACGAAAATAATGAATTATTTTTAAGGAAACTATCCATGTCAGTAAAACAAAATCGCTCAGTAAACAAAATAATCAAACCAAAAATAAAGCGCACTCTTGATTATAGAGATCATGGGAAATTTAATTTTGTTTATTGGTGAAAATTTAGGTAGAATTTTTATGTGTTCGTTTGTAATTGTATTTCTGTTTAGGAAATCCAATATATTTTTCCTACGCAGTTTAATTGCAGTCTTGTAATGAATAACTTCTAAATTCTTAGTTTATTTCTACTTATTATTAAAGTCTAGCTGAGAAACTAACTAAAATAAAAACATCATTAATATTTTCTTTCTGTTTCAGAGTGTTGGTTCATCCCCGTATAAGTCTATCAACCTGTTGGATCATATAGTCAACCGTCTCATAATCATTTGAAATTACGAATTCATGGGAAATAAATAAACTTACTTGGTCAAAGTATATAATTATTTCATTGGCGAAGTTAAAACCCAAGTTTTATTCTCTTTAAAATGATATATCACACTTTATTTTTAGAAATAATGGAGTGATTTTTTATTTTCCTTCCTAATTTTTATGAAATAAAACAAAAAAACATTCAAAACATATTTTGATTTATTGATTAAAAATTTATTAGGTGCCTACGTATCATTCAAATAATATTAGGCTTTTAAAAAACTCGGATGTGAAGAAAATAAAAAAATCAAACACTGGCGATAACTGCCATACGCAGCTATAGCTTCTATTTGAAAATTTAAAGTTGCTGTTAAAATATCAAAATCTAAGAGTTAGCAAAATTATAATTTTTTCGAAATCTGCATCAAAGAGTACTCTAAGAAAGAAAAAACTAATGTGCCAAGAACCGAATTTTATTTCATTTTTACCGTATACGCTTTCGTTTAAGAACCAATGTTGTTACTATGAATTTATTTGTGAGAAAAAATATACATTAACAATTTATATATCTGCATCAATTGATCCTTAATTATTTAACTTCAAAACGAGTTGAACATACCTATGCTGGTGACTGCAGTGACCGTTCGAAACTGGTGGATAATGTTCCTTGGAAGAAAGTATATGTCGTTATCATATAAATTTATCCTGGCATACTCGATACCCTCCCGTCTCAACTGATTCAGCTTGGCATCCTCGATCCACGTGACACACTAAAAAGTAAACGTTTCTGGTTAAACTATTTCTCAAAACGTTGAACAATGTTTTACCTGGGATATTGGTGGTTCATGTAAATCGAGTTGTAGTTTTTCTGCTAATATATCGAAATATTTAGCAGAAAAAGCAACGACATCCTTCGTTATCCTATTAATGGCCCCCTCGTTCTTCCCCCCATGTATGGCTTTTAATATACCAACGGCTGCGGTAGTTTTCCTGTCGAGACCTGCACCGACATGGTCCGCATGTGCTTTGGTTCGATCCTCGAAAAGATGCTCCCTTGCCTCAGACATTCTGGGCAAATACTGAAGGTTCCTTAATTCATTTATGCCAGTCCTGAAAATGTTTGTAGTCAAAACGTGTCTTCTAAATTTAAATTTAAACTGCTTACCTCTTTCTTTTATTAGGTGTCTTCGAGTCAGCTGTCGGAACGAGCTGTTCTCCTGGTCTACACCATATAATAGGCCCGTCGTTACTCTCGGTCGGTTTCATCTGGTCGCATATTGACAATGCTCCCCAGGGCATGGTCTACAATAAAAAATATGAACACTAAAGGTAGCTGTTAAGATTAGTAAACGTACCAACTCAAGAAACTGATTTTCTTCCAGTAGAGCTAAGAGATCAGGGAAATATCCACCCACTTCCTCGTGAGCAGTCCCCACAATGCTTATCTGATGAAGTGGTCCATAACGAACTGTTCCTGCTTCGTAATGTTTACAAACATTTTCGGTATAACAAGATAAAGTGGTTGTTTCGATATCCGAACTTTTACTGAGTAGGCCATTTTTAACGGTCAACGTTGGATAATTGTCAGCCATATACGACAATATATCAGGGAGATAGGTTGCCGACCCATGAACAACCGCCAATACAAATATTGCATGTCCTTCTTTGTCCTCTTCAAAGGCTAACTTAAAGAATTCCAAAGCAAGTTCTTTAGTCTCGTTTGAGCTTAAGTGTTTTATTTCGTCATGATACATTCTTAGGATTTTGGCACCACCATTAGTATGAGTTTCTATGTGGTAAAATCGACGGTACTTTAATGACCTCTGAAAGACAATTGCAATTAATACTCGATTAGATAATTACTCGCTGAACAAAAATAATAATTTAGCATATTTAGAAAATATTCAATACAGCTGTAGGTAATCATTTTTCAACAAACGAAGAAGCACTTACGTCATCTGGTGGGTAACTATAATTGCCATTGGTTAAAAGTCTTGGTTTACAGTCTCCTCGATAGCTAGAGTGTCTGGAGGCGTCCTTAGACGACCCTTCTGATTTCTTGGAATAACTTTTGCTCTTTGACTCATGTTTGTTTTTACTGAAACTATGTTTCTTTTCTTCTTTATGCTTAGATGTTTTGGAAGATGACGTACTGATTTTTTTCTCCTTTTTATACTGTTTAAAGTCGATCTTCCTCAACTTAACATCTGCGTGATTTGGATCTGCAGAGTGTGCTCTTTTAGCGCCCCTCGTAACCCGGGCTACAACGTCAACTGATCGAGTTCTACCCTTTCTTGGCGAACAAGTCACTTCCTTGGCACTTAAATTACCAGATTCTGCAGAACTAGATGTGTGCCTTTCTAAATTTTTTAGGTTGGCATTTGATTGTTCCTCAATAGCTGTTAAAAGGTCGATACCTTTTTTCCCTTTTAACAAATCGTAATCTAACTGTTCCACCAATTGTGAACATGTTTTTTTCTTTGGTTTCTTATTACTAAAGTGATCCATGCTTGACAGTTCGTCAACTGTAGATGTGATATTTATATTATTGTTATTCACATTTGAATTTTGAAGGCCACGGTCTGGTGACAATTCGCGATTTTCAGAATCACTAGTGCTATCAATTGGACTTTTCACAGCACCAATATTGCAAGTTGAATCACAGCCTATTTTAGAACGAGACGTTGAAGTAGAAATATAATCATTAGGGGATTTTTGTGAAATAATATGTTCAGGACTATTATTAGAAAATAAATTACTAGAGTAAATCTGCGTTTTTGAAAATACATCAGTCTCTTCTAAGTTATACCTGTCGTTAGCATAATTTTCTTTATTATCAGTGTTATTTAATATGTTTTCCGATTTAATGTTCTCACAATTATCACTTATATTATCGTCACTGAACTTTTTAACTGTGATTTCACTTTTGCTAACCGATTCATAGAATCTTTCTTCACTTTGATTCGAACATAAATATAATTTGTCCCCATTAACGTTCACCGATTTAATACCATCCGAGCAGTTAACCGTCTTCACAGTAGTTTTGGGATTTGGCTCTACATTGTTTGCGTCTTGATTAATATTATGAGCCACGTAATTCTTTGAATCGTAACCCACAGGTGTCTTTTGAAGACCAAGTAAAAAAGTACTAGTGGTATTGTACACACTTTCTAAATCACCCACAATTGCTTTTCCATCAAAATTAGGGACGTTTTGACCATTTCGTAATGAGTCAAAATTATCATCTGTCAGATTTCCTAAAACAAAACAATAATTACCAACAGGAAACAACACATGCTGCTGGCAATAGTACAACAATTTTTACACTGAGTGGTTAAGCTAAATATTATTTTTATGTTTACAAATAATAGTACTCACTGGATGTGCCATTTGAAATTTCTTCATGAAATGAGTTATTGGTCACATTGCAAATACACTTGGAAAACGTGGAAAAACATACGGGACATGTGGGACAGGTTGGTAAGGACTCAAAACAGGGTTCTTTCCTAAAAAAAACTTTATTTTCATCATCATTACTTCCATCATCATTCGACGCCATAATTTAGGATATCTGAAAACCCGGGCCTGTTGTTTATTTGGACTTGTGGGTCGTACGGACAACGTAACTCACAACATTTATATGATTAACTATTAAAATACATGATTACTTAGGTTGTTATAAAAAAATTGCGAAGGTTACTTCAAAACACTTACAAAAAATCACAAAACTAGACACTCTCCACGCTTACCGCCATGCTTGAACCGGGCATAAACTCGTATTCTGATAAGCATAGGCGTGCGCTTACTTTTACAAATACGTTAATATTCAATGTTATTTCAATCACACTTGTGGTTTTCTAACCTGCATGGCTAAATAATTAGCAGTCGTCTCTCAGAATACTTCTAGCTGTGGAATTTACCGCAAAGGAAAATTGTTTTATTGTTATTTCCTTTTCCGTAACTTGTGCTACGACACTGGTTTATTATTGTCAATTTTTGACGGTAATGTACTTATTGCCAATAGATTAAATAAAATAGATACTGGATTAACACCAATTCATTTATTTTCTTTGCATTACACCTCACAGAGGGAACGTAATCATGAATTTTGTAAACAATTTTAGATTTCCCCATTGCTTTCGTGCGACTCGTCACGTACGCAAGAGGCGGGAAATTCAAATTATTCTTTTTAAACGCAACGAACAATCGTTTGTAAACAAAGCAAAAAAATAATAGATTTTGCACATCGTAATTTTAATAGATGGCATTACCATGAAGTTTACTAAATAGTAAAGTAGTTGTCCTTGATGTCATGTTTGTATTTGGTATATACCTACATGTGTACGACTCTAGGGTATGGCGAAGAAATATACATACTGAGTGTGCACCGTTTAATCGACCACTACTGGTCAAGAGACAAGCGACACTTTATATATTCCGATATACTACGATTCATTACCTTGTTTAAGAAACCCCACTGCTACAGCTGGTAAATAAATCCAGGACCAGTCACATACGCTAGCCTCTCAACTAAGAAGTCATATGTACATATATACGAAGGAAAATATCAAGCGATATATATCCACAAACCTGACGTAACAATCTTGTAGTATCTCATGATACTTACCTTTTGAACTTATATTGGGACACAGAACAAACGACACGTCACTAGAATTTAAGAAAAATAATTTCATTAGGAAATGAGTGTTGTAGGGTTGTATTTAAAGATAACGTTAAGGTTCAATAAAACACAGTTTTATTAGCGGTTGTATTATACAAATCCATTGATTGTACTTTCTCTCTATATAATACAATAAATTGTTATGTGCAGATTTTATATTCAACGTTTCAGTACTGAAATTACCAAATAGTGTACTGGAACCTTCAAAGCACATTTGATATTAAGAAAATCTAAACAGCGTTACAATCGGAGCTCGTCTACAATAAAGTTAAACGAGGAACTATTCTGACGTTAAAAGAACTTTAGTTCTGCCTTATTTGTATTTCATAGATATCAAAAATCCTATAAAGTGTAAGATTAGTGGTAAAACTAAGAAATAAGACTCGAAGAGGCAAGTGCTAGAATAGTTGCTGGACAGTGTTTAGAAGTTTTTAATCAAATGGAGGCTTTAGGTCGCCATTATACTACTTCCCCATCTATAGAAGATTCACATCTTTAATATTCTATACAAGTTTCGATAAATGCTTGTTAAAAAAATATAGAAAAACAGACATTTACCGGTAAGATTTGGAACAAATTAATATTAAAATGAAAGAAAGAAATTCTTAAAGTCACAAATTTTAAATAGGTAAAAAAAGTTACAAATATGTTAAATTAATGAGCCCACGAATAATAACCATATAATGTAAAAACTTAACAACAAAAACTAAGTATAACTCACATGCAATCAAAAAAAAAAAATAGACTCAAAACACAGTGACTCCTGAATCTATCAAAGCTTAAAAGTAGTTCCCCCAATTTTTCATATTATATAAAAATACATATT
Organism: Rhagium mordax; assembly: GCA_963680705.1. Classification (NCBI taxonomy): domain Eukaryota; kingdom Metazoa; phylum Arthropoda; class Insecta; order Coleoptera; family Cerambycidae; genus Rhagium; species Rhagium mordax. Next base: position 1,346,934 of record OY796664.1, read on the forward strand.
CTAGCAGGTCTTTCTTAGTTAATGCTATGGGCAAATTTTGTTCTCAAAACAGGTACTTTATCAAGTCGTAAGAAGCGGGAAAATTACTCGTGTGTGAAAAATAGTGGGAAAATGATCACAATTTTATAATATTGAGGTATACTAGATTCAGTTTTCACTTGTAAAAATAAGCAGACTTAAACTCTAGAAAAATAAGTTCGGTATGTTATACTAAAATGTAATAAGCTTCAGCACCAAAGGGTAACATTTTGTGTTCACTCACACAGAACATTATCCCGTACTTTAACAGTGTATATATTAATGCTAGTACAAAACAGCGAATACGATTTAAAATGACAAGACTCCAGTAATAACTGGATCTACATCCTGTTAAAACTTGCAAACCGAACAACACCCATCATGTAAATGCACAATAATCGCACATGAAAGAATCGATCGATCGAATTGACTCCCAACAAATTGAATACACAAATTATTTTGTACAATTGATAAGCAGAATTGAATATTTTATGGGAGATGTAAAATACTAGCACTAAAATCATGTTAACACATGACGGCACTAATAGAAAAAATTAATACGATCTGAAACAAATTTAAAAGCAAGAAAAATATTCATTACAACAAAACATTTTATTGATTTTATAAATGTGTATCATACACGTTTAACTACTTGAATATATTTATAAGACTTCTTTTTGTTTATTATATAATTATAAATTAATAATGTAAGTATCTACATTAGGATCACTGAAACAAATATATCTATAGAAAATAAACCAAAAACTTATTAAATAGTGTTTGTTTAAAACACGTCGGTGTTGAATACATAAGTCAGTCAAAACAATAAGTTACAGTCATTTTTGTCGGCGATCTGCAACTATTTTTAATTAATATTATAAAAAATGATACTTTTCATTAAAAAAGTATCAAGAAAGAGTACGTCATTAATATTCATTACAAAAATGTAATTAACAATCTTGGTGATAAAATAATTCCGTACGCCGTAATTAAATAAAAGATTTAAACCATTGACACTACTATGAGCAGCCACTAAAAAACTGTTAACAATGCAGCGTAACACTGACTAGTAACCATCACCCTTTAGGGTACTCAGTCTACACTGAAATGGATGATTTCAAAAACCTGCTAAGGAATTCTAAAGACCTGTTCTGTCTAGGATACGGATTTTGTACCAATGTAACAAAGTAGTTAAATCGTATTATACAGTTTTTTAATATGTGATGGGCCGACACCCTCAGTCAACCATACATGAAAACTATGGTTGACCTTGATGCTACAAATTAACCAAGAGAGGGGAAATCACGTTCATCGTCAACTTTTGGAGCCTTGCGATTTTCAGCAGCTACATTCCTATCTTCAACCTGCAAAAGACATATTGCCTTTGATGGAATTTCTCAAACATTTGTTTAATAAATGGTCATCAAAATAACCTCAATTTACACCCTTCGGGCACCCCAACTGGCTGAAGTACTTTTGTTATAAGTAAGTTGAGCTGCTCGAATATAAAGATGCTAATTACCTGTTCATCTCCACGAAAACGTCTCTCATTTCTTTCACCGCCACTTTCTCTACCAGTATCTCTGGGGCCGCCAGTGCGAGCACCGTCACCACCACCGCCACCACCACCTCCACGTTGACTTGTACGATTTCCTCTTGCACCAGATCTTTGTCCTCTTCCACGACCGCCGCCAGGACGTCTACTGTCATTAAATTGAATGTCAATGTCCAATATGTGTTTTTGCCTGCCGACACGTTGTGGATATTCAGAGACGTCATATTCTTCTTCCTCAGATTCCTAAGGGAAAATATTTCATTAATGAATTGATCAACAGCAACTGAACGAATACAACTCACACTTACTTCTTCCTTCTCCTTTTTTCTGAGTTCAAACATTTTTTTCCATTGGCTCGGGTCCTCTCCTTCTCCAGCTTTGCGAATGTTGTATTGCGGCTTAGCACGACCAGCACGTTGAGCCTTCCACTCGTCTAGTGTTAATTCCTTGGGTTCTTCTTCGACTGGCGCAGTTTCGACTTCAGTTTCCTCTCTGCAAAAAAATGTATCATTACCACTGTCTTGCAAGATATAAAACTGGTTTACTTCTTTTCAGTTTCGACGACTTCCGGTTTGACATCCTCCCAACTCTGATCAGCTTCTGTGTTAGGCCTGTCAGCTTCCCTTTAAAAGAAAACATGTAATTAGTTTCGTTCTCAAAGATTGGTACATTGACTTACTCAATAACATCTTTATGAGATCCCCAGTTATGAGCCCCTGCTCCGTCACGTTTGTCGATTGGTTTAACTCCTCTGTAACCATGGCTGCTGTCAGTATTGGTGTCAATGACCAAATCAATTAATTTGACATAAAACAAACACAATAGCAGGACGCCACAAGATTTTGCAAAGTTTTCGATTGACAGGTTAAGCTGAATTCAAGTTTGAACAAGTCCCTGTGCATATCTTTTCTAATCAGTGGCATCCTGCAGAAGCTATGTTTGGAAATACTTACGTTTTATCAGATCCGCTTTGTCTGTCAAATTCCCGTTTACCTCTTCTGTCATCAAAGGTCCGTCTTGGGCCACGGGGGCCGCCTGGTTTGTTTCCTAATGCTCGTCCATCACGGTTGTCACGGCCATCACGGTTATCACGACCATCACGGTTGTCACGGCCATCACGACGTTCACGATCGCCTCTGTCTCCACGGTCACGGTTGCGGTTTTCAAAATTGTCTCCGATTTGTTCTCTTCTCGGCCTGTCCTCGCGGTCCCTTTACATCACAATTTAAAATGAATAAGTCAACTTATGACATGGTACTTAAGCATTCAATGTCCGACGCAATAATAAATGAATCACTGCTTTTGCATACTTAAGATTACGCAACTACTTTTATAAACTATAAACATAACATGATAAAAAAATTTAAACGTTATATTGTTCTCGGTATTGTTTATAAGCGGCAAGCAATAAAATTTGTGATATAACTTCAGCATTCTTCAAACAAACGATAAATATAAAAAATGAGTAAGTTGTTAATAATTTAAACAATTAGTGTACCTGGAGTTCCTTTTCTTATAGAAAGTCAATGATATAAATCAAAAAAGGCTTGCTTAACACAACTGAATTCATTAAACCATTTAACCCTGAACTGAATCTAAAGACAAGTTGTTTGCATTGTCAATAGCTAGTTGCCAAATTACAAACAAATTATCACATACCTACTGTTACAATATTTTTCTTTATGTAACAGTATAACAACAAAACTGACCTGGTTTATACCAGTTTTGATATCAAACTGCATAAAAAAAATATCAAACTGGGTAATAACTAGAAAGACATATTCGCATTTTACCTGGAGATACATATAGCCAAATATAGTAATTATTATTGGGAGGGTATTAGCATCAGTTAGGTTACAGTTTGGGGTAATTGACAGTGATAAATGTACTTACCGGTTTTCAGATGGTCCGTTGTAAGGTCTGTCTTCGCGGTTTCTCCTATTATTCCTTTCTTCACGATTTTCGCTATTAAATTTACTAAAGTTTCTGTCACGATCGGGTTTACCGTCAGCATTGGACCTTTGTGTTGGTTTGGAATCTACAAGAAAACAACTAAATTTACCAGAAAAACCTTCACTAAACCACAAATAGTTCTTTTAAAGAACTAATCACATGTGCACACATTTTCTGTAGAATGGCCGCCTTGCAGTTAATTTAAATCCTGCACTCACCGTCCCGTTTATTTTCTTGAGCTTTATGAATTGGTTCCTTAACTGGCTTTTTCTGAGCAGTGACGGGTTTTCCTTTCGCCGGTGGTTCGGTCTTAACTTTGTTTTCCTTCTCAGCTACCTTATTTTTCTTTTTCAGTTCCTTCTCTTGCTCTTTCAAAGAAAGCGTTTCCAATGGATCCGACTCATCGTCCAAAAAAAGGGCATACCTATTGGCAACGCCAATTCCGTATGTATTTTCCATGGTGGTCAACTACGGGAAAAGTCTTCACAACTTCGGGATGTTGGAAGATTTGTTTACGGCTTTTTAGCCCTCTGTTATTCACGCACTCATTCAACGCAATATGGCCGGCTGCACGAGGTGATATCGCGCAACTGTGTTGTGCAGTTGCTAGGGCGCAGGCTACACAAATGTTACTGCAATCTAATTGGCTGTGTCAAAGTCTACTGCTTCACAGCCAATCAAATCGTAGTACCCACTTTGCTAAAAACGCTCACTTTGGCGCCACGTTTAAACTGACCAAGGTTCAAATTTACGTAATTTTAAATATATCCAGGAAACAAAGCATAAATAATTAATGCCTTAAACACATTTTTCTAATAGCTGGGTACTTTCTATTTTTGCGCGCGACAGTCAATTTGCGTTTTATTGTATTAGTTGCATTTTTTATGATTTTTTTGAACTTTCAATTGAAAATAATAATTTAGGATATTATATAAAATGAAAATAAAACGCCTTGGGCCTATAAATTAGCTGGCCAGCTTACTTTTTTACTTAATATATGATAAATTGGCAAAAGACCTAACCATAGCAAAATTACGTACGAAAGTCTTTGACAAAATTTTGCAACGATGCGTGTTTAATGGGTTGCAGAGCGTCAGGTACTTAATTTAACTGAGAGTATCTAGGCAACCAGTAATGCAGCGACATATATTCTGTATTGTGTTTGTAAGACTTAAGTTTCCTTTTTCGATTTCATTGTTACTAGTTTTCGAACGTTATACTTTACATTAATACACAATATTTAGCTAGAGAATGTTTATAGGATCGGAGGCATATGTTACAGGGTGCGCGCAATAATAAAATGGGAAATTTTAAAAGGGGCCTAATTTTTTATATTTACTACAAGTGAACGGTTATCTAAGCGCAATTTGACACCTCTAGGTGTAAAAAGGAAATAAACATAAATATAAACACATACAGAAATTAGACAACACTCAAATCCAAAGCCCAATGTGGTCATAAAGAGGGCGTTTCAATATACTGGGTGGCAACGAGAACCGATCCAGGCTTATAGCTCCTTTCCTTTATTTATGAACCAAACTGTTATGAAATTTGGAACATGTATATAAGGCTTATTTTCCAATTTAGTGAAGTGTACGGTGAGTCAACGGTGCGAAAAGGTCCAATATTTCCTTTATTATCGATAATACAAACATAAGTTTTATAAGGAAGTTGTAGGAGACCAAAATAGCTACATTTTAAAATTAGTTTGAAATATACGGGGTGATTCGTGAAAGCGGGGCGCTATAGATGTTAATTTTTTTAAGTGGAACACCCTATATATTTTTGAAAATTTGATTTCTTTATGAAATTCTTATTTAACATCTTCTGTTTTTTTTCTCGAGGCTACTGTGATTAAAAGGTATAAAACCGTTCCAAATAAAGTAAAAATCTAAATATCTCCTAAACTCTTTAGGATAGGTATAGGGTATAGGACATATTTGACAAAAGTTGTAGGGAATAAATAGGCCTCTATAAGAAATAAATAAATTCTTGTCTAAACTAGTAGTTAAAATAAACCTTATGTTAACCCCAAATGAAAGGGTTCTTGTTTAATTTAACACAGTGACGAAATAACAGTAATTAAAAAAATGCTGAAAATTTCATTTCATTTTCTTAAATATCTAGAGAACTATAAGTTTTAGACTATAATATCCTTATATAGAAATATCGAGAATTTTATGGAGAATTCAAATTTTTAACAATATATAGGGTGTTCCATTTAAAAAAATTGTCATCTATAGCGCCCCGCTTTCATGAATCACCCCGTATATTTCGAACTAATTTGAAAATGTAGCCATTTTGGTCTCCTACAACTTCTATATAAAATTTTTGAGTTGGACTTTATCGTTGACTCACCCTGTACAGTGAAAATGGCCGACTTCCAGTTTTTTTTTAAATAATTTTAATTCAAAATAAAATGTTCTATCTGTGAATGACCGAATGGAGATAGATACATTTTTATCAAGTCACAGCCTTTTGGATTGAAAAATTAAATTAAAAATATTAAAATTATTTTTTGCAAAAATACAAATTTTGCAACGTGATCAGATAGAATTCGGTCCGTAGATTCCAAAAATAATAAAGTATACAGGGTGTTCTATTTAAAAAATCGAATTTGATGCTATTTGTCAAAAAACTATTTGTGGCATCGTTAAATTTTTTTCCTTCCTTTTTTAGGATTAATTGCCACATTCTTGAATATTTTGAAGTCCCAGATAATCTAAAAAATATCTGGATTAAAAAATGATTTGACCATATTTAATAATAATAATGTAATAAATTACGGTGCTTTATAGTTTTATTAAAAAAAAAGGCTACGATTGATTATTTTAAATAGGTATTGGATGGAAAAGATGAGCGACATAAAAACTATGTCTCTCTTTTCTCTCGGGTGGAAAAGGCCACAGATTTTATGAACAACTGATTATTAAGAAATAAAACGATGAATAATGAAAGAAATTAAAACATCATCTTTTTTTCTCATTTGGAATTCAGAGCTTTTAGGTTTAATGATTTATCATAACAAGACGGAGCATGTTTAAAACAATACAATGAACTTGTTTTGTTGATAATAAAATTGTCAATAAAATAGTAATTACTTTAAATTTTCCATGTATTTATTCATTTTCATACAAATACAGTACGTAACTTTAAGCTTGAGTCAGTAAAATGTTTCCAACCCTTTTAACGCCCCCATACGAACCGCTACTGTTATATGCGTAAATAATTTAAATCGTAGGTACAAAACTTTTTCAATTTCTTAATTTGATTTAATGTTCCACATGCAGCACCGCTGAAAAAGTGCTGAAAAGAGTACTATTTACAGAACTCTATTATACCTAAAGGCAGATGTGGTGTGCTTAAATTTAAAAGTTTCGAGTGAGGAGCAGCATAAAGTAAGTGTGAATAGTGCGGCGCTGCTAATTGATAAATTCCAAAGATAATTTGATAATAGCTGATATTAATGAGGATCGTTTGTAAATAAAGCACAAGCTAAAACGTGTATTTGCGCCGCATGACTAGCGCACCCCCATCACCTACCATTTACACGAGCTTTCGAGGATTGCTTTTGTTGGTTATAGGCATCCTTGCAGTACCAGTAGTTCGCCGCTAGATACCGACGTCTTTCACCGCCTTTTGACCATCGTCGTGTGTGCTTGATTCGGCGCGCGTATTCTGTAGAACACGCGGAATTCGGTTTGTCAACAAACCGCGTGTTTAACGGTGACAATGACAAGCAAAGTGTAGTTATTGTTAGAGATTCTAATGTACTTTAGAAATGTCATCGGAATTTAAAGACGAATATTTAGTTACCCCGCCGTCTCATCAGGAAGACAACCAAGTTAACTCATCGTCTATAATTCCATCCACCTCCAGTTCTGATTGTTGTGGTGCAACTTTGCAAAGTTGTAGTGTTAGTTTCGACAGACTTTCTTGGCACGAACACGTTTACAGGAGGCTCACCAATAAACCTACACCCCATTATATCGAAAATATTCTCGGTTTACAAGCGAAAAGTGCCGGACAGTTCCAACAGGAAACGCAGAAGGAAAACACGATGATTGCTCACGTTACTCCTCCAGTCTCTCCTCAAAACTGTTACCCGAATGTGCAACCGGCCACAGTTAACTCAGACGTTAATGAACCTTTAAATTTATCTGTTAAAAGTCAACTTAAAGTACGGACAAAGACTGCCAAAGGTATTGCTTTTCCTCTGCACAGATTCCACTAATCTTTAAACCTATACCTCGTTTTCCTGTGCGGAATAATCCGTCAAGACTTAACGCGTGGTGGAATTCATCCACCGTGACTAGAGCAGCGGTTTTACAACCGTTCGTTGGCGTATTCCTGCACACGTATTATCTTGTACAGGAAAAAGACGGTATGCGTTGAATATCGTATACTTAGAATGTCGAACTAATTCTACATGTTTTTTGTATAAATAAGAAAGAAATGTTTGAGACTAATTTAACTTCAATTCGTTTTCACATTGTTAAAATGGAGGAAAACTGGAATTGCATTGCTGGGTCCAATAAAAATAACTCAGTACTTATTTGCCTAAAGTTTGCATAATATATTTTCATCCTCACTGTTCCAGTCTTTTTGTAAGCCGAAATTTATTACAAAGTTTTAATGTATTTATATAATCCAAGTTATTGGAGTTAAAAGTTGAAAAAGATCAAAGCCAACTAACTCCGGTAACTTTCAAAGTTGTTTAGGCACATCCTCCGATGTAACTTTGTGTTAGCATGGCTAAAAAAGGATTTATTGCTCTCTGTTATATCGCTCCATATATAACGTGTTAATGTGCCTCTACAGGGTGTCCAAAAGTTAATAAGAGTTAGTCATAACATACCTGTCGAAGCCACACCATTTGTGTCAACATTGTTTTGTAAAAAAAGTTCTCTTCTGCTTTGATTATCTTGAGTTCTTAACGTTTCGACCATTTTGTCACGGCCTTCTTCGATGGTTTTTAAATAGCAACATGGGTCACGTGATACTCTTTTTGAAAGAGCTTTGAGCTATTAACTGTTTAACGTAACGTACAAAAAAAACTGCAGGAGAAGAATAATTTTTGTAAAAATCAGAATGATGATCTTTTAAGGTATAACAGCGTTTGAAACAATTTAAAAGTGATAAGGTTGGATAGGGCATTAAATGATTTAAAATTAGTAATACCACGAGACCAAGACTAATTTCTTTATAAATAGCTTTTTTTAGGTTTTTTACAAACATAATATTAACAAAAAAGTATCGAGTTTGATTCCTCTAAAAACAACTACTTTATATAACTATATATTTATAAAATATTGAATTACATTAAATATAAGGAAAACCTCAGAATAGGTACTTAAAATGATATATAATTTACCTTTGATTTTAACTGTTCCTATAGGGAGGAGAACAAAGAACAAAGAAGGAAAATATTTGTACTTCTTCTCCATAGTAGAGCAATATGATTCTTTTACAAATATTTTTTCCTATGCTTATATTGCTCTAAAGAAACTACATGGTATTAAAAGCATGAATAAAGAGAATAATTGAAATTTAAGATTTTAGGATTTGGTAGTGGTGTGCCAAAAAACTATGTCTATATCTATCTGTAATATTTCAATTTCCTTCCAAAAATGGCTCAAAAATCAGTAAGTCGCCCGATACTAAATTAATATTCATTTGACAAAAAAAGTAGTGATGAAATAGTTTTCGATTTCGTTATAAAATGGGGCCGGAATTAGGCGACTTTCCCTTACCTCATTTTCTCTGCAGGGCTAATCTGTTTTCAAGTAGATAAACCTAATAAGATTCAGCAGGATTTTAAGCTGCGTCTGAGAAATAATGTTATTTTTTAATGGCAAGTGGGAAGTTGAGGGAATTGAAAATAAGCGAATAAGGAAATTGAGCATATATATAATACAGGGTGTTTCATGACGACCTGTACATACTTCTAAGGATGATAGAGGATCCCTTGACTATTCACAAATGGGTATAGAAATTTGTCTGTTGCGCTTAATTATTGAGATACAGGGTGATAAACTACTTATGGCCAATACTTCTTTTGGCCAGAACTTCCTTATTATTTATCACAATTTGTTCAAATTTTGTACTTATCACAGTTGATATAATGCCGTTTTTAATATTTAAAAATGCCAGGACCGGACTTTTTTAATTCAAGTTTTTTTATTCTTGAAGATTGGAAGGTACACATTTTTCAATATATTTCTACCCACACCCACCATCTTACGTTTTATTTTGTCATAATTGTAACATTTTAATTCAGAAAAGAAATAATTTTTCCTAGTCATTGCGTTAAAATTTTGTTAACTATAGCAAAGAAAACAGCGTAATAATGCGAATTAAACATTGATAAACAAATAACAGACTCATGGGCAATGCAAAAAGCCTTTTATCAGATTGTTAAATTAAATTTGATTTTAAAATGTTACACAACGCTAATTTGTTTGATGAATACATTTTTGAAATGCTCTAGGTATAGTTTATCGGGTTTATGTGAAAATAAACTGCTATAAATATTTTAATTACCGATACCATGGATTAAACAATTCATTTGTTCACGTATTCACAAATGCACTGTGTTTTCATAATAAAACGTCAGGATATAGTTGTGTTTATTTTATGACAATTACAATTGCATTATTATACTTGCATTGCCCATTTGCAATATCCTCGCTAGAAATAAATATCATATTTGTATTTTAAATATCGTTTGTAGCTATTTTTTATCTTCATATACATTTCCTTGCCACCGAATGAATTACACATTCAAGTTACAGGGACGTAATCTGTATTTCAGTTGTCACATTTCAAAAATAAAAAAAGAAAACGACTTAAAGAAGTAAAACATAATTGTTCAAAATGGTGTCTGCATTGCATCAAAAAACTGTAGCATCCTGTTGGAAAGTGGATGGATCAGGTTGTTTGAAAGTATCAGGAAGAGTCCTTTGACATAATTTTTCAAAACGAAGGAATTTTTCACTTACTGAATAAGTATTTTTTTTTTCGTCAAGCTGATAATGCGACTAGACCAGACTGTCGGGTAGGTATACCACGTCAGCAATAATTCCAGTGGTGTCTAAAAAAATTTGATGACGATGATGGACTATATTTTGGGTAGTTTTTTTCCGACTAAGCTTGATCCCATTTATCAGGCTACTCATTCTCGAAATTCGAGAATGTGGTTTACACGTGTACCACTTCATCCACTGAGTTGGAATTGACCTCTGTAGAGCAAGATTTATTGGAGCAATCTTTTTTTAAGATACAATTAATGGGAACAGATATTGGGAAGAAATTTTGCTAGGTTGATTAATCAGATTCATCAATCATATTGGACACTGAATTATTATTGGATATCGATAAGGTCTTCATATCAGAAAATCGTTGGAAGAGATCGAAAAATTTTCTCTCAACTGACGAATTTTGTGCCATTTCTTTTCTCCCTGTACGATCTGAGTGGTGAACGGTGAGGAGAGATTGAGCAGAATCCACAAGCTAATTACATTACAAAGTTCAACGAAACAATTATTTAAAGGCAGAAAGGGGGCAACTTTCTTGAAGATGATAACATGAAATTGGTCCCCTAAATAGGAATTAATTTGTTGTTCCTTCCCAAGTATATTGTAATCAAAACCGTTATTTTCGTCCTGAGTCGCACTAGGTTAGGGGTCAAGTCTGGCCCTGGATGTTCTAACGAACGCGAAATTGCTTTTATGATGATTTGATGATGAAGTAGTCCTCATGGCTCACTTCTTAGTTGAATCGAATCAGGCTGAATTTATATTATGCGAGATAATTATGCCTTAGGCTAAATATAAAAAAGTAAATTGCCATTTGTCAAAGATATGTAATAAAGATTTTATGAGAAAACACGATGTTTTGATGTAGACTTAATAAAACAGTACGATATTAGGGTACATTATTATTTAAAAGGTCCAATAAACGTTGTTTAATAGGCTGTGTTTACCGTTTACCCATAACACGCGAGAGCATTTTAAGTAATTGCTTGTAAAAGAAATCGATAAGCTGAACTTTTTTTATCCTTTATTCCTGTAAAATTTGAGGGAGTAGTAATTATGAGGAAAGGTATTTAAAATTGTGCCTGTTTGTTTCGCACGAGTTGTTTTTATTTGAACGAACGTTATCGTACAAGCTTCTTTAACCGCAGAACCACCACGTCCTGTTTTTCTCTTGTCTTTTCCCACAAAATCTGTTAGTCCGGTACCACTTTGCCTTATCTTAGTTCCTTTATTAGATATTTTGACAAATATAATACAATTGATTGCTGCACTTGCGGTAAGAACGCAAATATGTATACTGGGTGTTTACAGTCTTTGAGCTAGAGCTAGAGAATATGATTAGTTCAGCGAAATTGCCACATCCGGAGACGATTAAAACTAACCTTATCTGCCTTGCCTGTCTTCAATTTTGCAATCCCCTTCCGGGACATTCTAAAACACACTGTAGAGGCTCTTATAAAATGAACGTTACTTTGTTGTGGCTCACATCCCACTTCATTTGTTTTTGTTTTACAGAAAAGTATGAATCTGATTTCAGAATCAACAAGGAAGAGGAAAAAGACTCGAGAGCCTCTCGATTTAAAGGTACCACCCGCCAACGTTCAAATCCTAAGTCCAAACCAAGCAGACACCGAAACTATGGCGGAGGATGCGGAAAATAAAAACAAGAAAAAGAAAGCTAGGACCACGTTCACTGGCAGGCAAATTTTTGAACTGGAGAAACAGTTCGAACTGAAAAAGTACCTTAGCAGTAGTGAGAGGTCCGAAATGGCAAAACTCCTTAATGTCACGGAAACACAGGTATGTAATCTAATTTTAAACTAACTAATTTCGAACGTCAATATTTATTTTTTTTTCCATATAAGTGGGCCATGAAATAATGCAATAGAAAAAAATCATTAATGTCCAAAAATTACGTTTATTAAGTCTATATGATGTTCTAAATTTCAATCCTTTAGCTTCCACGATGCTGTTACACCCGGTATAATAAAATCACATAGACTCTATGTGATTTTATTATAGAAATTCAATAAAATTATGTATCAATACTCGTATACCAATAACTGTTTACAGTATACGTTATAACTTTATCAAGCCCGCATATTAAATACTTAAAATGAAAAATATTTTTAATAATGCCTTATAATGAACTACAAGAAATGTCAGTAAGCGTATCAAATTACATAGCAACTTTAGTTTTAATCCAGGAATCTTGAGTACGAAAGATATCACATAAAATTTCGTACAATATTATTATATTATACAATTTAAGTCTAAGAATAGTGAGTATCAAATTTACTACTTCACCTAATAAGTGTGAAATCATATTTGAAAATATTTAAAATTTCGAATCCGGTCCTGCGCTATTGCATAATTATCCATTTATCCTACAAAGGTTCGACACGTGCATGTTACGCGAAGTAATTTTTCAGTTGTATTAATTCGAGCGGTGATTTGAAATGTGATTGTTTAGTTAGTAATAAATGATTGGATATATTTTTTAACACGATTATAGATCTAACAAACTAAGTTCTGTAAGACGGTAAATGTTACTCTTATATAACTTTATTTAAGGAATATATTTATTCGCCTGCTCGAAGCAACAGTCATTCTAAAATAGTTACATAACGCTGCAGTTAATTGGTGACGTTATACCGGGTGTAAACGAATAGTGGGCCACCCCTGTAACTTCCTTGTTTTTATTCGTATTTTTTATATGAATTACATTGGAACAAATATAATTTTAACATTCAAAATAGTATAAATGTATCCAAAATGTGATCTTGATTTCAAAAATGTAAAGACATACAGGGTGGTCCATTTAGAAACGAGTATTGGGGCCATTTCCGGTGAAACCGGAAGAGACAAATATGGCGAATAGGTCTCAAAAAGTTGTGAATCTTACCTAATTTCACCATGCAATATTGTATCCCAATATCTTTAAAAACAGTTACAGGGGTGGCCCACTATTCGTTTACACCCGGTATATAAAAATTTTCAATTAGCAAATAGACATTTATACAGGGTGTTTCATGACGAACTGTACATATTTCTAAGGTTGATAGAAGATCCCTTGACTATTCACGAATGGGTAAGAAATTTGTCTGTTGCGCTTAATTACTTAATTACTGAGGTACGGGGTGATAAACTACTTATGGGTAATATTTATTTTGGCCAGAACTTCCTTACTATTTATCACAATTCGTTAAAATTTTATACAATTTGTGTACTTCTCACATCACAGTTGATATAATGCCGTTTTTAATATTTAAAAATTCCAGGACTGGACTTTAGAAATATGTACAGTTCGTCATGAAACACCCTGTATTTCAAAATTCTCTAAAAAGTGATTATTATTTCTATTATTCCCGTTCGGGCTGCGCTGTTGCCATAGATAGCCACTGTAATAGCCGAAAATGTATAAAATTATTATTATTCTCGGCGCCTTCGGCATATTCTACTTATTTTATTTGCTCGTTGTCATTTTCTTGGCAAACACTGCTAGTAAAAATAATTGTTAATCATGCCACTTATAAATTGAGTACAACACAAACTGGTAAAGTAAGAAAGTAATCGTTAAAATAATTCATTGTGCATTTGGAAGCAATTTAGTAATGTTTATATTTAGAGGCAAATAAAAACATCTGTACAGGAGTTAGCAGTCAAGTAGAGAGAGTTTTCAGGTTTATTAATGATGAAGCTTTTTACTTAATAGCTGGAATCTCACAATCACTGGCGTTTAGCACTCTTTGTGGGGGCGTTAGGGATGGAGGGGGAGGCTATGATGAGTTACTGCGGCAGCTGTCTCAAACCAGCGCTCATTTAGTCCCTTCAGTAGAGACTCGTGTTGCTGCTAATTGCCTACAAACTTACAAGGATCAAATATTAATAGTGCAGTCAATATGTATAAAATTTACAGTTGACGACTGAACATCTTGAAAGGGTTGTAGGAGCTATCCAATTAAATTAGCAGATCGTCCGTTTCGTGATTTTAAAATAAATATTTGTTCTTATCCACTAGCTAATTGTTTGAACTGCAGGCAGGTCAATTTATTTTTTTTAATTAAACCCAGTTCCAAAGCATTACAAATTTTGGATGCTTACAATTACGGCTTTTGCACAAATATTGTTATAATTATATTATTACTTGTGCTAATAAATTTTTGGTGGAGCTAAGCCACGCCTGCACCTACCAACGAATTGGATCGCGACCCAGCATGCAGCGTCATCGAAACGAATCCACGCTCCCGCGAGTTTCTTTTGATTGTAAATATATAATTAGACATTTTTTCTGCAAAATAACCTTGTTTTAATGACAAGTAAATTTTTATTAATTTTTACAGTAATATTCAGGAAAAAATTTCTTTTGCTTTGCACAATTCTTTCTTCTTTCTTTTTCTTCAGTTGTTCGTTCATTTTTGTTATGGTCCATCAATTAAATGGAGGTGGGAAAGAAATTTTCAAACTCCTTTCAAGTACCTTACAAGTGGAATGAGCTTTCAGAAAGTGGAAGCAGCATCGAGATTGATTCGTCTTTACTGACATCGTAGAAATTGTGATAAATCCACGTCGAGTCTATTACCGTTATTTTGTCCGATGCTAAAGAACGTTTCTTAAACAGATGTTTTGTTTCAAGAACTGTATTTTTTCTTCGAGCGCGTTAAAATGTTTTGTGCCAATCAAGCTCTAGGCGATTAAAATACTTACCATGTCAAAAATATTTCAAGTCTAAGTTTAATCAAATATTGATCCTGTATCGGCATTATTAGCTTTTGAACAGAGTAATTAAAGTCGATTTTAATTAAAGCACCCGCGGTAAAAACGTATGATATGCGCTAGTATGGGAGATATGTTGATACTGTGAAAACTGTATTACAATAAATTTAATTATCGATAATGCGGAACCGGTTTAATGCACCTAATAAATGAAATTAGCAGCATCAAATAAAATTAAAACACATTTAACCGTTTACTACTTCTTGTTGTACTGTTAATGATGTGTAGTTTTCGTTTACGATATAATAAAACTTTAAATGAGGAAGCAACTAAGTACCCTGCTTAGAATTTACGCCATTACGAATTCTAACTTATACTTAGCTCATTGGAAGTCTGAATATATTTTAAAGTGTACTATTTAAGACTATATTACATTTACTTTGTAGTGTCTTTCCTGCATTTTAGTATTTAGAACTCAACAAAGTCGAACTCATTTAGGATCTTATTCAACACTGCTAGGATACGGACAAGACAAGCAGGATGAGGGTGGACGGGAAAAAGTTTTGATTTGTGCTGTAAACAGGTCACAGAGCAATCGCCAAAATATTTAAATCGAATTTCTTTTATAAACGATTGAGGGTGTCAAATGATTTAATTTTGCAACATTAATGGCGTAATGGTTGTACGTACAGGGTGGGCAGATTTTGATGCTTTTATAAGGTAACTCGATAACTATAAGAGATAAGTAGAAAAATTCGTAGGAAACTGTAAACTTAAAAAACTCGCGAAGAAAAGCCACATTTTCTCTTGCCGTTTGTGCTGGGGTTCCGTCCTGGTGAAAATCATTTTGTTGACGTCCGGGGTTGTTTGTCGGCAAAAGAGACTAATATGGTTGCATCCTATAGGGATGCTTGCCCAATTCCTTCTTTACAATCATTCGGCGTGTTCCATAGCTAGCTCAATTTTTTGAGAGAAAATGATTCAAAACTGATTTTATGATTTTAAGGTTAGAAAAGAAAGAAAAATTGAACAGAACTGCTTGTCATATTTGGAGAATCAAAAGACGATTGACATAATCAGTACAAAAGGAGAAAATAAACTGGGTCATTTTTTGAGACGCTTCTTTTGATTTACTTTGCAAATTTTCGATACTATTTTCGTCCAATTTAATTTAGTTTTCGGCATCCTGTGACAAATCAAGCAATTTGGAGCACATACGCAAAAAAACCGTTTAATTTATTTTGATTACTTCCACTAGCTTTTATGAGGCCGTGAGCGTTGAAAAGCGTTTAAAACAAATCTTTAAATGTTAATTCACACCGAAAGCCGACGCTTGGTAATTGTAGGCGTTTTGAGAAATGTTGTGTTAGGGTTATAATTAGGTGTTATATGCATTAGTATTAGCTTTCCTTGCACTCTACTACTGACAGTTGAGGGCTCTATAATAAGATCATAACACTGTTGATCAGAACCGTCTGGAGCGGAAAGGTAATTATTTGATCTCGATTAATTTCAAACGAAAACACTGATTCGTGTTGTCTGGTGTTAAAGGCTCCAAGCTCGTACATAAGTAGACCGAAAGTATTTTTTGAGATGGAAGTATTTTGAGGCAGGAGATATTTAAAAGTAATTTACGAACTTGGACGGCCCTGTGTCAGTTAAAAAATCAGATTCCAACACACTTTCGTGTGATATTTATTTAAGAAATTTACTGGCTATAAAAATGATATTAATGGAGGATGGTGAATAATTTCATCAGAGGAGCTTGTGTTGTCACAAAGCAACTAATAGATTTCTATTTATGTTTTGTTTCGTGTCACAGTCTATTTGTTAAAAACTTTTAATGTGGTATAGATAAATTTATAGTCAATAAAATTATTTTTAGCTATATATCGTTTAAGCCGGACCTGGCTGTCACATATGTTTCAGCTAATTTCTGAAAAGTACGCTTTCTGTTTTCAGTTCAATGGTGTGGAACTTATATATTTCTGCAAGCATAAATTTTAATAAACGCCTCTTCATGAACTTATACAAAATTTATAAATATACCTAAACGTTTTAACTCCGGCAGAAAGACCCGTGTTTAAAAGGGCTATTAAATCTTTTTCAAGCCTATTAATTATGAACTATTTCTGATTAAAGTATATAACACAATCTCATCGAGGGGCACACCCTTACTCTAAATTTGAATATACAGCGCCAGTATTATCAAATCATAAAGAACTTATGGAAAATCTGCTAATTTCTTAAACGTCTAGCCTACAAGATTACATGAACTGACACCTCATGAATTTTCGTACGGGAATGTCGCTTAACTGAAAAAATAACCTGATTGGATGTCTACTTATTACGCATTTTTCTGACGTTACATTTATAGGCAGTATAAACCTTCAATGAATTTTCCATTAAAATACCATCATAGTAATAACTTTTACAACCTGATAATAGCACACCAAATAATGTGTTAAATGTTATTATCTGTATCCCATCATTCCCATCATTGGTTGACTTATTCATTTCATTCAGTGCATTTAGTAGCTCGACGTGTAAAGCAGATGTCCCGATACTTATTTGAAGATTTTTTTATGAGGCGCTTCCTGTTATTTGACATTTAAGAGCACCATTTAAAAATGCAATAACACTAAAATCACCGCAATCATTCTAATGAACAGCTACAAATTAACCGGGAATAAGGAACGCTGCTTTTACCAGAACGTTTCTCGAAATTCACAAATTGAAGAACTTAAAAATAAACAATAAAGTAGCGCAACTGAAGACAAAGAAGACGAAGAAGAAGAAGATGATGAAGCAGCAGCAGAAGAAGAAGAAAGACGAAGAAGCAGCAGAAGAAGAATTCTTGACTCAATTCAATCAAAGTGGACATTCTGTTTAACAAATTTTCTTGAGGGATTAGTTTTTGCGTAAAATGGAAAATATATACAAGGTGATTTGCGTCAACATGCGCAAAATGAAACGGTGTACTAGTCTTCCATGTGGGAAAGTTCCTGCCAAATTTTAGAGCAATCCGAGGTAATTTATTATATTTTTTCCATAGGCGGTGCATTTCTACAAAAATAAGGTAAATTTTGGCAGACATATATTTAATTATCAATTTTTTTAACTTTTGGTGGGGCAACCTCTGAATAATTTTGTGTTGGTTTAAATCACCTTGTATAATTGTATGCGCTTCTAAAGCTGGATTGATCAAGTCAGGATGAAATGCAACTGCATTTGAGCTTTGAAATAATAACAATAATGGAGGATCAAATGAACTCGTCTCTGTGAAAAATACACAAAAACTGGAGCTCGATTGCCGTATTGATGTCGTGACATTTTGAATAATGGTATGCCAAAATCAAGCGCAGGCCGTGGGCACTTTCAATGTTAATTGTATTATTTAACAAGCAACCGCCAGAAAAAACTAAAAGCTGCTGCAGCATCCAATAAACAAAATAAACGTTTGTGTATTGATTGATGATGAATTTGTTTGTTCTTGGATATGCATGGATGTATGTTTTTGTAAAGTAATTACTGGATTTTATTGCTTTAATTAAGGTTCATTTGGCGTGCTGGTTTTACGTAAATTAGCCATAAATTATTTGCATACTGAATTGATTACTAATTGCACAAGTTTAATACATTTAAAATGGGATTATGTTTGCAAACGTTTCACATTAATTAAGTTGTTGACAGACTGCCATTATAATATCATAAATTAAACCTCAAAACGAACTAGAAATTTGTATTTATTTGTATTCTTTATTTTCCACCCTGTAACAAGGACGTGGTGCTTAGTAGCAACACTCTATTAAAAACATCTCTTTTATAATGGGCCCTTTCAAATAGGTATCAAATGAAAACTGAAAGTATGCGTACTTTCTATGAGATTCAAAAATAAATTTCTGCAGGGCCTACTTGTGTCTTTAGGGTTTTTTTCACATTTTCGACGCAATTTTTTTTAAACAAATGCCAACTTGTGACATATCGCTGAAACCAGAATTTCAAGACCAATAAGAAAGTGCAAGAATATACAGAGTGATCTATTTAAAATTAGAAGAAGAAGCAGAAGAAGAACCGAGTTATTCCAGGCAATACTTTCCTGGCCACCCGGTAGAACAGCGCCATTAACTCATGTTTTTCAGTACGGTTTTTCTTTGCTAGAGTAATCGAGTTTTTTCTAGATTACATTTTTGTCGACATTAACCTAGTTTTCAGACATAAGCAGCTTAACGGTGATTTTATGTCTACCTATTGGGCCCTTGTACCTTAATTCAGGAATGCAATTTCGTGAATGTCGTCTTGCCGTTTTGTTAAGTTAACTCTCAACGCTAAATACCGGAAATATAAACGGTTTTCCGTGCAAAATGTATTTTTTACAGGTCGACAAGGAATAAGACGATGTTTTTCATTTCTGTGTATGGTCGAATGAACCAAAGCCAACGCTTAAGCGCATTTATTATTTTGAAAACATTTCGTCCTGCCATATGCTTAAGTACGCTCCACCATTTTTTAGAGCTTCTGCTCCCCACTGGAAGTTGTGCATAATAAAATGAAATAAATTTCGCTTGTAGTAATCTCAATTATAACAAATGAATTGTTGGTGAGATATTCAAGATTTAGGAGATGGTTTATTGTCACCCTTAAGTGATAAACTTTATAGGCCACTTAACGGTGACGATGTTGCTCTGAAACACGCTTGAATTAACGTATAAAGGAAAGTTCAGGTTCCCAACTTTATGAAACATTTTGTTAACATTGCGTTTAAAGTAGTCGCATGCAGCTGGGTGTCGTGCTGGCAACATTTTCTCACGTCAAATTTGTGGAACGTTTCTATTGCAGTGTGACAGTTCTACAGCTTTCATTAACTAGATTTTCTGGCCTCCGGTTTTGAAGTCTATCAAAAACTGGATAAGCTGCAGCTACAGAATATTTTGGGTACAGCCCCTTCGGGGCTGTCTGCGGTTGAAAAGTACGTTTTTTTCGGTAAATGTCCAAAATATGTCAAAGTGACGTTTGGGAATGGGTACAGCACGTTTTTTCGCTGATTTTCCAAAAAACTGTCAAAAATGACGTTTAAACGTCACAGAGAAGGGGGGGGTTCCATCGAGGAACCGAAAAAACCCGTCCGGATTCCGAAACTATTATCGTTTCTACCATAGGATCAAAACAAACAAAAAATAAAGTTCGCCGGATCGACTATAAGCTGAAATCTGTCGGACGGACTATGTATTCAAAGATAAAACTTTGCGAAATTTCAACAAATCTTGGTTCGCTGAAAAATTTATTGTCCGGACGCGTTGGGATATTAAGGGTTGAAATTTGGAAGGACCCGACAGGTATGGCGGGTCTAGCTTCCTTTAGAGTCTGGTCAAAAAAATGTTCCGGTTAAAGAAGTTATGGCTCCCGAAAATGTACCGTTTATCGGTAAAATCGACCATTTTAAAAAATTCGTATCTCATGTAATATCCAAGATGGACCTTAAAAAAAGGATCGAGTTCCTCATTTATCCTTCTTCTTGGTCGTCGTCAAGGTCCGGATCCTTCAGATCAAAATGGAAAGGCTCCGGAACATTTCTAAAGGGTACGTGTCGGGAAATTCGCTAATATCCGAAAAAATCGCTTTTTAAAAAAATCATAACTTTCTTAGGAAGCAAAATCGAGGAACACGGTTTCTAGATTTCACCTAGTTTTCAGAAATAAATGTCCCGTCCGTCCATCTCGAAGGAGCCGCAGGTTATTAAGCGCGGAAGGGGGACGTATTTTAGAAAATTGAAAAAATGGCAAAAAACACGAAAACTTCAAACGCTGTTTCCAAACGAAAAACCGCCGCCGGGGGGCCATTTTGGCAAGAAATCCAAGGTATAGGGTCCAACTTGGAGCTACATCGTGAATCACTGGGGCCTGCTGCGGTTTTCGGTTCAGGAGATGCGAACGAAAGGAGACGATTTTGACGTCTGTCGAAAAATTAGAATGAGAGGGGTTCGCAGGTTTTAATACTTTTTTGGTCACTATGAAGTGAAACGAAATGCCTTAAACTGCCACGTCAGTTGTGCTTGTGGATTAATACAGTCCGTCAATAATGTCTTCTCTACCACTTTCCTCATCTATTCATTTCAAATAACCTGTATTTTTGTAAAATAACCGTCCATAATTGTCGTTTAAACATACCTAGTATATCTGAAGTGTTTGGGTGACAACGCCTTGTAACGCAACCACTCATTTGCCGATATATACACGAGCTGTCAAAATGCAAAGAACAATTTACGTCCGCCATTAATGGCCCCCTTTGATTTGTGTTATTTTTTCACAATTATATGTAAACACATTTAGTCGGCGCAACGAGGCGTTCGTTTATTGAGATTTATCTTCTGTAAACAAGTCTGCATCAACTGAATGGTAATTAATGTTTTAATAGGTTTGATTTTTTTATATTGTTAGCTTACCGGAATAAACAATTAACAACTGAATGGGAAATTAGCGGAGAAGGCAATTACTTCTTTTTAAAGGTAACCCAATTATGACAGAATTAAAGAATATATATCCAGCAATTTAGAAAGCGAAATATAATACCAAAGGCGATGTTCAGTTGCAATGGGTATATATTGGTTTGTTTATTTGACTGCAGGATAAATATGATGCAATAAAGGCAGACAATGCTCGAAGCAGGAAGAATCATAAAGATTCTATTTCTAGTTGATGAGTTTCGTTAGACCAACTGGGGTGTACCACACGGATCTGTCTTATCACCAACTTGTTCCTTCTTCACATTAATGACTTGCTCAAATTTGGCGGGGAAAATTTTGTTAGACTGCTGCTCAAAATTGCGTCCAAGGAGGATTTTGGACCTAAGAAAGTGGTCAGTCGTTGTTGAGACCATCTTCATTATTGAAGACGCGATCTATGTTGTTTCTAGGGCCCAAGATTAGGTTTAAATGAACAAGTTTTGGTGTTGATGGAGAGGAATTTCCTTAAGGAACGTTATTTTGCTCTACCTTCTTCTTCTGAGGTTTTGGATGAAACTCCAGAAGATTCAGTTCCGTATCTTCCTAACTTTTCTAAAGGGCTCTGCTCTAATATTGGTTGTTATGTTAGAACTCCATTACCGTAAATGGTCTCATACATAAAGTTGGCGAATGTTTTGGTGTTCAGAGGAAACTACTTCAGAAGCAGCGTCCCATCACCTTCCTCAGGATCAATTCCAAGCGGTTGTAATTGCTGTTATGGATTCCAGGTTATATAAAGCTAACACGCCACCACTGGTGTGCTTGAAATATAAATATTTGTACGGCTTTGCCGTTTAACGAGGCGAGGCGTCCGGTTATAATATGCCAATTTGATAAAGTTCCGTAATAATACCTCCCTGACATCTTGTTGACTCACTCGAGTTATGTTGATTAATTTAGTTATAAACAGTGAAAAATCGGTTTAGCCTGAAGTCAAGCACATAATTTGTCTGAATATTGTTTTTTTAAACGCTGCAGTATTGTAAACATTGGGCACACGTCTCTAGTGTCAGTTGAGTGGTTAACGTCAAGCGTAATTAGTCGTTTCCGGTTGGGTCGGTGCTAATCGTTTGAAATTCGAATATCCTGCCTTATTTTGGTTTGGCCATCTAACATCCTTCTCTGTTCTCTGTGATTTACCGCAGCTGGTGGATCACTAAGCGTTAAGCGTTCAAATGCAAATGATCGACTTGAGCTCGTTTATTCGTGATTCATTTGTTATTCATCGATTATCTCGAATTCTCTGATGATAAATTAACGACTCTATAAAGCCCTTTGTTATTATACAATAACATAATTCATAATCGACTGTAATTAATGGGTTTTTATGTATTTCTAGAAAAATATTCAAAGACCCCATCAAACAATTTAACCTATTAGGATTTTTCAGCCTCGCATTCAATTTGTCTAAACTCGCACACATTTTATACCGGGTGTCTAAAACGTTTACTATAGACTTTGTTTAAATTAAATCGTCTGGTTTTGAATTTGCACCAAACGTTTTGAAGTATGTTTGGTCACCTTCAGACAGTCTTTCAGTTCGATTTCATACCGCATTATGGCTGTAAGAATGATGGCTTTAGTAATTCTTCTAAAGCGTCACAATTTGTGTTTAATGAACGTGCTGAAATCATGAACTGAGGTGTTTAACCCTGAAACACAACACTTGAATCGAGACAGCATACTAGCTTTGATATATCTATTTAAATTGTTGGAATTTAAATAACTAAATAGCAACAAAGACAAAGTAAAAAGTCCAGTAATGTGCAATGGTAGGTACTTAGAGATAAACGATGCGAAACAATAATTTGCAAAATGACTTATCTGCATTAGTGACCGTTCTTGCAGTGCGTTGCAACTTGGAACGTAATAAGACACTGTTGAGAGAGATAATAGGAATATGATCCCGGTTTCCGTAGCAAATAAAACAAAATAGTCCTGGACCTCATCGTTATCGGCCATTTATCATGTTACATGGACGATGACATCATGCTGAAGTTCTAATGAGCAGTTCATTGGATTGGAATGGAATACAACGGAGTAGCTGCTAAATAAACGACTCAATCCCAGCACGTTTGTTTTAGAAATTTGCCTGTGAGTGTGAATCGTATTAGTTACAACTGCGAAGGTGTATTAATACCACGTTCGGTTTTCAGTTACATCACGGAATATTAAGATCATTTAGCTCTATATGCAGGGCATGATTGATAACGCGATTAGTTAAGTGGACCGAGGAGAAATCGAATGAAACATTTTTTGGGTACATTGGGGCTGTCAAATGTCAAAGCGACGTTTGAGAATGGAATTCGTTGACTTTCCAAAAAACTGTCAAAAAGGAAGGAAGGGTCCTATCGAGGAACCGAAAATGGTTTCGTAAAATTACTGACTTCCAGTTTTTTTGAAGTATGTTCGCCTTTATGCGTTTATTATAAAATTTGCGGTATTTTAGAGTACAAACTAGAACTACCCGTATACATCAATTCGGTTAAGTGTTAATAAACCACTTCATACGGCTCAATTTGTCAGCGTGTAATGGAAACAATTTTTAGTGGCCGAATGGAAAAGCTATTTTATAGCATAACTGACTATAAAGCTGTGTAATGGTCTCTAGAGTAAACAACAAGTCTGTTTACAAAGTAAGTTAATGAATTGGTGAATTCATTTACAAGCTATACGCCAGAGTTAAGGACTTAATATAAAATGTCCAATAAAAGCAAATTTCTCCCTAATTATCGTAGTCAATTTATTTTTATCTCCGAGCGACTTCCAATGGAATAAATAAATAAATACTTCTAATCGAGTTACTGTAATAAACCATCGGCGTGTAATAAAATTCCCTATAAAAATATATGGCTAAATTTATTAGATATCCTATAAGCGAGATGGTTGTTCGCTCCACTGAGCACCTGACAGGGAAGCTTTGGCAAAGGAGAGGAATGTAGCGGTGTTAACAGATTTTTTGAATAGCATTTATACGAGTATATAAATCAGGGAGTTGATAGCAATATTAAGCCCAATGCGCCGGGGTTTTAAATAAGTGATAGACAGGGAAGTTTCGGAGGGTTCGCCCTGGATCCTGCTAAGAGCCTGTGCAACAGTGGATACTACTAGCGTAGCAATAGCAATCATTCCCAATTATTTTAGCTCGGATGCTGATGGAACAGTAAAAAAATCTTGGGGTAGAATTTTCATGTATTTTACTCCGTTTTGCACGGAAGCTTACTATTCAAAATTTTTTTCAACTAAAAACCCCGAGATAAAACAACTTATATAGAGCCCAATCTAGTTAATCTTTATTTTTCGATTATAGTCCCACAAGCAGTACAGTGAAAAATCAAATTTTAGTGATAAGGAACCTCCTCATATTTAATATCTAACTCTATACAGGGTGAATACCAATAACTCATTTTAATTTTTAAGAGGGGGTTTCTGTTGATATTTATAACACAAATTACCAATAAAAAAATATAAAAAAGAAAGTTGAAAAACTGACCTGCCCTACGTAAAATTCTGGTAAACTTTTGAGTACCGTTTCGTCGCTCTACTGACCCACTTATGGGGTGAACAACATGCCTTATATCCAAGTCACAGACTTCACGTTCTAACGTAAAAAACGTGACAAAAAACGTCTAATCAAGTTAAGCCGCCGTTCGACGGTCTTTCATATTCGACCACCTGCATCATTACACAGGGAAAAAAATCATAAATGCACCACAGGCCGACACTGTTCTAATGTTACAAATTTGCAGTCGGAGACAAGTTAATTGACAGTGACAGCTAAAACTAGTGAATTTATGGTTGCAAAAAACAGGGTGAATGCCAGAGGCAAAGACCTATCCTGATTTATTTTCTTTCTCGAAAACTACAGGGTATACATTTTTTATTTTTGGTATATGGCCTTACCATTAAGGGACCTACCATCCCTTAAAATTAAAATAAGTTATCGGTATTCACCCTGTATAAGGGTCTCCGTATTGTCAAAGAGAGCTAGGTAGGCGTTATACGTTTACCAGTTCGACAAACGTAAATTTTGGATCCAAGATGGTGCATAATGTAGCAGCAATAAAACCATAACTAAACAATGGATAGGTACCCCATTTGCATTGGAAATTATGAACCAATGTTATGATCAGCGAGAAGACATGAATAATACAGAACTAAATACCTACTGCTCGTTGGGTTGACTATATCTTAATATTTATAGCCCTGTGACGTATCCTTAATAAGTTTGTCAAGTGAATGTAGCAGTTTGTAATTTGGTGAAACAGAATGTTCCGTAAACCTCCGTAATTATAATTATTATTTGGAATTAATTAATTTATATTTTCATTTATTTTACCAGTGACGAATTTTGTGGTAAGCGCCTTTGCTATTTGAAGCTACTAGCAGTAGCAGTAGCTCGTTTGATATCGACAACAAATCACAAATGTCAGTTCTCTGTGCTCCAACTAACCGATCAATACTCATTGTAATACCCACTAAAGCGTTCTGCTAATTGTACTGCACACATATCTCTATTTATATTCATTATTTTCCGTCTCTCTAAGCTGGCTAACAATAATTGCGAAACCCATTACACCACAAATCACGCCAAATTCAATCTTTCAACGATCTAATAAAAACCAGCAATTTAAACGTTTTTTAATCCTTTGCAATAACTTTTTCCTGTGCATGTACGATTTAACCAATTAATTAACTAGCACCCAGACCCAGACGTTCTCGATCGTCTGCAATCGTTCCCATTTTTGGTCAGAATTGATATACAAGGTTGTAGAAAATTAACGATTAATCGTGGAAACATAATTTAAGGGGTACAAATGTTTAACATAAGCATAAGGGGGTTAACGTTTTTCTGGTAAGGAAAAAGCTCAGAAATGTGCGCTGTTTGCTGGGAGCCGCCAAGAGGTGCGGTCGGCTATGGTGCCAGATCCAACGTACCAAAAGATATTGAGGGATGGAGAGATGAAATATTTCAATTCTTTGTTGTTAAAAAAATATTTTGTTAACACCTTTAAATAATTACTTAAAAAATGAACATACATATTTCTATTGTACAGCAAAATTTGCTTCCCCCTGTGTAATTTTTGTTATCCAATTTTAAACATTAGTTTAATTTAATTCTTGTATAGAATTTTGCATTTGATTATGTTCTGATAAATAAAAGCAATTTTAACTCTTAGAAGATGTTTAATCTATTCAAACAATAACTAAAGATGTTTCTAATTGTTACATTTTAATCACAACAATATAATAGATAATCCGCATTCTTTCGGGCGAATAACAGTTACACATCACGTTCGAAAAATTACAATAAAAGCAAAAAGTAAACTATTTGAATATTTGATAAAATAAACGAACCGAATGGCAATAAATTGCATAATTAAAATGTATAACATACAATGTTTTTGTTAAATATTATGCTTACATCCAGTTAATAAAAACACGATGTTGTTTAATGTTGCAAGAAGAATTATACAAAATTATTGCATAAAATGCAGATGTAATTTATTTTAACCCATAGGCATAGCTCGAACTAGTCAGTATTTAAAACACAAGATTGGAATTCGGGATAATTCATTAAATTATTCTATAATCATATACAGCGTGATTCA
This sequence comes from Rhagium mordax, assembly GCA_963680705.1. Lineage (NCBI taxonomy): Eukaryota > Metazoa > Arthropoda > Insecta > Coleoptera > Cerambycidae > Rhagium > Rhagium mordax. The sequence goes on from OY796664.1 coordinate 1,374,327, forward strand.
CGAGGAAAGGGACAAAATGTTATGGTAGATAGAGTTCACTTAGGTGAATTAGAAATGACTATTGAAAAATGCCTGAGCCTTTTTTTTTATCTACAGGGTGATTTATGAGTTTTGCCCAATACTTCTTAAGGTAATATCTTTTAAACTAATCACTAGAATCAGCTCGTATTGTGGGTATATATACTATTGATTAATTAATCGACAATTAATAGTGTACTATATATCCACAATTCGAGCTGATTCTAGTGATTAGTTTAAAAGATATTACCTTAAGAATTATTGGGCAAAACTCATAAATCACCCTGTAGATCAATAAAAAAAGGCTCAGGCTTTTTTCAATAATCATTTCTAATTCACCTAAGTGAACTCTATCTACCATAACATTTTGTCCCTTTCCTCGTGAATCACCCTGTATAACCAATAGCATTGGAGTAGTAATATTAATAATCCAATTGGTTTAATTTTCACCCTCACCAATTCAAGAGGCGAAACCGTGAATTCAGTAATTTTGTAAAATGATTCTAATTTGATAGAGAGTCAGTCTCGGCCATGGCCGACTAATTGCCACGACCTGAGCACTGTTGAACATTTATTAGGGAATTTCTAAGTAAATTATGTGCGCAAATCAATATTCAGTGAAAATTATATATTATGGTCTCGCCATCTTTATTCGCTTATTTTGAAAAGCCTAATTAGGTCGCTATATTTCGCGCCTCAAGAATATTTTAACACATTCCACAATTTGCTAATGGAAAGTTGCATTATACCTGCTTGGTAAGCCCTCTGAATATTATATAAATAAATAAGTGATTCCGTGAATAAATTATCGGGTACATACTTGGCTATAAATGACAGGTCGAATATTATGCCTGTGCTAATTTAACATATCACAGAATCGGGCTACCTTACAGATGAAATCGTAATGACATTTTAGTCGTAAAACCTAAATAATTAATTTCGTTAGCGAGTGTCCGATCATCATTTATATTTATAATGTGACTTAGCGCTTTGTCAAACAAATTGAAATTAATTTAAATACATGGGACATTTGTGTATACTTCAATGATTGAACGCTCGATACATGTAATTCTTAATAAATACTAAATTGACACAGTTAATATTCTATGTAGCAAATAGGATCGCTTGGTCTGATGTTTAATATATAGGATAAACCTCGATTGATCTCAACGTCACCTTTAATCGGAACGAAACTGGGGAGGTTATTTTATGATGTGGTGGTCTGTCGACAAGCTGATCCCAAGAAATGAGTCTTACATTTTTTAATCTTCTGTTTAATATGGTTCACCAAGGACCCAATTTGCCCAACTGTTCATTAAATTGAATAAAATGATCGCAGTTTTTTTGGTAAATCACTAAAAAGCGAATCTTACGTTTCTTCTTTCTTCTGTCGAATTGGTAAAGCACAAACTTGAACAGAACAAAACAATAATGACGCAAAATGTATCCTTGAGGAATACCATATATGATGCATTATGGTATTTTCAAATATTAAACTAAAAACTTAGAGAACCCAGAGGACCGAAATCATGCCTTGTGAATCCAAAGTTATGACGTTGTTTAATGCTGACAATGTATGGTGAACGCTAAACGCATGCAATTTTTCCCTTATAGGACATGCCTAGTATTTTACTTCGATCATTTTAAAGAGGAATGAAATATTTATGGTACATGATGATATGGCTTAATGAGGCAGTCGATAAAATATTAATATTTTAAGGCCCATTAAATTACAAAATAAAATCGTTGTTTTATCAATTGGCGTAGCTTTAAGTTACATAAAATGATGTACCTATTATTATTTCTTACACGAGGCCATGCATTGTTCATGAAAAAATAGATATAATACATTTTTCGCCGTCGAAACCGCTTATAAGAAAATTAGTAAGTTAAAAAACACATTAGGGGATAGTGAAAGGAATGGGAGGATGAGACCACAGAAACCTTAGCTGAATGTTGATGGCGAGACCCGAAATAGAGTAAGATTAGATTTTTCCAGGAATGGATGATTGTGACGGAAGCGAAAGCAAAGAGATGAATAAGTATCCAAAGAAAAATGAATTAGCAATAATCTCTCGGGATCTTAAAAAAATCATCAACTAAATTTTATCAATAAAAATGTAATACGTGTGGATGTGTAAGTTTATCGATCGTTCCTGGCAAGCATATTGAGAGGAACATTCATTACATTTAGATTATTATCATTTATAGGGTAACTACTAGGTTCGTATACTACGTAACATATTAAGCTTTAATGAAGTTATAATAAGCTTTAACATTTATAATGTATCGATTCAACAGTAATTTCCCTAACTTTATTGTTAAAACGTGTTTTTTTAGTAATACTTTGCGTACCTATAGTAATCAGTTCCTCATTAAATGTTAACAGTTGTATTGTTTGTTATGCAGCGTTGTTTAATTCTGCTTAACTAGTGCAGTTTTTATTTAAAATGCATTACGTGCAGCTAGTTGCACAATTTGCAGTTTCCGATCTTGTCTGGAATTTTGTATTTGGGATGAAATAAAGCTTGACTTTTCTGTGGAGTTACGCCAAATTCTAAATGTTCGTTATCGTTAACCAGAGAGTTGCCATCCTTCCATTATTTCTCCTACTAATAGGAAATATCCAGTCATTTTGACAACATTTTTTATGTTATTGTCAAAATATTTGATTAAATCTGGTCTGATTTATAGCTAGAGAACAGCTAATTGGATTTCTATTTTTCTAAAAGAATTTAAATATCTCATTTTTCTATCCAACCCATACAAAGTTTACACTGCTAAAAAAAGTTCATCGTTGCTTCCACCCAACCTTAGAGCTGTATAAAACGTTTCACAACCGGCAGCCGTTGATTGCAACTTTTGACCGTGTTGTCTGTGCAGCGGAGTAATTCAGAATCGATCGGAAATTTCGCTGTTTATATAAAGAGATGGGTATAATTGCTTGATAATTGATATTGACAGATCAATTTCTAAATAAAATAGTAACAGCACTCAGTTTTGTTGCAGTTATTGAATATACGAACGGTAATTATTATGATTGGTTTATTGTCACATCTCATTTATGTTCGCTGTTTATGGGGCTATGTAAAATGTAATCCGCGGATTTGAAATAGAAATTGCTTAGACTAAAGGCGTGTTTACACGCAGCCTGCAGATAATTTGTTCTAAGCCAGTGGACATGTGTAAACACCAAATTACCATTTGTTAAGCTGTGTCCACACCAACGCAATCCTTGCATTTTTGGCGGTACATGTGGTTAAACGAAAAAATTTCTACATTATTCGCCCACACATTATTGTCGCCCGACGCGATAAAAATATATTACAGGGAGAGATATGAGGAAACACATTTTGAGATTTTGCAAATTTATCTTTGACGCTCTGCATCAAAAAAACTATACTGTGTAGAATCATAATTCTAGGCTTATCTGTCTCGTTATATAGTCTACTTTAATTTGTCATACATGCATTATTGTCGGCCAATGCGACAAAGAGATATTACCGGGAGAGACACGACCGAAACACATTTCGAGATTTTGCAAGTTCTACTTTGACGCTCTGTATCAAATAAACTATACTGTGTAAAATCATAATTTTAGACTCATCTGTCTCGCTATTTAGTGTACTTTGGTTTGTCCTATATGCATTATTGTCGTCCGATGCGACAAAGAGATATTACCGGGAGAGACACGACCGAAACACATTTCGAGATTTTGCAAGTTCTACTTTGACGCTCTGTATCAAATAAACTATACTGTGTAAAATCATAATTTTAGACTCATCTGTCTCGCTATTTAGTGTACTTTGGTTTGTCCTATATGCATTATTGTCGTCCGATGCGACAAAGAGATATTACAGGGAGAGACACGACGGAAACACATTTTGACATCTTGAAAATTCAATTTTGACGCACCGTATCACCAAAACGATACATTGTATTAAGAGAAGTATCCGTGAATCGGTTTCTGGTTCTTTGCTGTCATCAGCACACTGCACACCTATAATCTAAAATATCTCAGTCAATTCGTGTACATAAGAAATTTATACTATTCATGAGGACATCCATGAGCTTTTTATTACATGTTTTTCTTTATTAAATGGAGAATCAAGAGAATCTTATTAATCCATTTATACAAAGTTAACGCTAGTTCCTGATATTTATGATATTTGAGAAGATTTCATATGTTTTTGAAACACATGTAGAGTTTCTGACTCTAAATCTCAGCTTAGTATATACAATTTTAACAAAACATAAAATATACGTTTCTTCAGCAGACAAGATGCAAGCATTATAATTAATTATATCATTATTATAATATTTTAAGGATATGAAGTACTTTCTTAAATTCCCGGAATGAAGGAAATAAAATATATAAACAATTTAATTCTCAGAATAATAGCAGCAAAGAGCTTATTAATAATAATTAGATCTTGACGCTAAAATTGCTTTAAATGTATAAAAATACGCATGCATGGTTGTATTTTACAATGCAATATAAGAGGGATAGCTTCAAGCATGTGTAGATTACAATATTTTAAATTATAATTCAGTTTATTAGTTCTGTATTAGGTGGGAGGAGTGGCTGTTTTGATTGAGCTACAAGTACAATTAATTTTGATAATTTGCACTTGTCTTAAACATAAACTGTATATTTTCACGTGTTTCTTTCAACTTTTGCTCAAAATAAAAATCCAGCAGCGACAAATCGGCCTATCTGGGGAGCTATCGTAAAGTTTTATTAATTTCCAAGATAAACAAACGTCTTTGAATTGAAAATGTTCAAAAAGTACGCACGCCAGAAGAAAATTTCAATACCAAAAAACCTTTTATACTGCCAAAATAAATACCGCAATCAAACATTTAACATTTTAACGAGCTAAATCATCAGGCAAAATATAATTTTTCATAAAAACAAATGAAATGAGCCGAATTAAAACAATTACTTTACATGAAATTATTTATAGTATATGAAAATGCGTGCATAATTGAATATTTATTTATTTCCCCATGTTATAGACCCGATAATTTACATAATCATTTATTCAATTTGAATTTATGAGAATTATAATTCATTTACAGTTTCGTAAATATTTGGATTACATTTAAAAACAAATATTACCGGATCATAATCACCGAGGTAAAAGGTAGAGAAAGGTAGTTGGAATAATTAACAATTGAAATTGTTTTCGAGCCATTTTGGTTCGCCGGATAACTTTCCTGGTTTCACTTGTCATTTTCCGAGAGGGTGTACCAGTTAATTTAATACACTCGGGAAGTATGATTTATCCAAAATCAAAAAAATGCAACAAATTAGAATCATTTTGGTCAATTTTGAAACAGAATAACTGAAAAATAGTTTGAGGATTCAGAAAGTCCAATCTTTTTCCATGAAGCCAAATTGTTTGAATTGCCCACCGACCAGATTGTACAAGGTGAGGAACAAAGCCGCCCAAAATTAGTCAGTATTATTATTTTCATTGACGAGGAATATTCCTGATATCAAACGGTAGTTGGACTGCCAAGTCATTTGATTGGTCGAATCACCACGTCCAACGATCAGTACAAGGGATTTCTCTTAGGTTTCTTCCCTTTTGCCAGGATATCGACGCTCCATTTCCTTGATATCTTTGTGGAACCGTTCTCTTTGCTCTTCGCTACAATGCCCAGATTTTCAGGAAAATAGTCAAGATGAGACTGGTTATCCCATCAGCTATTCATTTCAACAACAATCTCCTTGTAATTTGGACAATTTCCTAAAAAATGTCAACAACCTTTTGGAAGCTAAGCTTCCTTTTAATGAGACCAGCAATTCGGCACCATCCTTGGGTAATCCCAAATCTCATACAAGATCATTCAATTCCTTTTGGTTGAATAGTAGAAAAGTCTTAGGAGCCTCCAGTTTCACCATCAGATTCTATCACTTTCTTCTTCACTAGCCGTCCCTCGTTGTCACTTTCATCATTATCATCTTCTGCTTCTTCAAAGATTGAGCTTTACTACTGCTCAAACTAACTACTTCTAAGTTGACCAAAATTGTTCTTTGTTTCGTTTCAATTATTGACCAACCAAAGACCAACAGATTGACGTGCTTTGGTCTATTACCGTCACAAATGATCTGATGAAATTCCTATAGCTTGTGAATGAAGCTATCATTTTCGGTCATTAAAAAAGTGTATCCAGATGGTGCCAACTTGATGAGCGAATCTGGATGGTAGCATTTAATCAAAAGGTCCAAAAGTGTTTACGATATTAATTGTGTTTTTGATGAAATCATGTTTAGTTAGTAACGAATGCATGGCTATAAATTGTAATGTAGCAGTTTTAATGCGGGATAATTATTATTACATTGCTTTGATACGCTGTTAATGAGTTAATTTTATTACATAAATAAAGTTCCGACTGTGTTAAAAGAAGAGATCCGTGCCGCAAATGAAAGGAGTTTTATTAAGTGTGTCGATTAAAATAATGATTCTAAAATTGATACTGTGTCGGAAAAAGGTATACATTATTCGCGAGAAACGCGCGCTCGGTTGAGGCAGGGTAAATTGTAGATTAATTAAATCTTGATGGTGGTGGTGGAATCGCGAGAAAGGCAAGAGGAGAGCAGTAAGCGTTCCGCTTTTCTGCGATGATGATACATGCATAGCTTACTAAGTGGTCTGTTGGTATTGTGTCAACGCAGTTACTCGTTTGGCCGCCAGAGTGCACGATTTATCGCTCAATAAATTACAGAAACCATCCTTGTCTTTCTCACGAGCTTTAATTCCAGTGGTTCGTGGGGCGGCGCCTTTCCACTCTACTAATATACAAATCATAGCCGTTACTCTCTCGCACGCCGTTACATTGTCGCCAGCTACTGCCTTAATCACTCTGATAGATTATTATTTATCAGACATAATTGCCACTGAAACAGACTTCAGTTCATGTACTATTAAGCCCGCTCCTGCATACACACTTTTATTATCTGACTACTTAATCTAGATCAGACATAAAATATCATTTGACAAGTGGTATTTAGTTTACACACGATTTTACGAGGGTCATTAATGAACACCAGGATTAATATTGTTATGCTCCAGGAGCGGACTCGCCAATTTTTTTTATTCCATTCATTACTGAACAAAGTACAAAGTTTGAGATCGGTCGGTGGCGTCATTAATATTACAGCTGAAAATCTGAAAGTTTTACAGAATACGTAATTATCGTCGTTTAACAATTTAGAAATATTTTTCACTATACAGGGTTTTTACGGTGCATACCTCTACTTTATTTTTGTCTTTTTAATATTATTTTCGTGTTTAAAATGTTAAAACAAAATTTTCTAACACTTGCGAATAGGATTGTGTCTTCGTTCTACACATTCGAATTTCCCATTTACCCTTCTTATATCCCTCGTACTGCATCTTTTAAATTTTTTACTAGAATCATGAAAACGGTGCAGCCCGACCCTGTGCACTCGATTGCTTTATCTGCTCTTTCCACTTTCCTCCCATAGTTCACACCATGGTTGTATTTTCTTCAACAACTCCCCAACTTTTGCTTTTACCTACAAGACTGCATTAAGTACTTTAAGTTCTTTCCATAAGATTTGCGCCCTTACAAATTAATTAGTGAACTCATTAAGTTTTACACGGTGGTCCAAAATTGTCTCCCGATATTCTTAGTTGAATTTGATAAGAATCTAGTTTGTGTGGTGTTGGCACAGTTAGATATTTTTAACGTGCTCACATCACAAATTGCTCATCCACTATATCTCCCTATTTTATAACTGTTTGCACCCCTATACAGGGTGAGTCACCAAGGGCGCCTCGGTCCATAACTCCTTTAATATTTATTATACAGAAAAAAGTTTCAAATAAAAGTTGTAGGAGACCAAGAGTACCGTATTTCAAAATGATTTCTAATCATACATGGTGTTTGATATTAGAGTGGCATATCAAAAGTATGTTTTTTTAAACGGGACACCCTATATATTTTTGCAAATTTTTGTTCCTTCTTTCATTACCTTTTCGAATATATCTGGTTTTTGAAATTCCGTTGCGGCGTTGTCGAATTATTCAACTTTTTTCAAAAAAATTGTCACTTGCAGACCTCACTAATGAATTCTGCACGAGCGGTATTTTCACAGATTAAGCAAACTTTTTTTGGTAAGTGTTAAGCAATGCCATGTCCTAGCCTCCAGATATTTTAAAGTTGAAATTATTTTTACAGGGTGTTTATTACGATGATACAAAAATGGCTAACTTTAATCTATCATAACTTCATTTTTTTAAATGGAACACTCCGTATATTTTTACATATTTGGATAGAGTTTTTGTCGCTCTACAATTTTGATTAACCTATGGTTATACCTAAAACCAACGGTTTCCAGTGAAACTGCATTCTAATAAAAACATTAGGCAATTTCTAGAAATTCGAATATCATAGGAGGCCTTGGCACGTGTTTTTTTTTGTTTTTGCAAGAAGGAACTATGAGCATTATTGTTTCAATTAATGTAAGTTTCATCTCTTATAAATGAAAAGAAAGTTGTCTTAGTATTCTACATTTAAATACTTGAACTGTGTGAATTTTCCAAATATCTAGATGGCAATTATCACTGACATTTGTTTGTAACAAATTTGAAATGCTATTAATTTGTAGACTTTATTGTTACGTTAATTTCTACTTAAATTAGTATTTAAAATGAATTTTTCTAAGCAAGAAAGAATTAATATGATTTACTGTATCGGGGAGAGTTACTTATGGTAATTGTTTGCTGGCCTCTAGATTGTATGGTCAAAAATTTCTTCGATTTTCTACGAGGTTTAGCACAACACCCTGTATAATACGTTTGGCAAAAGTTAAATGTCAACACGCGTTATAATCAATGTTGACTCGCTAAGTTGTTTATTATAGATGTAAACATATCGAAATTGATATAATATCCCTTCGTCCACATTCACCACAATAGCTCGTGAATATATGGATGGCCATACGTCTATTTGCAGTAGCGTACATTCCGTGTACACTTCTGGATTAAATTTATGCCCAAGTGGTGGGGGTAAATAAATATATAGAATGTGTGTATTTTTAGTATCCTAGTGTAAATGAAGTATTGTGGATCTATTGATACCTGCTTGCTTGGTGGTAAAAAAAAGCAAATGGACCCAAAACAGAGAGAACTATATTGGTTGATTGGAAGAAGGTATCCTGATATGCATCGAAAACAAACTACTGTTGTACAAATCAATGATCAAACACATGGAATAGGGCTATGAAGCTGTGCCAGCAAATCCGACGTTGCAATAATCCAAAGGTGTCAACGATCTGAAGATACCAACTATACAAGAAGCCATCCATCACCCAACACCAAAAATTAGAAACACAGACAAATCCATTATTGCAGCCCTTACTAGAAGATACTCCAATTAGAAGATTGAAGACAGTGGCCAGCTGACCTATAAATGGACTACGAGATCTCATTGCTGCAGGAGATGTTTTACTCGATCTAAATACTAATATACTTAGATTGGCTTATTTTGAGTTAATAAACTTGCTTGGTGGTGAGGAACAATGGTTTGATTCGACTCTTGAAGCAGCGGTTTATGTGATTTGCTTTGGACTTAGATCGGGAAGGAACAGTCGATGCTCTAGATGGGGCTCAGACTCCACAATAAGCTGTGAGGCTTCTTTTTCCTAACACAAAATCTAGGATTTCCAAGAAGTTCGGTTATTTGGAAGGTGGATATGGAAATAAGTTCAAGACCGATATTGTCATGTTTTAGTTTCTTCATTAAAATATGATATTTAACTAATTTAACTACTTATCTTAGAGTCCCATCAATACCTCCTTTTTCATGAAACGGTATTTCGACGAGAGGCTTTAGCTATCGGTGTATTACTGTTGAAAATTCATTTAGGTTATTAATGACTATAAGAGGATTATGAATGATCCACATAAAAACGCCTATTAATTTGGCAACACGTTTGGTGAATGTAGGTAAGGTTTACAGCCGCCAATTATCCTACAGCTTATAGTTTTTCACTGCCTCGTTTTGCGTGTAATAAGGCTTAATAATCCTCATCACCATATTACAACCTAACTTGAGGATCCTCACTAATTACGCTTTAATACTTTATGACTTGCTTGCAATTAGTAAATTAAATGAAGTTCACCCTTTTTAATGTGTTCACTAGTTTAACTTTCTTATGTAAATAAGATTATTTTAATAATTAGCTCTAAGTATTTATAACGGTGTTGAGAGTACATTATTTCAAATGTCGCCACCAAGGTGGTAAAGCAACGATACAAAATGTTTCTCTTCATCGTTGGAATCTAATAAGCCACATTATTTTTATTTATCGGGACTTTTTGTATGCAAGAAGCTTAATATAATTCTGGAGCGAAAACAGCATTGCTCCTGTGACATCCTGTCAAAGACGGTGCTTGATTTGATTTGGTTTTATCCTACGTTAGACACAAAGCAGATATTTCACTTTGATAAATTCGTCTGCAAAAAATCCATCTCTTCCTATACGCCGAATTATGCGAAATTAATGTGAAATAAACGATAAGCTCTACGCTCGGATCACCGAAAAACGTTCGCTGGGGAAATCCTCAGCACAAACAGAGTTGGCTGTTGCCGTTACGTTACGTACGGATAAAACATTAATTTCAACTTGGGCAATCAAAATAACGACGCAACAAATAATAAAAAATAATATTCATAATGACCCAAGTGGATCCTCAACAGTGGAAACGAACAATTTTGGCCAGAGTTGAGTAACTCGAAAATCAGTTTGTACAGGGTGAGCAGCAAACGCCTGCGAAACCCGCCATTCAAGTGGGTCTTATCTGAAAAGGAGGGTTTTCCACTGGCGATTTCGTTATATTTGGCGTAAAACTGACCTGAAAATAGTTTTTCTGGTTCAGTTAATCGCGGCATCTTTTAAGAATATGTTGGCCAATTTTTGAATTTTCAAATGTGTCAATGTGTCAACATAAGACGTCATTTGAAAGGATCAGAACACAGTAGGGAAAAGAATCGTGCACTTTCAACTGATGGCCAGTGCACATACTTTTGTTCCCTGTGGGTGAATCAAGTCGCTTGTTCTAACGAAATTTCTCCGATATTCTCGTGGGGAAATGAAATATTGCAGAAGGGAATGTGAGAATAGATTATCAGCAACATTTTTCAAGTTATTTTTAGCGTTTCTTGCAGAAACACTTAAAAAACTTCTTAAACTTAACCAGGAAGAGGTACAGTTTTTGTTGCTGCAATTTAATGAGCCTTTTATCGATTCTCCATTTTGTTTTGTTCAATAATTAGCATATATGAAAGTTTACGATCTGCATGATTTACTGCCTTCAAGTGCAAGTCATTTTTTGTTTCAGAACTTACCAGAGAGGTGTGGTTAATTCGCTAATTACCTCCTAACTTTATACAAAGTTATACAAAATATATGAGTCAAGCTTCTGTGACTGCTTTTATGATCGCTGTTGTGACGCCGTAAATATTACGTTAACTACTTTTCACTCATTTCTTTTACATCATTTGATTCTTGAAAATAACAGCACTTGAAATACCATTCTGCAACGAGGGTCAAAACACACATATTTTTAATTGACCAAAAATTTATCGATAGGTTTCAGATTTCATTAAAAAATATTGGTTTTAGATTGATTTTTAATTTACAAAATATGGAAAAGGTGTCGACTTTTTTAGAGTTAGAGGCAATAATTTTCGCTGAACCCTGGTAGATAGCATTCATTCTGAAAACTACTTAAGCGTTTAAAAATATATATGTCAGTTAATATAATTAACGTCTATTTGCACGGGACAAATATTTCTTTAAAGCATTTAATGTGATTTTTCCATGTGTAAATCATCTAAAAATTTGACAGAAAGTGCTTTAAGTTGTTTGAAAAATGATATGGATGCCCATGCCAAAACGTTTAACTGAAAATAACAAAGAATATAAGTATAACAAGCGGAGCTTTTGCCAAAATAAACTTCTCGAAATAATTATAATCGTAATTTAACTAGCGCTTATTAATATCAATTTTAATTGAAGTCTTAAAGTACGATTTAGCATTGGGTTATTGCCCCCCCTTTGTCCTTGAAATAAGTCAGTTGTCCGGTTAAAAAAAAAATTTATGAAAAGTTTATGAAAATTTTAACTTTAATTTAAAAAAAAATGAATTTATAGTCTTCATAGAGTCGGGACTCTGGCGTCTCATTTATTTAAAGGTATGTTTTATACAAGTCGAAGCTGTCTCTACAAGGGTGGATGCTTTCATAGAAAGACCGACATACAGGAGAATCAGGTGAAACGGAGCGATGATCGAGGCTCAAACGGCTCTAGTGGCCATTTCCAGTTGGAACACTAATCGATGTGTTCAGTAATACATTGCCTGCCTCCCCGACCCACAACGCCAGAGTCGGAATACTTTATTTGGGGGTTTACGGATCACCAATTTCATTCGTTTTGGAGTAAACGGATACAATGAAGGTGTTAATTAGGTAACAACACATTATAGAAATTAATCGGCCGCGTAGTACGAATATTATGACATAATTTATTCTAAAGCATGAATTAATAAACTTGTAAAGAAGTATCTGAGTTCTTCGTTGATTATTTTGATTGCTTCATACGTTTCAACCATCTTGGTGTGGTCTTCTTCTTAGAGCTTCAGAAGAAATAAACCAGCATCCCACCATCTCCAAAACTTCTGCTTAACATTGAGACAATTGTGGATCCCATGGCGGAAAGAGCGAAAAGTTGTTGGTGGATTTATTCAGTTCCAGTCTGTTTGGAAAAGTTTCAAGAAGAGTTCCCTGGCATAGTTTTTCCAAAGGAAGGTTTTTTCTACCAACCAAGTGGGGATTTGTTGCTTGAAACTGTTCGTGCTACTAATTTAGGAAAGTGGTAAGTTTTTGGTGGAGTTATTCAATTCCAGTTCGGTTGACAGAGGTGCAGGAAGAGTTCCCCTGGCATAATTATTCCGCAGGAAGGCTTTTTCTGCTTGGTGAACCAACCAAGTGTGGATTTGGTGCGTCGAACTCTTAGTGCGACTGATTTAGGAAGGTAGTAAGTTTTTGGTGGATTTAATCAATTCCAGTCTGTTTGGAAGAGTTTCAGCCAACATTGAACGTGTTTGCAAAAAATGTTTATTTAGGTATTTATTCCTCTGTTGGTTGTAGACCATTCAGTATTGCACACCAGAAGGACCATTGATCGCGATCCGGCCCTGCGTACGGCCTATTCCAACCCGTTAAGCATCCGACGACAAACTCAATTGAAACGCCGATACGATGATAGTTAAGCACCACTTTGTAATTATTATTGTACACGTCTATCCGCGTGTTATTTCAACCAATCAACATTTATTTGTGGTGTTTTATACACATTTACCTATATTATTAATTTACCGTGATTTTGTTGCATGTGACGTTTTGTTTGATGCATAACCAATTAAGTTTTTATGCAAAATGGACAGATCCGATTCAAACGAACACACACAATTTTTTTGCATTAATGAAACAGTAGAATTAATATAATGTGTTTCGGATTTATCGGTTTCCCACCTTAATATAAAAATGAGTAGAAGTACTAAAATTAGTTTGAAAAATAGACAGGATAGACTTTGAATAAAAATGTATGTTGAATCTGAATAAACACGAGGCAAAATTAAGATACCTACTAATGGAATAGAATAGAAAAACTGCGTAGTAATTTCCACATCAGCGTATTTCCTAAAACTGTGCAATTTTTTTTTTATTGCTACAGTAATAAGATTTACTCCGTCAGTTACTATGAGTTTAAATCAGGGGCATACTGAAAGAGGGGGCCTCCTAATTTTAGGGCCCATTTTACCTCTCGCTTTTTCGTCGTTTTATTGTTGTGTGTAGATCACTTTTATCTCACAGTGAAACTAGAGAAGAAACATTATACATAATTGGGCCGTTTAATATTACTCTTCGAAGTATTGGTGCTAGTAGCAGGTCGTAGGATATAATTTTGACATAAATGGGGTGCAGCGTAAGCGTGCCGACTTAACGTTGCCATAGATACGACTTACCGCTTCTTAAAACCAGAGTCGCAACTGGAGTATATTCAAAAGTTACAATAATTTCAACCCTAATTTCATTTTCAACAACTAACACAAAGCATTAGTTTTATTTGGAATAATATCATTCCACCTTTAACCAAGTTCAATTAAGTACCATTTTCACTGCCATCAATGAATATACCAAACCAGGAGGATTTGTTTAACTTTGAGTTGAGTTTCAATAAGAATCAGGTAATTACACTCATTATGTTTATATCTGAATATATTAGTTTCTATGGTGATCACTTTTGATTTTGGTGGTTCATGCAGAAACTGTATGTGTATATGTGCTGGAAACTAAATTCGTTGACACGCAGCATGATAGCATTATGTAGGAGATCAAAGCTTTGTAGAAGACCAAAGCGCAGAATATTATCTAAGACAGAGGATATTATTATATTGAATAAGGTAGGTATATATTAATTTATTTGCTGATCCTTGATAGAAGAATCAACGATCAGCAAATAATCCTTGTTAAAGACATTGTACTGGAAAATGTACAAATATAAAAAATATGGCGTAGTTCCTTCAATTTTTTTAGTTTAAAATGTCATGTCAATAGAAATATCAAACCGCAGAACGATACTTGATATCGAGCTGCAAGCTGCAAGTGCTAACGAACGTGAAAGAATTGCTTAAATTTGTTAATTACTATCATTCATGATGCTCCCAATGAAAAGAGATAGCGAACTGCGGTTTACGCCATTCGATTAGCCGCAGATCTCCATCTCCATAAATTATTTCATAATTTTGGAAGACGGATTTTTCTCGTTACGAAGCTCTATGTGCGGCGATTTACCAGAATTTAGACTCAGACTCAGACACGACAAGAACAATTTCTGACTATGAGGATTCTGGATGGTTTAACTGAGTCTTAAAATCTTCTCTAAAAAAAAAAAATGCGCAAACCCAACCACAGACTAACAGATCAAATTGAATTATTCGCTTGAGATGTTAGGCCTAAAACAATATGAGTGAATAATGAGTCGCTGTACCTAATAATTAGCTTGAAACGGTATGTTTTAGCAGTGGGGTTGTAATTGATCAATAGCGCATCATCAAGGGATGCCAGTTTTGAACAACCCTTGGAGTGTTTATCTCGCGTTATGCATCGCTTGCATTACTAACGGCGTTTAGCTATTGATTTCTGGATTCATGCGCCTATTCTGTTTGTTTATCAGATGGCAATTTACCTTATAAATTAGCAAACTTTTATTAGCGATAAACAGTTGAGATATTAATTATTAATTGATGCCGAATAAAGGCATTTTTCGTTTAAAAATTGTAGCTGCCTACAATACCATAGTCTAAAGATAATTTTTTGTTGCAGGTGAAGATTTGGTTTCAAAATCGGCGAACCAAATGGAAAAAAATCGACAACATATCGAACGTCGAAGCGGCTGAACACAAGAACAATGGTTCAAAGTCCTCGGACGAAGGAAGAACGCGAACATTTTCGAAACAAAGCCATAGCCACAGTCAGAGTTCAAATTCTAGCATAGAAAGTGATACAAAGAGCTCGGTTACCTCTGCAGTTGTAGATACAATGCAAGCCAAAACTTTTAAAGATATTCTACAATCAAATCACCCTACAATTCCTTTATCACCCAAATCCCACTTTCAAAATCAAATTGATACAGCCAAAGACGTTTTGTTAAATTTGTCATTTGATGTTCAAGAGAAGTCTTAAAAATATTTAATGTAATAAGTTAGTTACGTTGCAATAGAAATATAAGTACTCTGTAATTTTTAGGAAAACTGACAAGTTATACAATTTAAAAATAAAATTTGATAATATTTTTGAGCTGAAAAGAGACGATATGTGTTTTATTTTAATTTAATATGATTTATCAGCCAGAGGCAAATATTCCTGTTTAAAACTTTAAGAGCGTTTCCATACATCATATCTGGAAAATCTGAATTTATTTTTATCACTAGCAGTGTATAAGAAAAATGTCATTCATATGCACGTACGTAAAAAAGCTTCTATTTTGGAATATTGCTATATACAGGGTGTTCCAAGACAACATATAGATATTTTAAGAGGTGGTTGCTGAGGTGATTTTATATGAAGAAAATATTTATGAAACTTAGAAGATACGTAAATAAAATTTTGCACATGCACTAAACTTTGTTTTACAATGTAAAATTAAAGTTAATGACCAAGTTAATTATCACAGGTGGGTTAAAACGGGGGGTTGTGACACTACAATCCATTTTTGCTTAAAAAACTCCAAAATTTCAAATTCCTTGCTGAAATTTTGAAGAAAATAGCCACGCAAAAAAATATTGCAGTATTTACCTCACACCAGCCATTACAACCTGTGATAATTTTTGGTCATTAACTTTAATTTTTCATTGTGAGACATAAAAAGTTTAGTACATGTGAAAAATTTTATTTAAGTATCTTTAAACGTTTCAAAAATATTAATAGAAAACCATCTTCACAGTTCAACTTTTAACATCCTGTACATTGAAAACTGCGCATTTTAGGCCACATGTTTTCTTCATAAAATCGCCTCAGCAACCACCCCTTAAAATATCTACATGTTGTTTTGGAACACCCTGTATATTAAATATGTTACTATGGCGTACACCTTTCAATGTACATCGTATACATGAATCGACTAGCGTTCTTGCCAAAGTTAGTACTCGATACAAAAAAACAGTAGAAAACAAATTTTCTGTGTCCCAAATACCTTTCAAATATTTACTCATAAAGATTCTCAGATACTATCACTGATAATTCTAACTACCTGTATATCACTGTTAAAATTTGTGGCCATAAGACATGCCAATTGAAAAACTAAATGTGTACAACTAGGACAGAACCGTTCACATATTCACACATTAAAATTGTTAGTAATAGACACTCGGAAGATTTTACTTTACAAACCTAAAAGTGTGCAGTAAATTTTAGACGTTGCTGTGTACAAAATAAGCTCGTCACATAGCCTGTATCCGATTCACAACCTTAATGTTCTATTCTTTTCTAACGTGTGGCTGTGTGAATCGTTAATGTGTGACGTGTTCACATTTATTTATTTATCATATCTTATAGCCGCCATGTACTTTTCCTATTCACATGTTTGTAAGTAGTTTTAATTGCAGTAATTAACAACCAACAAAATTTCTATTTACTTCAATGTTCTTGTTACGATTAACACTTTGTATGACATCCAGAATGTATGAATAAAAACAATATTAATATGGAACGCCTCATTGAAAAAATATATTACCAAATTTTACTTTTGAATATCTTAAGCTGACAAGCGGAATATTTTTGTTTATTGTATGAAAAACTTTACCAAGTTTAGTCAGGATTCTGTGTTTAAACAGTAAATTGTTTTTATACTTATATATAGCCAGATCCAAAGTAATCTTGCTGTTTTGTTTAATACTTATAAGAATTGTACATATAAATTTAGTGTTTAGATATTATAGTGTTATGCAGGGTATAAATGATGTTTTTCGTACCTTCTATAAAATGTTCAAAATGTTAAAAGTGGCTATAGTTTGACGAAAAACATTTAAAATTGGTTCAGGCTGTTGGTAATTATTATTTAGCGATTTCAACAAATAATGTTTATACAGGGTAGGCTCTATGAATTGTGTATAGTATGTAGCGGTAAAAAAACCTTTAACATGTAGAGTGCCATGGGGGTATAAGCGACCCACCAAAACCGTAGAAGAAAATTTTCTCTAAAGGCCGTGGTGGGCAGACCTGAACCACCAGACCTCAATTTTCTTGTGGCCGTGGTGTGTCATATTAACCCACCGCTGTGATATGAAATGCATGGCAAGGCATTTCCAATTGTTTTAGCAAAATACTACCGGTGCTGGCCTTTGATTTGGTGGATATATGTAACCCATACCACGGATCAGGAAAAATGTTGTAGGTATTTATTTTATATTATATTTATTAGAACTAAAACACAATCAGAAACGAACACAAACAAAAAATAAGCTTCAAACATTCAAATTAGCATTATGTGACTAAAAAACACATCAATACAAATATTATCCGGTGGGCGTATTTGACCCCCTTTTTTTTATGGCTTTTCCATGTGATTAGGGCCGCGGTGGATGAACGTAACCCACCAAGAACAAAATACGTTTTTTGGCCTCAAATTCAATATTTGGCCAAATGGAAGTTTAATGTTCACACACTTACTGACCTTACTGTTATTCGGTCAGAAAAAGAAAATAATTACATTCGGCCAGTAGAGCACACTTCATATCACTTACATGGTGGCACTCTACGTGTTTAAACATATTTAATTTAATCACCGCAATGTATACAGATTGTATTTTCCTAGAAATACCAGATTTTATTTAGTAAAGGAACGTTTACACAAAAGTACAATTTCATTAGTTGCACAGAATAACCAAATATCAGAAAAATATTTTTAATAAAAATTCTTTAGATGTCTATACCTAATTTATCAATATTTTGTATGTAAATGCCACTATTTGTAACAATCCATTTCATGTAATTAAATGAATAAATCCATTTCAGTATAATCGATGGTGTTTTAATAAATTTTACGATAGACCATTGGATCAATGATTTACAAATGGGTTTAATTGGTATCATTATATAATTATGAGGTACTTACTTTTAATTATCAGAGAGATCACAATGAAGAATTGCTGGCGTCTTTTAAATACTCCGAACTCCGATTAACAAACTGACATGCTGCACACAATTTTTCAATTTTCAAACTTTTTGACAGCCAAAAACTGCGATTTGAAATTGTAGGTATCTACTTTACCATGGATAACCTGCAAATGTTCTGGCTTTTCTCAGTTTCCTCCTAATTTTAAAACATAATTGGCAACTTTTAATTATCAGAATTGCTGGCGTTTTTTAAATATTCCCATTAACAAACTCTATATAATTTTTCAAACTTCAGACTCAGACATTTGACAGCCAAACTTTAAATATACTGCACTTGAAAATGTAGGTATCTACTTTACCATGGATAATCCACAAATATTCTGGGGTGCGTTCACAATCGTCTCCGGGTATACGTCGAGCGCACACCGCGTGCACTCGGCAAATAGGATAAAGCGTTCACGGTTACGGCGGGTGACATTTACTCCTGTTCATGATTAGGGATAGTCTTTGCCGGATGCAGCAACTTTTTAACCCAGTCAGGTAGTGGGTAAAAATTTGTCGAGCATGCGCAATGATCTTCTCTCCTTTGTGTTGGTGATTCCAACGAGTATTTCGTATTTTATAAATCATAACATAGCCAAAAAAGTAATAGTTTATTATATATATGTTTATTTTATTATTGGTATGGTTTTGTCTAAAAATTGAGATGTATCGCTATCCTCCATAACATTTTGAAAAAGAGATATTGCTGGATCCATTTAACCACAGTTGAGAACATGAGTCTTTTAAATATTCCCATTAACAAACTGTCATGATGCTGTAGGTATATAATTTTTCAAACTGCAGACTTCAGACATTTGATAGCAAAGAACTTTAAATAAATTCGATTTGAAATTGTAGGTTTCTACTTTACCATAGATATCCGCAAATTTCCGGATTTCCTCCCATTTAATATATAATAGGCAGTTTCTACTTTCCTTCACAGATAGCGCCACACAAAGTAATAAATATATTTAAATGTTTAGATAAAAATTTAAAGTTATAACAATAACTACTACAAAAAAAATAATGTTGCAGTTCGTCAAATACTTAAATAATTCAACTACAGCATTGAGTAAAAAATAATAAAGAGTTGCAACTGTCAAGGTTTCGAGATTTTAGTATTGTATTTCTTTGCCAATAACTTCATGATTGTCATCAATTTTTAATGCTACGGGAAGGTATTTGTAATGTGGCTGTATAGCCCTTAAAATTGAAGACAATCATGAAGCTATTGGTGAAAAAATACAACATTAAAATCTCGAAACCTTGACAGTTGCGTCTCTTTATTATTTTTACCAATGACAACAGTTACGTTATCAGCAAATGAATACAATTTGGTCTATGCCGCCATCTTGTGGCCAAGGAGCGCATCGTTAATTATTATGAACTCAAGGATGTCTGTTCGTAAAACTCGATGTTCCGAACAATCTCTTTCGCCACGCCACGACTATACTAGCGCCATCTCTACTAGATTATTGAAACTGCGACAATTGATCTTGACTGTTTAATAATAATAAATATTCAAATTAGAGAATGTTTCATTTATACTACACATAGGTATGCTATTGACTGTGTCTATGGACAATTTAAAACTCAAATCCACCACACAGATTCTATTTAGCAATTAGATATACAGATCTCTGCACATTCGCCATGGGGACTTTAAAATGTAATCAGTATTAAAATTATAAGTATAAAAGCGACGCGAATTTCCAATAACTATTCATATATGAAATCTGTTAAGGATCTTTAATACTAACAGTATTTAAATTATTAGTTTATAAACATTAATTTCTACGTATTGGCACGGAATATCTATTAAATAATAAATAATAAATAAATACACCACATGTAATTATTATTGTTACTTGTTCTGTGGTATTAGCTAGATCAGTAAGTTCCTTCTGCCATAGATGTCGCTAGTGCTGGGCCATAGTATTCGTCCGCGTTCACATAGAGGGCAGTAGACGTAAAAATAAGATTTCAAATAATATAAATGTTTGAATTACAGATTTATGACGAGCAGAAATGCATAGAATTGTGATATTTTTATTGTTTTCATTTTAGCACCACAAAATGCATAACTAAGGTTTGAGCTAGACAGTCGAACAATAAATTGGAATATTGCTCTCCATGGATTTTCAAACTTGCGATTGGAAAACATGTCATAAAAGCTGAATACATCAGTGTGTATACAAAGTAAGAAAATACTTTATGATTTTATACTGTCGCTCAAATGACCCTTAATTTATTTTCAAAAATAAAAATAAGTAATATCCGAATCGACTTTAGTTTTGTCTTTATAACATTTTTATAACCTCCTTTTATTTGTTTAGATAAAAGAATATTACACACCGCTACAAATTTTGCCATTATTTTGATACGACATAAGAAGTTAATTCTTTGAATACATTTAATTGAAATTCCTTGACTTTCTGGTAAAATCATTAAGAAATATTACTACATCAAGTATCCTTGTTATCTCGCCCTTTTGGTCCTTGGAAATGTAATTGTCTGTATTATCACTTAGTTATCTAAATTATCAGTAGGTATTGAATGACTATTGATTGAAATACTGAATCCTGTAACGGCAGATACTCTCGCCACCAGCACTGGCGTTCCACAAAGTTTAGTATTATAGCCCACTCTGTTTCTTTTTCACATTAACGACTTATCTTAATAGGAATCAATCGCCAGCTAAATGCGTCGATACTACTTACTTGAACTGATTTGAGTGCAAGCAAAATGGTCCGCTTATCCCTGTGGTTTAGGGTAGCCCTGGGTGTGAAATTGGCACCACAATATAAGATTATTAATGTAACTTTGTTAAAAATTTATCATTTCTCTATTTGGAGGGTTGAATGTGACGGCGAATGCTTAGACCCGTTCACAGACTCTACAACCAAGTTGGTACCATCGGGAGATAATGAAGCTTTATTTAAACTCAAATAATCTGATGTGTACACTCTACTTCCTTAATATGTATTTAAAATTACAATATTATCCTATTATGGAGGGTTCTAGAATAAAAAAATTCAATAAATTTATATTATGGTATAACTTTCACTCATTTATTTTATGCCTTATGCCAATATAATATGAGTAGTCTGCTAATGGAGATTAGATTATGGGTACCCGAATTTTAATATACCGGTTATTGTTGGTTTATTCAGACCTAATACGGTAGTACGTTAATAAGTAGGTATACATTTCGTGATAAAATGCTACTGGTATGTGTTTTTTCCAGACATAACATCCTACGCAGATATTGAATTTGTGATAAACCCATATGGGCTGATATTATAATCTCATTACAAATTAGTTCAACATATTTGATTAGGCAAAAAGATTAAAATTCTTTTTTTTATTGACTAGACTAGACTAGGTAGGTATCTAATTTCTAAGTAGGTACCTACCTAGATATATACATATATTTCTTTTTTGGGAACATAATTCTAGCCCTCCATAAACGTCATCTTTCTTAATATTAAGTATCTGCCCTTGATATTAATTATTACATAAATCACGAAAACTTTAAGCTGCAATTAAAAGTAATTAATAGTAGTCAATATAATTTTAGACACCTTGAATACTTGTTTTTAACGATGTCGTTTAAATTATGTCTCTATGACTGTGATCCCTGTTAAATGTAACTATATTTAAATAGGTACCTGTCAAAATAAATCTTTTTTTGAATAGTTTATAGGCACCGTGGATTTTATTCGTTTACAATCAATCGCAAGAACCCGTGCGTTTAACTTTTCTATAAAATTTAATAAATGACTGCTGTATCTTTGGTTTGATTTGTTATCAGCAACAATACGACGTCGATTGTAATTAAATTACCTACTAGGTACACAGAGGGTTCTCGATGGACCGGTTTTTAATATAACTGTTCATTCTAAAATATGTAAAATCTAAGAAAAGTTAAAAACCCACCTTTTAGATAATCAAAAAATGGCATACGGTCCTGTGTCGGGTACAAGATAACACGTCATTATATTGGGCCCAGGCGCTTATATGACACTAATTTTAATAAAGTAGAAATTAAGCAATGGTTTGTTTCTCACAAAAATTAATTTATAAGAAGCTACCTACCTCTTTTGTAAACACACATTTTTTTCCCAGATACTTAACGGTCTTTAAACTGTTTAATTTCAGAAGCTAGCCCTCTGTAACATCTTGTATTTTTTCTGTATGTATATTTTCTAAATGTATGTTATTTGATGTATTTATTTTGTGCTGAGAGTGAATAAATAGGGCAATAATAGTGTTCCTAATTAACCTATAGCACACCGAGCCTAGTAATTCGGGGTAAAATCCCACATTTTTCTGTCTAGAGTTAGTCTCAGCTTTAATTACAAAAATGACTGTGATTGGCCAACTGCAAATTAAGGAAAAACATATTTTTTTAATTTAAATTTTCCGCCTTTCATAAAATTAACTATGTGCTATTTTTATATCTCATTGATGTATCATTTTTTGCAAAATTTAGTCATTAAATATATTAATATACTTATTCCTTAAGGCCCGCAAACTCCTAAAACTGGTCCTAACATCGACTTCACGATGTTGAAAACAATTTCTGATTCCTGCCTCCTCTAAAATATTGCTTATCTATGGTACCTGCATGGACCTGACACAGGTGGATATTTTTTATAGCTAGGTAGGTACCCATAAGTAGGTGGGAAATATTATACAAATTGCAAAAAAAAATATTAATGTACCTACTAAATGTGACATTTAATAGGGCGATTAAACATTTAATTTAGTTAAATAAAAATGACAGAAATAGTTAATAATAAATAATAAATACCTTCTGCGCATGTGTCAACTGTCACTGTCAACTTAATTTTTCTTTAGTTGGTTTCATTGTTTTCCATTGTTATAGATTGGATTGCAGTGGAGTGTTCGTTTACTAGACAAATCATAAGTGAAATGATACGGAAAATAAGTTATATGTGACGTTTAGTGCTGTGCTGGGGTAATTATTATTGCAAAAAGAGTAACACCGAGTCGGTAGACTGATTAGTGATTACAGACTGTACAGACAGTAAGTAAATTTCAAATTTTAAATTTCCGTTGTACGGTTACAGAGTTACCTATTTTATTAGTTGTATAACCAAACGTAAAGTCATTTTAAAGAATATTTGATTTATGCATGATTTATTTCGTTTGCCGATATTAATTTTTGGGTTGTAAAGAACTCTTGTGTAACTTAGGTTATGCAAGTTTAACGAACTTCACGAACTTAGCTGCAAGTGGATGAATTTTGATGCATTTTCACCGAAAAACGTGTCGTTCCATATTTTTTTATAAAGAAAACGTAAGAATTTTATTCAATTTCAATTTGGGTGGTTTCTCGGGTGGTTTAATAATTTTTGCATGTAAAGGAATGATTTTTTGATATTTCTCTATGGACATTTTTTTGATTGGAAAAATGTATACACCCTGTATATAATATTTTTTATGACACACGACGAATCAACATGTTAGTTCATAGAAAAATATGATTGTAGCCAGGATTTTTATCATTTGAATACTTTTTTTAAATAAAAATGTTGGCCCAACTAGTAAATTGCCAATGCGCATGTGTCGCTGTCTGTCTTAATTTTCTTTTGTTTATGTTTGTTGCAGTTATTTCAAATTAAATTTTAAAATGGCGGCGTGACACTTGTGGCTGTTGTGACGCCGAGACAATTTTCCCAGAAAATATCTAAAAAGAAACGATAAATTGCGATAATAACTGCAAAAATGGGTAGCAGGTAGCAATTAGCAGTGCTTTGATCATTGGTGGTTATCGGTAAGTGAATTTATAATTTAAAATTCGTATTTGGTGGTTACAAAGTTGCTATACATTTAAAGTGCATTTTTCCAAATGGAATGGGAAGGATCTTTCGTAGAATTTCCGGGTGGTTATTTCGGTGCCTTGAGAGGCAGTTAAGAAACATTTTAGCACATTTTTCACTTGAAATTAACCTCAATTTGTTAACACCCTACCTACAATATTTTTTGACATGTTGACACTATTGACAGTTCAACAGGTGGATAAGTGTCTACCTACACTCTACACCTTTAGTATTACCTACTGAAGGGCACAAACACTTATTTAGGAAAATCATAAATTTGATAAATTTAATTACCCTGCATAAATAAATAGTTCGCCAAAAAAAGAGTTTGCTCAACTGAGTACCTAATGACGTGCGAAGTGCGCATGCGTTTCTCTAATAATTTTATTTTGTTTGTTTGTTGCAGTTCCCTTCAAATTAAGTTTCAAAATGGTGGAAGGTGGAGTGACATTTGTGACGCTGAGACAATTTTGCCAGAAAATATCTAATAGGAAACGATAAATTGGTGATATAATTGCAAAAATGGGTAGCAGGTAGCAGTTAGCAATGTTGATTGTTGGTGGTTATGATCGGTAAGTGAATTAAAAATTAAAATTCATATTTGCGGTTACAAAGTTGCTTAAACATTAAAAGTGGATTTTATCAAATGGAATGGAAAGGATCTTTGTAGAATTTCCCTCTGGTGCCTTGAGAGGCGGCTAAGAAACTTTTTAGGGCAATTTGTTAACACCCTGCCTACAATATTTTTTATGACACTTTGGCATTTCAACAGGTGGACTAATCGCAATATTTTATTAAAATTTATCAGTAAATGATCGTAGAATATTTTAATGATTCGAACTGTGCCCCCTCGCAAATAATCCTGGAGCCGCCACTGAGCTTGGAGATATAAAATAGTTTCTGGGTTTCATTCCTTGTTGATTATTTAGAATTCTTAACGTTTTGACCATTATTATCGTAGTTTTATTACAAAATATGATGACAGCAATATTATTTTGAATTTCAGGATGTTTTTCTTGAAGAAAATCTATTTTATGGAGATACAGTCGAATAAGTTCGATATATGAGTAATTATTGATCTCAAAAAACATATTTTATGCTTACCAAAAATCGATACGTATCATAATCACTGAGACTAAAAAATGTTGATTTAAAAAATAAAAACTCGTCTACTTTTTGGGTTAAATCGACTTTAACTTAGTTAATCTTTGTCCCACTCTATTAGAAACACACTGTGGGTTGCCTGTCTCTTCAATTGACTTACGTGGCCAGCGCCAGGTAGGTAGGTGAATCTCACAGTATTAAAGGGTTTCTGTGTTGCTTCATATTGGTAACAAAAGAAATTACCTTTTATTCAATTGAGAGCTGTCATTAATCGAAATAGCTGATAGGCAGGGAGGATAACGGTCGAACCTTAACAAATGGGGGTCAAGTGGACGGCGGGCGTGATAAGACAATAGAAAAGCCTTTTGGGTGATTTTTCGTTATCACGAAAGAGAAAAGATGTGTAACAAAGGTCGATTTAGGTGGTGCGTGCCCCAATCAACCCCTGTTGCACGTAAGCTGGACTAAATTGAATCAAAAGCATTTAATGCCAAAAGCAAGATTCCAACAGCGTTATACCACTGGTTAATTCTATCATATTATACGCAGTTACATTGCCCTTACGGTATTACCCTTTATAATTCTACATAGCCACTGTTTTACCCTTATATACAAATTCAATTTAAACGTTTCAGCGCGTTTCGCTACAGCCGACTTTATATTATCTTACTATGATTAAAATTAAATTACATCATATCTGCATTTGTTAAATTGGATTGAGTTTTCATGCAAAGTTAAGCTGTAATTATATTCTCTTGTTATGATTGCTATCAGGTTTCAGGCAAAAACTAAAAATAGTGATGACAGGGCTGTCGTAAAGTTTAATTTTTTTTGGTTTTTAAGGGCAATTTACTGACATCAAACCGATTTCCTTGATCCAGAATAATAATTTTCATGTACAGAGTGTTACACAAAGCAGTGCAAATTAGACAAAATTTTATTATTCCTCAAGTTTGTCAACAATTTTTTAGATTTTCGTCAATACAATTGTTAAATACCCTAGTAATTTAATTATTTTCAAATATATGTGTATTTAAAAAAAATTGTTTAAAGAAAACATTTGGATCGACTGATATTCGTCCTGTCCTTGAGTTCATGCATGAGGTGTCCTGACAAAGAGCAGTGCATTTTTGTATAAAAATAATGTTTATCAGGTAATTGGATCTAAAAATACGAGCAGAACGTGGGCTACTACAAAGTGAGCAATATATTGAAAAGACCCTAAATCCGAAGCATCTCTTCTCCCTAGCAAATGACGTGATATTTTTTGGCATTTCGTATTTTCAACCATCGCATCTGCTGGTAATCACGGCGCTTTGTAGCCGTATTTAAATTTTTCAATTTGAAGCATTTAAGATGGCTGGTTTTGTTATACTTTACAACCTGGATATTTGAAAATAAAGCAACGGGGAATATATGTTAAGTATATAGCGGCCATTTGTATAATAATAAAAACGGCCTTTAAATTACTTTGGGCTCGTAATTTTATTGGTATTACAAAGGATTTTGAATATTAATTTTATTACGTTTTAAAGTTTGTCGTATGTTTTATAAACCATAAACGTGGTGATTGAATATACAAATAAACGACTTGACGTTTAATATCTCAGCTAGAGTGTGATCTATTGCACCCTAAAATTAAAAAAATTAATTACGAATAAATACCCTTACGATATGTCAGTACACTATGGTTTTGGAATTTGTTTAATACACTGATATTGATTTTTTACTTAGAGTTTTATGTCGTAACAAATGCAGGAGCATAATATATTTGAGAAATACCTAATTAAAATAATATACTGCTTATAACAAAATATTTTTAACTTAAAACGCTCAGTAATCAAAGTTTATAGGGAGTATAACATTAAATCCAAATTTTCGCAAGAGGGTATTAAGATCTATAAGAAATTCAGGAATGTAAATAGTATACAGGGTGTCCCACTTATTGTGCTTACCATTTACATACATCCTTAAAGCCATCGATATTAAAATATTGTATTGTTTTCAGGTTTTTGTCTGCCGTAGACAACGGTTGCGTTAAATCAGAGTCGAAATCTCGACGAGTATCTTGTCAATATTTTAGTTATTTTTAAAATGTCTGGAATATTACAAGTGTTAAGGCTTGTAGCTGTCGGTGATTTTCTGGGAACTTGAGTCCCAAAAAGCAGCTAGTAGACTCTGATTCGCGAGTGACTCATGGATTCAATAGGATTGGATAACGGATACTGGTTGGCCCTCTAACAACCCTTATACTACATTTAATTGGTGAGTTATAAAATTGTGTTAATTATAAGTTTCTTTTTAGCAGTTATATAATATAATTTGAGCATAACATTTTTTTCTACTCAGTGACAACTGATGTTTTAAAAATTCGTCTCTGTAGGTAGTAGAATTATCTCTCTACTTTCGTATCTCCCAGGAATAAAATATTATAACGAACGTGAATTAATGTCTGGTCATAACATTTGGGTATTTCCGATCTACTCTACTTTTCTTTTTAATCAGATTTAATGATATTCGTATTCGTATCGTATATATCAATATCATGTCGTATTTGGAGTCTGTTCAATTATTGTTTCTCTTGTTACAGAGGGTCATCATGAAGAGGCAATTAAATATTTCTATATTGGGGACGAGCTGCTCTAGGGCAAGGAGTTAAAGGTATCTATTATTATAATGTTTAATTATTTTTACTGATAATGTTTCTCTATGTATAAAGGTAGGTTCCGAACGAGAAGGATATGGTGAAAACATCGAACGGTGAGCACTTTATATACATACCGTGTGACACAGGGGACAAGTAACACTCCAAACCAATCAAATATTTTCTTCAACTTCCGGTTTAATCGGAAGTAACCCAAACTTTGTTATTTTAATGGTACCCCTGTATATTTTTGTAACCTATCTAATTCGTCTTTAAATTCTCTTTTCAACGATGTATGGCAACTTGGCGTTTGTTTTTACCTCTGGTACGCAACTATCTTATATTTTTTTGGGCATAATCAGTAGCTGAACAGACTAACTAGATCTCTCTTCTCCTGAAGAGGGGTTGGAACCTTTGGTGTAGAACTTTCACTTGGAGTAGTTTTCCACACACACCAAAACACTTTTGCACACACTCGACGCGCGTATCGCCAACCAAGTTGGCATCATCGGGAGATGATTAAAACTAAGCTTAACCTAACAGTGGGACCTATTTATACCTAAAAATGCGTTACGCTTCGACGAACAATTATCGCGGTAATTGTTCGTCGAAGCGTAACGCATTTTTAAGTATAAATAGGTCCCATTGTTAGGTTAAGCTTAGTTTTAATCATCTCCCGATGATGCCAACTTGGTTGGCGAAACGCGCGTCGAGTGCGTGCAAAAGTGTTTTGGTGTGCGTGGAAAACTACTTCAAGTGTTAGATCTTTCTTATTTAAAAAAAAATCTCGAAACAACCCACGATATCCTAAAAATCAAGATAGGAACCCAATTTTTTATTTGGCCCATTTAAATAATACTTATTTATCTTTTATTTTTGTCCAATACCATTTAAAATAACAAAATGTAAGCCACTATTCCGCTTGAGTTGAAGAAAATATTTGATTGGGTCAAGAAAAGGACAATAATTATGCAAATACAACTTTCCCAAATATCAAAATTAGAACATGTCTCCTGTGTCATGCGGTACACAGGGTGTCCCGAAAATACAAGGTTAATCTCTTAAAGGTGTATTCTAGAAGGCATTTGAGTCATACATACCTATCTTAAAGTGCACCGTTTTTTACATACAAAACGTTAAATGTCATTAGTGATAATCCTAATTCTTTAAATTTCTTCGGAACAGTTTTTAATCTCCGATTTTAATACACTATTATAAAGTTCAATTACATTTTCAGTACTGATTTAGTTGACATTGATACTGGATGTTTAAATTTTCTTATTTTAAATCTTTTATGTTTCTCAACAGTGAATGCATGTCAAAATCGGTACACCCTTAAGAGATTGGCCTGTATTTTCGGGACACCCTGTAGAATTCCCACTAACCTAATACAGGGTGCTCAGAAGTAAGTGCACAAAAAGATACTACATTCCCGATGTCAAAATAAATAGATTGGACCAAACTTACCTTTGTACCAAAATGCTTCCTAATAGAACTGCGGACCCCTACAAGTGGGCCCTTGAAGATGGTTTATTATTTCCAAAACTGTTCAAGTTAAAGTGTTGAAATTTAGCACAACCACTAAATTTTTAAGCCCTTGGTAAACATTTAATGGTTGTGCTAAATTTCAACGCTTTAATTTGAACAGTTTCGGAGATGAATAAAAATCATCTTCAGGGGGGTATTTTTAGAGGCCTGCAGTTCCCTTAGGAAGCAATTTGGTGCAGAGGTATGTTTAGTCTTATCGATTTATTTTGACGTCGGCATATGTGGTTTCTTTTTGTGCACTTATTTCTGAGTATAAGTAACCAAATGATTTGATTATTACGATCGAATTTTAATCATTTGCGGATGATGTCAATTTGTTGAATCAATTTGATTGACGAAACGTGCGTAAAGTGCAGTGTTAGTGTTTTGGTGTTAGTGGAAATTACGTCGGTGCCATTACGGTCTAATCCAACAGGAAAATAAAAAATTGAGGTATGTATGGAAGTGTCTTGTGAAGCCTACATTGCCGAAGAAGAAAAGGCTTCAAAAATATGATTTTTTTCTAATTTTCTGTCCGTTATTTTACTAGGTAATATATTTTTAAATGTTACAGATTATTTACAATTTTCAAAAAAAAAATTCATTTCAAATGCAGTTGAAAGAATCAACGATAAGGAGAATAGCCAGTGATATGTTAATAGATGAGGTGCTAAGAGGAAATGGCACCACATATAACAGGGAGTATAACAATATTTGGAAAATTGTCTGAGAATAATGATTAATCTTTTCTAATATTTTCTTCATTTAGTTTTAGTAGTTATGTCCTAAATTATGGCTTTGGTCCCAAATTCTAATACAAAGATATGAAGTTGCAAACCGAACTAATTTCACTAATTAACACGTGTTTTCATGGCCTACACGTTTACCGTATTTATCACTGATGGAGCATACGTGAAATATAATGAGGCATTAGACTGTAGGTATTTCAATTTTCAATCTACATATTATTTCACTAGTTAATAAATATATGTTCAAGTTTTACAGATTATCTATAATTAATAAAAGAAATGTCATTCCGGATGCTGTTGAAAAAATAAACATTTAGTAGATATCAGACGTTAATAGATGGGGTTGTACTAAGAGGAGATGGCAGACTAGCACTACATCCAACAGGGAGTATAATAATATTCTGCAAATCGTTCCAGAGTATGATTTATATTTTTCTAATATTTTCTTCATTTAGTTTTAGTAGTTACTTATGTCTTTAACTATGGCTTTCGTCCCAGGTGGCTTTGGTCCCATGTTCTACTACAAAGATATGCAGTTGCAAATCTAACTGGCTTCATTAACTAACACGTGTTTCCATGGCCTACATGTTCACCGTATTTATCACTGATGGAGCATTTGTGAAATATGAGGCATTAGCAGGTAATGCGATTTTTTTCGAATCCTGTATTTTATCAAATTCTAAATATGTGTGATTTCAGATTTTTGCGATATATCATCAGTGGAATCTCCAATTGGACGAAATTGATTAATTATCGTATCAAATGTATGTTCGAAGATGATGAGGAGCAGCGAGCGGGTGGTGGAGGGTTCGCTGCGTCGAGGAGGACCAGACATCAACAAGCTGGAGCTATTTGAAATCTGATAGCTGAACTACGAAAGACAAATTTTTTACCGGTAAGGTTTATTTTATGTACCACTTCTTGACTATAAAATTTATTAGAAAATATGTTGTGGTACTACTGTCAACAGCATTAATTTAAATTTAAATATAAAGTACATAAAGTTTTTGTAATAGTTATATTGAAAAAATAGTTATGATACTTCTTGACAACATAAAATTTTAAAAAATCTGAATATTGTGTATTTTCATACATCCTTAAGAACCATCGATATTAAAATATATGTATTGTTTTTCAGGTTTTTGGTCTGCCGTAGACAACGGTTCCGTTAAATCAGAGTCGAAATCTCGACGAGTATCTTGTCAATATTTTAGTTATTTTTAAAATTTCTGGAATATTACAAGTGTTAAGGCTTGTAGCTGTCGGTGATTTTCTGGGAACTTGAGTCCCAAAAAGCAGCTAGTAGACTCTGATTCGCGAGTGACTCATGGATGCAGTAGGACTGGAGACTGGACTTGGCCCTCTGACAACTACACTACATTTAAAAAATGGTAAGTTATAAGATTGTAACTTCTCTCGTAATTGTAAGTTTTTTTTGGACAAACGTTGTTTGTTTCATCTATAAGGCATAAGGTATCTGCCTACTACTTCTTGTAATACATAATGTTAGAACCAATTCAAAATAGATCTCTTCCAAATATATCTACTGCTTTTCTTCCTCTCATCTCCTCGTTTATTGAATATAGAATTTACTTCTTCGCTCAAAATCATCTAATTTACTTTCGTATCTCTCAGGAATAGAATATTATAACGAACGTGAATCCAGTGTTTATGGTCATGACATTGGGTATTTCCGATCTCATTTTCCATTTTAATTTTTTATGTCTTTGTACCATAGACCTATAAATTTTATATCGTGTTGTATTTGTGAAGAAAAACGTATTGTATTTTCAAATCTAATCGTATTGGCGCAGCAGCCGCAATAAAATATGTTTAAATTATTTTATATATCATATCAACTTTATGTGTCGCTATTTGATATCTGTTTAAATATTGTTTCTCTTGTTATAGAGTGTATAATCATGCAGAGGCCAAAGCCAATTGAATAGTTCTGTTAATGGGGACGAGCAGCTTTAGGGAAAGGAGTTAAAGGTATTTATTACTAAATTATGTTTAATTATTTTTACTGATACTGTTTCTCTGTGTATACAGGTAGGTTCCGAACGAGAAGGATATGGTGAAAACATCGAATGGTGAGCATTTTTTATACATATACAGGGTGAGTCACCAAGGGCGCCTCGGTCAATAACTCCTTTAATATTTATTATACAGAAACAAGAAGTTGTAGGAGACCAAGAGTACCATATTTTAAAATTATTTATAATCATACATGGTGTTTGATATTAGAGTGGCATATCAAAAGTATGTTATTTTAAATGGGACACCCTATATATTTTTACATATTTTTATTCCTTTTTTCATTACCTTTTCGAATATATCTGGTTTTTAAAATTCTGTTGCGGCGTTGTCGAATTATTCAAGTTTTTTCAAAAAAATTGTCACTTGCAGACCTCACTAATGAATTCTGCATGAGCGGTATTTTCACAGATTAAGCAAACTTTTTTTGTTAAGTGTTAAGCAATGCCATGTCCTAGCCTCCAGATATTTTAAAGTTGAAATTATTTGTACAGGGTGTTTATTACGATGATACAAAAATGGCTAAATATCTAGATATTTGGAAAATTCACACAGTTCAAGTATTTAAATGTAGAATAATAAGACAACTTTCTTTCCATTTATGAGATGAAACTTACATTCATTGAAACAATAATGCTCATAGTTCCTTCTTGCAAAAACAAAAAAAAACACGTGTCAATGCCTATGCCTATGATATTCGAATTTCTAGAAATTACCTGATGTTTTTATTAGAATGCTGTTCACTGGAAACCGTTGGTTTTAGGTATAACCATAGGTTAATAAAAATTGTAGAGCGACAAAAACTCTATCCAAATATGTAAAAATATACGGGGTGTTCCATTTAAAAAAATGAAGTTATGATAGATTAAAGTTAGCCATTTTTGTATCATCGTAATAAACACCCTGTACAAATAATTTCAACTTTAAAATATCTGGAGGCTAGGACATGGCATTGCTTAACACTTAACAAAAAAAGTTTGCTTAATCTGTGAAAATACCGCTCATGCAGAATTCATTAGTGAGGTCCGCAAGTGACAATTTTTTTGAAAAAACTTGAATAATTCGACAACGCCGCAACGGAATTTCAAAAACCAGATATATTCGAAAAGGTAATGAAAAAAGGAATAAAAATATGTAAAAATATATAGGGTGGCCCATTTAAAATAACATACTTTTGATATGCCACTCTAATATCAAACACCATGTATGATTATAAATAATTTTAAAATATGGTACTCTTGATCTCCTACAACTTTTATTTGAAACTTTTTTCTGTATAATAAATATTAAAGGAGATATCGACCGAGGCGCCCTTGGTGACTCACCCTGTACATACATTAATAAACAGGGTGTCCCAAAAATATAGGTCAATCTCTTAACGGTGTATTGTAGCAGCAAAATCATGTCATTTGAGCCATACGTACCTATATCCTAAAGTGCACCGGTTTCGACGTACAGGGCGTTAAATGTCACTGATGGAAATCATAACATAGTTTTTTAAATATCTTCGGAACAGTTTGAGTAATCTTTCCAATTTCAATACACTATACTTAATATAAAGTTAAATTACATCTTCAGTGCTCATTTGGTTGACATCGATACACTGCATATTTAAATTTTTCGGGTCTATCCTTTAACTCACCCCATTTTCTTTTTGAGATGCCTATGACCTTTCTATGTTGAATAAAGTACATGTGCTTTTTGAATTTTTTAATTCCAATTTTCCGATGTCTTTATCGGTTTAAGGGCAATTTGACAAAATGTAGCTATGTACCTAATATTAATAAATTTGTATTTCATTTCATCCATTTTGATTTCCTGTATACGTCTTGCTCGATTAATTGTTTAAACTTTACAATAATTTATGGTCTTGTGATGTTCAAATTTAATGTTTGATATTAGAGAGATAATAGCAGAGTAACTTATTTAAAACAATTAAAAGAAGAAAATTTAAACATCCAGTGTATCAATGTCAACCAAATCAGTACTGAAGATATAATTGAACTTTATATTATAGTGCATTAAAATTGGACTAGGTTAAAAACTGTTCCAAAGATGTTTAAAAAATTATGGTTCCCACCAGTATCATTTAACACCTTGTTTGTCATAAACGGTGCACTTTGCTATAATGTTGCTTCTAGAATAGACCCTTAAGAGATTGGACCTGTATTTTCGAGACACCCTGTAGAATTCCTACTAACCTAATACAGGTTCCTCAGAAATAAGCGCACGAAAAGATACCACATTGGTTTATCAGAGTTTTTCACAAAGAAAATGTTCTCTTGTGTCACTTCGATCAAAGGCACCGTTTTCGAGTAAAATTGTTTTCAAATGTTTACCACATGCCTAGTGATTTTCTCATTTTTACCCCCACCCCTACAGATTGGTTGTGCTAAATTTCAACGCTCTAATTTGAACAGTTTCGGAGATAAATAAAACCCATCTTCAGGGGGGCACTTTTAGAGGCCAGCAGCTCCCTTAGGAAGCATTTTGGTACAGAAGTAAGTTCGGTCTAATCGATTTCTTTTGACGTCGGGAATATGTGGTATCTTTTTGTGCACTTATTTCTGAGTTATAAGTAACCAAATGATTTGATTATTACGGTCGAGTTTTAATCGTTTGCGGATGATGTCAATTTGTTGAATCAATTTGATTGGCGAAACGAGCGTCAAGTGCAGTGTTAGTGTTTTGGTGTTAGTGGAAACTACGTCGGTGCTATTACGGTCTAATCCAACAGGAAAATAGAATATTGAGGTATGTATGGAAAAATATTATTTCTTTCTAATTTTCTGTCCGTTATTTTACTAGCTAATATATTTTTAAATGTTACATATTATTTGCAATTTATAAAAAAAATTACCTTTCGAGTAAAGTTGAAGAAATCAACATTAAGGAGAATAGTCAGTGATATGTTAATAGATGAGGTACTACTAAGAGGAAGTGGCACTACATATAACAGGGAGTATAACAATATTTGGAAAATTGTCTGAGACTATAATGATTTGTCCTTATTATTTTCTTCATTTAGTTTTAGTAGTTATGTCCTAAATTATGGCTTTGGTCCCAAGTTCTAATACGAAGGTATGCAGTTGCAAATCGAACTGGCTTCATTAATTAACACGTCCTTCATGGCCTACACGTTTACCGTATTTAGCACTGATGGAGTATAAGTGAAATATAATAGAGTTTATTCCATGGTTTTTTACTCCAACATATTCTGGGTTATCGTAGGTATTGCGTTTTTTTTCGAAACCTGTTTTTTTATCTGATTTTAAATATGTTTGATTTCAGATGTTTGCAACATATTAGTTAAATCTGGAAATTATACGAAGTGGATTAATTATATAAGACAATTTTTAGATGTTCATAAATAATAACGTGTGTCACGTCAAACGTTTATGTGTTGAGGTGCAGCGAGCGGGTGGTGGTGGGTCCGCCGCGCCAAGAAGGACCAGATATCAACAAGGGAAGATATGGATCAGTTAAATTAGTTTCAATTTTTAAAGGCTAACAGCCGAATTACGACAGGCAAAGGCTTTAGAAGTAAGTTTATTTTATGTATCATGTGGTTTTCAAAATATTCGCCAATTGCCTGGAAAAACTGTTTAATCATAATGTAAATTACAAACATTTGTGATTTTTCTCAAATATATTATGCTTATGAAAGAGTTAAAATGTGCAGTTGTGCGAAACATTTTATTTTTTTTTATACAATTATCGATGCGTTACGTACCTACCTAATAAAACTTGAAAACAAATGTATTAAGTGTAAAAACGTGTAGTTGTTAAATGAGCGAAATAATTAGTGTAGGTATTATGTGGATCGAGGAAACAATTTATCGAATGCAAACTGCGCCCGTAGACCGTTTTGTTTTACACCCTAAGCTTCATTCCTTAAATAAATATTTTTATAGAAAGAAATATTGATTCAATTTATCATGTAAATTGGCTGAAAGTCATCTCATTTATATCTCTGTCGTCTCGTTATATGATTATTCTAGATTCAGATGAAATGACAGCTCATCACAGGCTTAAATCTGAATATTTGTTTTAATAAGATGCAACTCTAATTTCATAGTTTAATCGAATTCGTGAATAATTTACACCTGCCCATTTCCGCTATCAATTTAAAGAGTTATCGTGACATCAGTGGAATTATCACCTGAAAATTATTTTAACGAAAATAAAATTCTAACCAGAAACTGCAGAATAATACTTAAACTACTATACTTCAAAATATATAGATTGACATTGCTCTGTATAATCGATCAATGGGTTTCATATTTGGAAAGATGCTTGGTCGTTGCAATTGTTCCCCTCTACTACACTTAGATAGATAGATAGATAGATAGAGTGAAATAAGGATGAGACAGAAAATCTCAAAATTGCCCTGAAATAAGCATCCAATGAATCAATTTTTGGTTACGAGAAACTATCACAGATTCTGTTGGTATTATAATAGTTGAACTATTTTACCAAAATCAGTAGATGTTATAGAAACCAGAACCACCGAATTCAAAATATATTTTAATAGAATTAAATAGGCCATAATGATGATTGTGCATGGTGGTGTGGTGAGGATCTTCGTCGATTGCCTTTTAGACTTCACAGGTGCGAGAAATAACACAATTAACCGGATATAGTTTATAAGACGAAAATGCCGTCTCTGGGTCTATTTGCCCATAAAATATGTTAATAAGGCTGTTCAAGAAATGAGAGAGATAACTTCTGTGCTTAAGCTGAAAAGGGATGGAATTGAATAAGGATGTTATTGTATGTATCAGGTACAAAATGTGCCCCGATACAGGGCGGTTTACGCTAGACTTGGTGACGCCGCGCCGGTACTCCACCGTAAAGGGCAAGCTTGACTTACCTTGTGTTTGTTGCTCAAAGTATCGCAAACATATATATGCAAAATTATGTTGCGTATTACACTAACCGTTGACTAATTAACTTAAATTTTTTCCGTCCTCTCAAAATTCGATGTCCACAAGCACTACTACCCTTTCGATTTTCTACATTCCTCTGTAACTATAGTTTCTTATGACTAACATAAATGTTTGTTTGGCAAAATTTGTACGTTGGCTTTAATTTTTTTTAAATACTTTACAAATCCCTGTACAATATCCCAGTGGGTTAATATTGAGTGCTGCAAACGATTTATTAAATAAGTGAACAAAACCCATTAGACCTTTTTCGACAAAAGAACTGCACATCCGAAAAAGCAGGACGTGTAAAAAATTACCGTAATAATATAAGATCGATCATTTTAAAGACCGAGAAAATAAATAGTTTAACGATTATAGTAATCTGGTTCAGGTACAGACACCCATATCCCCTAAAAGAAACACAATAGAAGTCTCGTATTAAATCTAATAAAGGCTCTAAAAGTCAGTTTCTCAATGGTCATTGTTAATACACTCCATTCAATACGACAAATTGCATCAAAAACAGGAAGTTCGTGTAAAATACCATTCATAGATGACTTTAGCCGCTTTTAGCTCGGTCACAATGTATTCCTGTGTGGAATAGACTCGGTTTATTCCATTCAAGCTATGATTTTTACAGTACAGGACTGGCCAGGACAGGACCACATTATAGTATATTTCTTTATTTCGTTAACATTTTAACTGATAGGCAAATGAACAGCTATTCTCAGAGCATTATGCCCTGCCGAGTGCTGAATTACAAGTCACTTCCAGGATGCGCGGAAGACTGATTCTGGGGGACCACTTGTCTGCTACACGGGTAGCAGCTACGCCCCCCATAAAAAAACGTAAACATTTGCATTTTATATACACATCTTGCCCTCGGTCTAATCTAAATTTTAGAAACTCGTAATTCGAATAAATTTCAGTTAATTTAATAATATATATATTTTCTATTTTAAATATACATATATATTTTTTTAAGTTAAAATACGTCCCTGTATTTTCAGTGTCGATGTGAGTTGTAAGTAAGTAGGGGTATATATTTCTAACCAGGTGCGTTGCCGGCTGCTAAAGGGCCTTTCCTAAAGTCAACTACACCTTTATAGGCATATATACAAACCCCAGGTTATTTTCTGCTTCGTTGAGTAGATCGTGTCACAAATATCTCTTTGCAAATCTGTCTCATTATTAAAATCACCTAGAGCGGCCCCTGTATATTAAAAGGTGGACCCTTCATATTAGTTTTAATTTATTATCTAAAAATAGACAAATAATATGCCAGAGTGAATAGAAAAGGATGATATAATGTTATATTATGTGTTATTGCTATTTATATTGAATTAGCTTTTGTTTTCATAATATTATCTTCAAATATATTAATTTGTATTATCTATTTATTACTTATTATTACGCTGGTTGATTCACCATGAAATTTATTGATACGGCATATTTTATACACATACAAATCAATACCTAAACAACGTAAATTATCGCTCGCCATATTAATATGATAGTGCTCATTGGCTCATGTGGATATGTCCTACCTGTTTTATACAAATATATATCTATATATATATATGCCATTTCTGAGAGATATGTCAATATATTATTAAATTAGAAAGTTATGCCTTTGGGTAAATTCATTTGATATGATTTTTTCAAAAGTCATACCAAGTTTGAACAAAATATTTCATTGGCTTAGAGTAATAATTTTTCATGTTCCGCTGTTTTATTTGTTACAAATTTCTCGTTATTTTAGTTATCATTTATTAATATGACATATTTCAAGGGCTGAAGGAAATAAAGGAACGAGACAACAGTTTTTTAGTTTTAAAATATTTTATTTAAAAAAGTGAAATATTTTGTTCAAACTTGGTGTGAGGGGGTTCTTGATGATGCTGAATACGAATTTAAAATCAAAATTTCTAAAAAAAAACATTTTGAGTATATACTTCCCACCTAAATTTGAAATTGGTCCGATTTTCAATTCCTGAGATACGAGGGTGTACTCATGAAAAGTGGATCACCCTGTATAACTTAAATGATTCTGAATGCTTTCTTTAAAAGTTACTTGGAGCATATTATCTCGTTTTGAATGAAAGGCATCGAGTGTAGGATTACCCTGTAGCGGAAGAAATAACAACATTATCTGTTAAATTATTTGAATCTTCCTGGCTAGCTAGCAAACCGTGCTCTCCAAGGGTAGTTTAAGTAAGTGAGTTTCATTAACCGGTTTTATTAACGTATCCAATTATGGAATGAAGGATGGAGTGAATATATTAATTTAATTGTATTTAATCCCACCCATCAGTCTATAAAGTGGTCCCTGATAGGGTTGGCTTCTCTTTCTAACGCCGTCACTGTGAATCCAACCCATGTACGAGCATATAATTAGGGTGAGTCTCAAACGCCGTGCCTTACCGTCCAACAATTTAATTATATCCATGATTTATGAGAGAGCAACTGCAGATAACTTATCATAATTAAAGTTCATTATAACTATGCATCTCTTTAAATAAACGTGTTGCTAAATGCCGCTTGGGGGCTAATACCAAGATGAACTTTTAATGCGACCGTTTATAAATGGAAAGGATGTTTCGTAATGTTCTAAAACCCATCCTCGAACAAAATGACCCATGTAAATTCACTTAGCAGATTCCCTGCTTATTGTCCTACTTCATATACACACATATTTTTGGCATAGCGTCCTCTTCTCAGCTGGAGTCGGTTCTCTCTTTAATTATACAAGCTAATTGCGAGTAGCATGTGTTGCAACCACAAATTTTGTAGCTTGGAGGAAAAAGGCACTTTTTAAAAAATGTACAGACGTAATGTTTCTTTTTATTATTTCACTTGTGCCAATGCAGCGACTTTAATAGCGCATGTGGTTACACTTCGACAACTATAGTTTACGCATTTTTTTATAATTAAGGAAAATTTTGCTGTAAATATTTGTAAATTATTAAAAGGAACTTGTGTTAAAGATTTATTTTAGATAATATATACATAGATACTAAGGTTATACACACTTATTTGCGACATAAAATCTGTTCACATACTTTTGTTTATTGATGTATGAACTTTTATAATATCCCATATAATTTAAAAAAAATATTATACAAGGTGATTTTCTCTAGAGTAATAAAA
Source organism: Rhagium mordax (assembly GCA_963680705.1). NCBI lineage: Eukaryota > Metazoa > Arthropoda > Insecta > Coleoptera > Cerambycidae > Rhagium > Rhagium mordax. Next base: position 1,415,092 of record OY796664.1, read on the forward strand.
AAACTGAGTTAAAAAAAGTCCGGTCCTGGAATATTTAAATATTAAAAACGGCATTATATCCAACTGTGATAAGTACACAATTGTATAAAATTTAAACAAATTGTGATAATTAGTAAGGAAGTTCTGGCCTAAAGAAATATTGGCCATAAGTAGTTATCACCCTGTATCTCAGTAATCCAACGCAACAGACAAATCTCTATACCCATTCGTGAACAGTCAAGGGATCCTCTATCGTCCTTAGAAGTATGTACAGTTCGTCATGATACACCCTGTATATTTATTCTGGATTCGAACACGTAATCCCCGTTGAGAAATGGCCTCGCCGTCACTGCTTACCCCTATGCACACCCCATTTCTGCCAATTATATTAAACTGTGAATACAAATTGACTTCTTTTAAAAGCTAAACGGTTGGGTCTAGAGTTATTATTGTGAAGTGAAAGGTCCGGGCCATTTTTATTTATATATATATATCCAATAAGGCCCTTGCGTACTTATTTCCTACATCAGTTGTGAAAGAGCACTCAGTATTTATATATGTTTAATGACTGCATCTAGCATCCTGTCCTTATAACTCAATCGATACGTTACTGCTATAAATAATGAAATAATAAAAGATATGGCTGTTATACAGGGTGTTTCATGACGAACTGTACATACCTTTAAGGATGATAGAGGATCCCTTGACTATTCACAATTCACTTTTTTAATTCAAGTTTTTTTATGTCTAGAGAAAATCACCCTGTATAATATTTTTTTCAAATTATATGGGAAATTATAAGAGTCCATACATCAGTAAACAAAGCACGTGAACAGATTTTTTGTCTCAAAATTATTAATTTTTTTACAAGCGATTGAATTTGGCGAAATGGGAAAATGAAAGATAAAAAATTATAATTTGCTTAACTAAATTATCTAAATAAGAAATAAATGTGTATAACCTTAGTTTTGATACTTTTGATTGATTGATTATCTAAAAAATAAATCTAATAATTAAAAATTTGTGAATAGTCGAGGGGTCCTTTATCATCCTTAGAAGTATGTACAGTTCATCATGAAACACCCTGTATACACTTATACATAATTAGCAAGAGTCCAACGGTAGTTCCCTGAGGTGCTCTTAGACTAATTACATGATCAGATAATTATGTGCGTGCAAAAATGTATCCTATACCGTGTAATATGGTTAGTTTGATCTTGATAATAAAGAGTGTAATAGAGTTAGGGGATGGATTTGGCAGTCGTTCTGAATTTAGCACGGTCTATAGCGGTTTGATAACAAATGGTAGCTTTATTATGCATCATTGTGTTTTTGAGATCGAAGATAAAAGATAAATGCCTGTTTAAAATAAATATAGTTCAGTTTTGGTAGCGGAATATAACATCAAATTATACTGTGGACAATTTACATTTTATCCTGACGATTTACATCGTCAATAACCATAAATTTATGTTATCGCCAATATATTAAACTAACTACTTTTTAGTCAGGCCAGTTTATTTTGAATTAATTCCTTTTAGAATTTTAAACGCGTAACTGATCATAACAATATTGATTGCTTTTACGTACGGTTGTATTTTTATTTTATTAATGTGGATATGTTATACACGTCTATAAAAACACCGAGGAACCACAAACTAGAGCCATTAAAAGGGTATAATTTAATATAAAAACCGTCGTTTAATGTTTGAGCCTAATATAAAATTTGATGGTTTGTATCCCAAATAAATCTTTTAAATTACTGAAGCGACCAATCCTTGGCAATAAAACGTACCTGCTTCGTGGTCCGTCATTTGTCATTCAGAAGTCGCTTTTTATCTGTTCGTTCTCATTCATTAATGCACAGTCATATAGTTCCCAACACGTCTTGCAACGATGCCGGGGTTTCTGCCAGTGCACTTAAAGCCACCAAGAGGTAGGAAAATTTGAACGGACCCACTAGGTTGATGAGGAATGAACATTTCGAAACATCGATGTCCTTATGTTTGATTAATCTAGGAAATAATTTCTCCAATAAGCAGGGATTCAAATGGCCAATTCTACTGTTAAACTTATTTAAATCTCAATTTAAATCGTTTGAAATATCAGTAACATCCGGAGTTCCCCAGGGTTCCTCTCTGGGGCCTCATCTTTTTATATTGAATTAAAATGGAATTAAATTGAATTAAATGGAATTGAATTAAATTGAATTAAACAGAATTAAATTGAATTAAATTGAATTAAAATTGAATTAAATCTGAAGATTGGGTTGTTTGCAGTGTGCACGCATATTTCTCCTTGATTTTCACGGAATACTGCCTTGATTCGTAGCCTCAATCACACTCCCTAACGATTGCATCGATTACAGTTACAAGTTTTTATAGCCACCCTATAATTAGTCAGCTAAAAATTTCGAGGACACCCTGTTAATAACATCTGTATGCTGCGGTATCGCAGTTGATTTTTGTTCGTTATCTTTTTCAATTACTGTCGGGTTTATTGCTATTAAAGTAAGCTGTATAGGTATATATTTGAATAAAAGCCAATGTTTATGTGTTAGTCGAGGTTTAAAAGAAAAATACCCAGCGCGATAAGTTATACGAACATTAATTATTTACATGACAAAACGTTAAGACCGGTAGGAGCAGCTATTCAATCTTTTAACAGATGACAGAGTTATCTGCTAAAATATTCTTTTATAATCATTAGCTGGGAACCTTAATGCATATGTGCATAGAGGCCAATCTAAATACTGTATTAAAATGCTTTATACTACTTCATAACTTTTACTATTTGTTTTTTATGACGTAATCCTTTATAATAACCATATTTATTTGTTAGGAAAGTATAATAGGTAGGTACGTATTTTTCGATAAAAAATATTAAGTTGTTTTATTTTGTAAAGGCGGTTTAAATCTTCCAATTTTCTCAGGCGAGGTATAGTCGTCTAACTTAAAATACCCCAGAACGACAGTTTCTGTCATTTCGTTGTTAACGTCTTTTCGTGGTGTTGAAAGGTTCATTTCTAATGAATGTAATTTCATTCATCATAAAAATTATTAGCAATCTTGCCATTTAACATTGCTTACTAAATGTAGCTAATATATTTAATGGCTTAATAAAATCTGTGCCCGGGGAGTTCTCGTAGAGGTATGAGGACCAAATTTTCACCCCTCATTTCGTTACCGTCATTACGCAGATATTTATAAGTTTTGCGTGCAAGCAGGGAATAATAGTAACTCAACTCATTGAAACTATCGGATTGAATTAATAAAAAAGTATTGCAAATGAAAAAAATATTATTACTCGCCAGATTTTCAAAAATCGTTTCAGTGCGCAACGTCGTAGTTATAAAAGCGTAACGTCAGGATTTTCAGTTATATTTGAGGTTAAATGACCAAAAAACGGATTTTTTTGGCTATATTTGAGGTTATGTTTAGGTTACAAAAAATTTCATCTCATACTGGTTGCATAATCTACTACCACCTTTCCCTTTCAAAATGAGTTTTCGATTGCCCATATACGGCTTTTCTTATTGGAATAGATTTTTAAAGATGAATATGTTTGATTATTTATAAAAATTGCTAAATGAATCTCAGATTTTAATGATTTTGAAGGAGAAAGACGGCGCACCAGCAGAAAAGAACTGAAATTTTTTTCATTTCCTATACATAACCTCAAATATGGCCAAAAATGCCATTTTATGGTCATTAACATCAAGTCAGGATTTTGAGATATATTTGAGGTTAAATGACCAAAAAATTAATTTTTTTGGCTGTATTTGAGGTTATGTATAGGTTACGAAGAAATTCATCTCATACTGGTTGCATAATCTACTACCATCTTTCCCCTTCAAAATGAGTGTTCGATTGCCCATATATACGACTTTTCTTATTGGAGTTATAGCTTTTTAAAGATGAGTACGTTTGATTATTTATAAAAATTGCCAAATGAATTTGAGATTTTAATGATTTTGAAGGAGGAAAGAACTGAAATTTTTTTTATTTCCTATACATAACCTCAAATATGGCCAAAAAGCCATTTTTTGGTCATTACATCACGTCAAGATTTTGATACCTATATATTTGAGGTTAAATGATCAAAAAATTTTTTTTGGCTATATTTGAGGTTATGTTTAGGATACAAAAATTTTTATCTCATACTGGTTGCCTCGTCTATTACCACCTTTCCCCTTCAAAATGAGGTTTCGATTGTCCATATACCATATACGACTTTTCTTATTGGAGTTATAGCTTTTTAAAGATGAATATGGTTGAATATTTATAAGAATTGCTAAATGAATATTAGAGAATTAACAATTTTGAAGAGGAAAGGTAGTATTAGACGGTGCAACCAGTAGAAAAGAGCTGAATTTTTTTTTACTTCCTATACATAACCTCAAATATAGCCATAAAAGCCATTTTTTGGTAATTTAACCTTAAATATCTGAAAATCCTGAGGTGATGGGTAAATTCTGAAGTCGGATTCTACGTAAAAAATTACGTAGGAAATGTTTCACTAGAACACTAGAATAATCGATAATAACGTGAACAAAGGTTTTCTTTTTGTGCCATTGGCCAATCGGATTTAATGAAATAAATAGTGAAAATAATAACTGATAGAAACAGATTTAAAAATCGTCTACGGATATGCCAAGGAACGTTTTGTTTCTCACCTTATACAGGGTGATTTTTAAAAATGTAAATTTCGAATAATTTTTACATAAAGAACTTATTATAGACTTTTTGCGATTAACAGCCTAGAAACTACATTGCTCTTACCTTTGTTCTGTGTTCGTCTACGCTGCTAGTAAACCTTTTAATCATTGTCTGCAATGACGTAGGTACTCGCCATTTTATATTATATTATATTATATTTTATATTATTGATCATTAGTATGTAGCACGATAATTTTGTAAACATAATGTATAAAATATGTATTAAGAAAATGTTTTATTTGAAAACATAACGTACGTAGGTATTGGTTTTTTGTCAGTAAGAGGGAAGATCCATTTTTTGTTAAACCATTAATTGAATATTGATTTGTCGGAGGAATAAATTTATTCCCGAATAGTGTTATTATGGAGGATTCATTTTTTCATTTATCTAAAAGAAATTGACCGTGAACGGGTGAAGAGAATGAAAAAATGTAGTAGCTGAATGATGTGGTATGTTGAGTTTTAAGTAGTAGGGATAGGAACATACTCAGGACGGCGGGCGTCGGCGTCGTCAGCACCGTTAGTATCATTGCAGGAGATGGCGACGTCGCCAAGGCAACGTCCTGGCGCCTGGCCACCTATTTCTCCACCCCTCCTAACATTCTAGATAAATCAAGCGGCATATCTTACACGAAAAACTTGGGATTTACATATGTACACAACATGACAGAGATGGTTTTCCGCATTTTTATCTACAAACGAGATTGTAACTATAAAACATTTACATTTTTATATATTTGATTTGTTTTTATCTGTTGTTTCTATTCATTTTTTTCCTTTCTCACTATTTACAAGTTCTTTATGCATCCCATTTATTTCCAACACGAAAAACCAATTATATCGCAGAAGGGGCGTATCTTTTCAATTGTTTTTCTGAAACAATAATACGAAAGCAGGATTTCAAAACTGAAGGTCCTGGACTATAAAATTCAACACTCTTAGGCCTGTCAAAGTTTGCCTAAGAAACAAAGAAAATGGCGCTTTAAGGAAAAAAATTTGCTGCTCGCATCGGCCCAAACCAGGAATTAGCCACATCGTAAAGCAGGAATCGTATGCGTTCTTATACCTACTGGATTGTAATTATGATTAGGTCGGTTGAAAATAAAACATTGTTTGCAGAAATCACTGGAACATATTTATTTAAATATTACAAATACAATTTTTTTTAATATACATAAGTAGCTGCAAAAATGCCGCGGACTATATTATAAAGATTGCACGTTGTTTTTACACAAATCTAAAATTGCAGCCCAGTTTAGAGGCGGCCATTTTATTTAGAAATAAATATAAAAAGAAATAACTCAAACGGGATAATATTTTTTATTACCATGGAAATGGAATGAAAAATATCATCCGAGTTAAATAAAAAAAAAGTAAGCCAAATACTATGCAGTGTATAATTTTAAAACTGTTGTTAAGTACGATTTTTTAAATGAGACGCAAACAAATTATACCCAAATGGAAGTTTGTTTCGAAAATAGTATTAAATAGCACTATATATACGTATACATATATATATTTATAGATATATAACATTTTTACAAAGTGCGTATGCGTATTTTGAACGTCCTGGTTACGCACAGTTCACAAACACTGAGATCACTAAATTATTATGTACAACAAGAGTCCTGACTCCACATTTTTTTAAATCGTCCAAAATCTCATTGCAAATTTTGCCTCTTCGCTACATGCTCCTCTTCATTGTCTGAAATTATATCGCTATTTTCATCTGTTTGATTATCCAGCACTTCCTGTTTCCGCTTGGCCGTCGCCATTTCTGCCGCATGCTTTTTCCTCCATTTTGTACGTCTGTTCTGAAACCATACCTAGAACAAAAGGAAAATGTCATTCGTAAGGGATGTCAAATTAATTAGATCTAAAATAGAGTACTCAAATTTGAGTAAAAAAAATCTACAACCAGAAATCATTTTCGAATACCTATACAGAGCGAGCCAAGACGATATTTTTTAAATGAAACACCTTGTATATGGATCCACGTGTTCAAAGGGCACATTTCTCTGATTCCAAAAATATATTTTGAGATATTGGGTCCTAAATAATTCTAAAAATATAGAGTAAAACATAAATTTCTTGTCTTTAGAATATTTTAATAACTCATCAAATAACTAAGTGGGGTGTCAATATATGAGGAATGACCCTGTACTTACAAAAAATGATCGTTCTTCATTCATCACATCGTCGAAAAATATACAGGATGCTCCTTTTGAAAAAAAATTGAGAAAATTCAATCGAAAATTCATGAATTTTTGGCCACCCTGTATTTTTTTGAGGAAGTGAAAATGAGTCAAAAACATTAATTGGGTGTCTCGTAACTAGTGTTCACATATTTTTTTCTTATAATCTCATAATTGTGACTGTAGCAATTTTTTCAATATGCATCTGCAGATGGCATTATTTCAACAAAAAAATTCATTACATCCAAGTGGCTGGGAGATAGTCAATAATAATATAGGAATGAAAGGAATCTAGAAAGAGGCTTCAAAAGATATATTGATATGCATAGCATTTCGTTTTAAAAAAAGGCAGTTGATCCTGTAATATTGTCTTGGCTCGCCCTGTATCTTCAATAATAATTTCCGGTTATAGACGTTTTTATCTAGTTTACTTGTATTTTCTTTTTTTAATTTTTAGCTATCGTAGAACTCGAGCTATCGAGGTTCGACGCACTTTTGCCCCACCCTGTATTTTAAGACAGCGCACGAACACCCAATTTGCGAGTAAATCCCAGTGGCAATTCTAAATCCTTAACCAGACGTATTTTCTTTATTAGATCTAGCCTGGAAGTCGCCAGATTTTAAAATGGCCTGTTTAGCAGCCTGACCTAAGTCTAATTGATTTGTCACCTTTTTGTTTTTCCAACGTTTTAAGGTTACAATGTAACTAAGTATTATTGTCAAACGTGTGTTGTATCTGAAGTAATTATCGGGGGGAGGGGGGGCAGGAGATAGACTGCTTGCAGTTTTAATGAAATGGTGTATCGAGATACACAGCAATAGAGCGGTTTTGGCAAAGCAGCCATGTTTCCGAGTGAAGTGTAATTAATAAAAGTTTTATCGGATTGAGCTGCAGGCACAGTGGCGTCTCAAATTACGGACCTGGTCGCAAACATTCCGTAAGGGTGGAGAACAGGGCGGAGCTTTCTTTGATAGAATGAAGGGGTGCAAATATATTAACCTTCCGCAAAACTGCTAAACATCTAAACACGGGCTATATGTTTTCAGCGATTTCTGTACAACAGGCCCATTATATATTAAATTTGCGAATTACATGGTATTTAGAACCATAGTAGAACAATAAATCATGTAAATAGGGTCTCAGAGTTAATACAGGCATAAGCAACGCCGGCAGCTATACAGCTCGATATTTTCCGAACTACCATCGAAGAGAGAGACACCATCAATTAAACCAAAAATACTGCATTGATATTATCTTCCAAAACAGTTTATTTAGTCACATAAACCGTAGCATCTGTAGGGCTTTCATTAGTTTACTTATTTATGTCTTAAATAAACAAATAAGGTGTTTTTCAACTGGTGAAGTTTTTCAATATCAAACATGAGATATTTGTGTAATTTTTCCCAACAGTGGGCCAAAACACAACCTGTTATACGAGGGTAGTCCATTTTTGCTACAGCTATGAGAAAATTAAGAAACAAATTCAATTTATAAACAAATATTCATTGAACTTAATTCTGGGAATCGCGCCAAATTCTAAAAAATAAATAGAAATAAGAAAATTGCCAAAATATGTCAAGATAAAAGTGTAGTATCAAAGGCAAACCTCAAAAGTTTGCCCCAGAAAACCACTGTATATAGTTCTAAATGAATATAAATACAATATTGTTATCGAAAATTCGTATCAGTGGTTTTCTAGTATTTTACACTAGAAAATATAACAAAATGTATATTATGTAATTTATAGATATATATATATATTTATATGATATGTAAAAAACAATTATAAAACAATAACTTATCCTAACAGAACGTTTCGAACCAAAGTCTAGGTCCTTTTTCAACTGTGATTACAAAAAATTACTTGTCAAAAAAGATCACTTTGACACCTGACACTGATTATTAATTAATGCATAGATCACTAGATAAAGAATTCTAATTTATTTTGATATTTCCGTCACGTACTTCTTTTTGGAGAATCGGTAGCCAGACTTCGTCTAGCAACACTGAACTGTTGAGGTTTGCCTTTGATACTACACTTTTATCTTGACATATTTTGGCAATTTTCTTATTTCTATTTATTTTTTAGAATTTGGCGTGATTCCCAGAATTAAGTTCAATGAATATTAACTATCCGTCACAAATAAACTACAAACAATATTTATAAACAAATCTTATAATTCCTTCATTAAATTATTAATAAAAAGTGTATTTTTAGGTTCATTGGTTTAAGGTTTAAACGTTTGGGCTACTGTCACTTCCAAGATTCCAGCTTCCAGCCCCCTCCAGGTTAAATCTTTCTGTCGTTTCTTTTACAAAAATTTGGACAAAATTTTCAAAAATCACAACTGTCTTTGAACAAACCTCTTGTTTTGCCTTTTTGGTGTTTAACGCTAAACAATTTTTTTTATAGTAGCCTGCAGAATTACTTAATGGATTTCAATAATACGGATTCGTAATGCCGGATAAAAAAATTTGTAAACGTAAGCGCTGATGATACGGGGCGCGTCTAGTGTTTTTATTGTGTTGAAAGGTAATTTAAAAAGTCTGAATATCACGGTGAGAGGTTGTCTGAAAGCGGTATGTCGGTGGCGTTGAAACAAATTGGAAGTGAGTGGCCCTTAATTTGGCCAGTTAGGGGTTGTCGAGATTGGAAGGACTTTGGGGTCGGGCCAGGGGCAGCGCATTCCGCAGCAACGGCGCGGCAACATGTACAGCTAATTACGCAGTCACTTAGCGTTAATCGATTCGGTCGCCTTACGTTAACGGTTAACGACACACTAATGACCTGGCATTTACATAGAGACCGGGGATTGGGGTGGAAATACGAATTTGCCCCACCCAGCGAGAGCGCCGCTTGTGTAATTCATACAGATTTTATCTGAAATTATAAAACCGGACGCTCCGCGCTCGCAAACAATAAAAACATATATATGTCACGTAGATTAGCGACGTCAACAATAAATCAAACCGTCATTTCGCGAAGAGCCGATCCCCGATTCCCGGACACTCATAGCCAATGCATCGATACCGCAAAATAAAATTCTATATATGTGTCATGGGGATGATGGATTGAGAGCTCGACAGACAGCAATGGCGAATGGCGTCCTAAACCGGTCCCAGGTTGGGGCGCGGGACCATGAGCCACTACCCAGCCAGCTCTCGGTTCGACCCACGCGGTCGCACCGAATGTCACTACCGTAAGGGGAAATTTATATACGATATATCAGTTAATTGAATTCGGTAAATATTACACTTTGATGGCTGGCTGCACTGCAATTTCATTTCAGTTTTAATATTTATCGCGCATGGGACATGTCCGGCACCAAATCGGGAGCCAACTTCAACACAATGCATTGCACTGGCCAGTATCCAAAACAAAGGACAAAATATCAATTTAAATGTATGAACAATCTTTCGACACAATTGGCCAAAATAAAGACATTGCAGCTCTCTCAATTTCTCATTAGTATTTCTCGAGGATGGCAGCACAGGAGAGAAGTCATCAACTGTGGAGAAAAGACCTAAATTGCAAACCCCAAAAATGGAACTGACGGAATTGATTGCCTAATGGTATCATAGTTGCTACGGTGTTCCTCAGGGATCTTAATTGGGGCCGGATTTATTTGTACAATTTACAAATGATTTTATGCTTATACTCCAAACCAGTAGGAAAAACAATATTTTCGCGATAAAACAACTTCTTTTAAGGAAGAAGACGAAGTGAAGGTTTAAGAGATAGAACTGGTGCAATAATAATAATAATTTATCAAGATCCACTTGGAACTGTTCCATCCATCCGTCTTGTTTCAGCTATTCTGGAATCCACTCTGTACCAAACATTCATGGAATATGAAAAGGACCCTATCAAATATCGAAACCGATAAGCATCACGTGTCGTAGCAAGCCTGTACTTTTCATTTGAGTCATCTATTAATTATTCAATACCAACATCATTAAACATGTATGTTCTAATTATTATTGCCGCCATTAATCAAGTCTGAATAAATTCGTATCACATTATAATCGAAAAACGACGCTGAATTGTAATCCTCTGTTTTAGATAATCATTTTGTGTTTGAAAATTAGGAAACCATGTTATTTTCAAAATGATCCTGGAAACTTAGTATACCTATTCCCTTATTGAAAAATATTGCAGATAAACTGTAGTGTAATACGGGCTTCTGGAGGAGATTTAATTATATTTTTTTGTGTCGCAGGAATGAGAGATAATCTTCAAAAGAGTTGGAGTTAAATTCGACACCCGCTGTGAGAGTCGTTCATTTTAATTTAATTAAACTTGTAACAAAGATAAAATTAATTTTTAATTCCTGCAGCTAGGTAATGAAGTTAGAGCGATGTTAAAAAGTAGACATTTAGTTGAGTTTTACGATGATTTTCTTGGCTGTGGAACTGTAGCACAGGGAGAGTTTTGTCCAGATTATTTTTTCTTGTATTCCCCAATGCCCCCTTAGATTAATGAAGCGCTACACCAACCGTGGTTTAACGGGCTCCCCGGGCAGTCTTATTTATTTACTCGCATCAAATAAAGGATTCCCCTCTTCTATCTCGTGTTGTGCACTTAGTCTCAAGGAAGGATTTAATTTATAAAAATGCGGAATGTTTTATGATAATAAAACTGCGCTCAGATTAAATAAAAATGCTAAATAAAAAGCTCTCTCGAGAATTAATAACTTAGCGGAGTCCCGACCGGTCTGCTTCGTTAAGCTGAAGTGGGAAGCTCCCAAAATCCCCGCACTTCCTAAACAAACATCAGCGATTGTAATTCTACTTAATTACATTTTATTTAAACTCTTATTTGTAACACATACAGTCACGTATACATTCCGCTTAATTACCCCACAAATGTCCTACAGAATGTCTGCTTATACTTGAAAAATTATTATTCTCCAAAAATACTTTTTTAAACGGTACGTCTCAAAAGAAAGGCGGCTTTGCAGTGAAGGTATCCATTCACTCTCTTCGTTAAAGACCTGAAGATAAAAGCAATCAGGGAAAACGAATCTCTATGTTGTTCCAACTTAAGACGATTGAGATACTGCTTGACAGACAAATTAGAGATGTTATGGTAAGAAGTCTTCTATATCAAACCCAATTTGCATACAAAGCCCACAGAAACAGCGCTCAGAAAGTGAAAAACAAAGAGGTGGTGGCTTACATTAAGCATTCGGTGATTCAGGTTCATAATCAGAATTCCTAAAGAATTTGGTATCGAGAACACCTGCTCCAAGGCAAGGTACTACCACCATGATGGGAGAAAAGTTGGTTAACGAAAATTCTTGACATACCTATTGTGAAAAGAACTGTTCTAGAAAGGAAATAGGAGCCGAAGCCGATGACTCTCTGCAGAATAATTTTCTCTAAGAGCATCATCTAAATGCCGGAATAATCATTTTAAGAGAATTTAAGCGTCTACACCCATTTCATTATGACTATGAACCTCCTTCTAACCATTAATCCTGACATCTATAAGATTACCTTCACGGCTTCCTGGTACTTTTGTCATTCCGACGATCGAAAGGCCACAGAAAAATTTGGCACCTTAAGTCAGCACAATGGGATGATCTTGATGAGAATTTTTGACATATTATGGCAAGAACTGTGCTGTTACACAGACGGTTCTAGAAAGGAAATAGGAACCGAAGCAGGAATTCTTGGATAAACACCAAAGGAGGGTAGATGCCGTTATTTGGACACCACTCTACTGTGTTCCGAAGAAGAAGAGGGAATGCTACAAGGAATTCAAGATCCTGGGAGAGAACAAATTAAAACTATTTTAGGTGTCAGGATATTTCTGGGATATTGGATTAGCTACTATCTTTCATGAAAGAATCTTCAAAAGCACATCGAGAGGGAGCTATCAAAGACTGGAAAAATACTAATCAAAAGAAAGAAGAATTGAAAAACTAAAGTACATTACATTTAGTTTAGGCGAAGATTTGAAAATGAAACCTACCCAGGAACACCAAATTTCTATGGCTTCAGACCAAACCATACAAGAGTCTTTATTTTGATGAAATATTCGTCCTAAACGTATTCTTTAGGGTAGTGAGTGGCCTGATAGAACAACTAGGTATAGAATGCATAAATGCAATAGACTATTGGTAAAGGAATTTTATGTCGAGACTGTTTCGTCTAATAAAGGAATAAAGGAGTACCACTCCTACACTCTTGAGATTTTTGAGTGTGAGAAAAACATCTTATAATCCATTCGGTAAGAAGCCTAAGTAATAAACTGAAAATCACTTATGATCCATTGATGGAATGCAGTGGTAGAGTTGCTTAAACTAATTATACATATACATCAATACTTTGCTAGCTGGATATAGTACTTTTTGAAACAATCATCTTGATGCAATGAATCGTGTTATTACACCCGCCTAAGAGTAGCATAACACAGAGTTATCTTTTCCTCTCTTTTATCCCATATCAATCAGATCCAGAAATCCTAATAGCGATGACGATGTTTGTTATAAACAAGTGGCGCCCCCCACTGTATCTCGACGCCCTAATTCAATTTGTCAGAAGATTATACGGCATAGCCGCACACCCTCTCTGAGACAATACATCATACCAAGTACAGTTGCCCCCACGGCCCCATTGACGGCGAAACGAGGGGAGCTAAGTCAGGCACTCATCTGCAATTGTATACTATCTAATATCCACATTATTATACCCAGAGCGATAAATGGACCGAGGATAATATCATCAGTTAATTTATCTCGTATAAAGTTAAATGCATTTTTTTAGTTTAATCTGCAGTTCCAGTTCGTCTATAATTGCGCTATACCTCGCCATTTTTAGTAACTTATTACGCAACCTTGATATCTTGGGGGTCCTCAAGGGTCAGTTTGTGGCCACTTCTTTTTCTTGTATTTGTTAACGATTTATTGAACGAAAGCAACTGCAAGAATATTTAGTTTGTGGCACGGAATGGAGAAGCGATAATAAACATAGTTTAGTATTGATTTGTTGTTTATTTAAAAAAGTGCCGTACTCATAATATCACTGTAATATAATACAGGGTGAGTCTTCATTGCGTGGTTAGATTTAAATCAGTGATGACATATAAGAAAAAAATTTAATCACAAGTGGTGATAAAGTTTTTGTAATGTTCATCAAAAACTAAACAAAATGCTTGACAATAGTTCCATCAGTGACGTCATAATGCCGCCATAGTGATTTTAGAAAAAAATGTCGCCTAGGGCACCATTTTGAAAACAAATTGCCACTTGTGATATATCGTTGAAAAGGGAATTTTAATCCCTATCGAATGGCCAAAAAATATATACAGGGTTCCATTTAAAATTCTCGGCGTTGGTCTATTTCCACTTTTTAAATGTTTTTTTATTGAAAATATGGGTCTTAATGAATTATATCTTCGATCCGAAAACCAAATGTGTAACCTCAAAGACAAGGCGCCTTATGCAATGATTTTGCTGTCACCCGGTATAATTCGTTTAAAATGGGCTCCTTTTAATAATTCGGTTTAAAAATTAAATTAGCAACGATATTAAATTTTATATGGATTGCGCACTCTAATAAGAATTCCCACCGCCGCCGCCGCCATAATTGTAATTTTTGCATAACTTCGGTTTTTGACTGATATAGGAGAAACGTGGGTTTTCAAATTTATTATTTCTGCTGAAATTTATTTTTCCCATCGTTTTTCAATTTAAGTAAACCTGGAAGTACTTTTTAAAGTATTCAGTGGGGCATCTTGCTGCGTATTAAATTTGAGGATTTGTTAGTTAAAGTCAAAAGCGAGGTATATTAATAGAAATAGGTAGATTTGATGAAAAAATTATCCATTTATGGATGAACGGACCCGAAAGAATATTAATTTTAAAAGAGTTTGGATGATAACAAGAACTGAAATGGGTGGATGAAAATGTAAAGAATATGGTAATTTTTCAATTATAAAATCTAATACAAATATGTTAAATATCTGGTTGGCGGTAAGTCGAGCGTATTGAAAACTGTCATCCAGGCGATTAGTACCAACACACCGCAATATATCGGTTCGTTTCAAAATGAATCCGATTAAGTTAAAGTATATTGTGGGGTTAAAATAGGCTGGATCAAAATCCCCCATGAGTAATTCGGTGGCAACGCATGTTTCTACGATATGTTTGGAATTAATGAAACCGAACGTTCGCCGCGCCACGCTGGAAATTCCGTCCGCCTTGACGAACGTTTTCGACAAGTGTAAATGCCCCCTTTTGTTACTCTCTAAATTTGCATTTTTATTGAATCTCTAGCCACCGAGATTTGAATATAAGCCTGGATGTTGACAAAAAATAATACGCCTAATATTGAGATTTTAACCACCATCGTCGTAACCTTCATGCAGCTGTGTAATTCAATTATAATTAGATTTTCATAAAACCAATTAAATAACCGTTTCGGTAACCTATGCAGAGCCAAAATATTCGCAAATCGAGTTGGACTCCTCTTAGTTAACTAATTTTTTGTTATGGATCACATATTTTGTAAATGCCGCAACATACAGGGCGACCTCGAAACTGGAAGTTTACAAGTAGATAAAATGCCCTTTTCTGTGTAAATATCGAGCAAGTCAAAGTTTCATTAGCTATCTAAGGTTAACTAAGAAAAACTTACCTTAACTTGGGACTCGGTCATCCCTAAGGCATACGCTAGTTTCGCTCGTTCTGGGCCGGCGAGGTATTTGGTTTGTTCGAATGTTTTTTCTAATGCGAATATTTGCTGTCCAGAAAATGTAGGCCTCGTGTGTTTCTTTTTTGCGTCCTTGTCTCCACCCAAACCACCCATATTACTTTGGTTCACTGCAAATCAAAATCAAGTATTACTATTCAATGCCCTCTCGGACCAATAATTGGGTATTGCAGAAAATACACGAATTTTTATGAAGTTATAAATCTATTTTGTTGTCGGAATGGCGTATGGAAATGGTTATGGGGTAATGGCACGCACATCGTTATTGTAAAGCATTCGATGTCATCGAGAGCATTTTCTTTAATCCTAACAATAAAAAACGAATCGGCGTCGCAAAAGCGTGCGTGTGATAGAAATGCGATAAAATTTATTTTACAATCACGTTACGAGAGTACCTACTAGACTAAATTTTATGTTCATTTTAACTCATTTGCATCATTTATTGAAGAGGCTACGCAATTGATTTTCACTGCGTTGTTACGTCCTCTGGCGTATCCCAATTTTTTTACTTGCTAGCAAAACCTTAAAATAGCAAACTGCAACTGCAACAAATTCATGTTTAACTCAGGATTCAGGAAGTACTTTTTTTTTGAATATTCGCATATTGGCTGACCAATTATTTTGACTCCTGGTGTCAAAAATTTCTTCCAAAACAGAAAATTTAGTGTAATGGTTTATTAGAGAACAAAATGCATACAAATACAAAGCACCGTCGACTGATATGCTCATCTGGAAGCTAGTTATAAGCTGAAAAATGTTATGATATGTCTTGGACTAGCAATTGAAGACCTCCCGCAGGGCTCTATCTTAGGACCTATACTGTTTAAATGGAGACCATCTCTTACAAGCACTAAGTTTTTGTTAGACCTGATTTTATATTTGGTAGATATGTAAAATGGTAAAATGCTACCAACTGTACATTTCAGTGAACTTGAGAGCAAAATATTTTCAAATGTTACCATTTAGCACACAAAATTGGAAAAATGCTATAATACCTTATTGCATGACAACCAAGACTAAATGAAACAAATTACGATTGAAATTTGTGGAAAGAAATTTGGAAAGTGACTGTCGACCCAAGTTTATTGAAAATATTTGTAAATTATCTTTTTCTTTATCAAAATTCAATAAGAAATTTTGACATTCTACAAATCTTATGCTATGGCATCGTGAAATTTCAAAAAGGTGTGACTATAAAAAAATTAAATTTGAAATTTGTCGATAGATCCATAAATTTTCTTGACCATTTTGGGAAGAAAATGGTTTGCAAATATTTTGGAAATTTTTTTATATATCTAAATTCACTGGCAGCTACCGAAATACGTTTCCAAAGTAGTTGCTAACATTTATTTGATCTTGTCTACAAATTTTTCTTAAACAAAGTCTAGAATATCACCTCAAAATCAATATTCAATATAATACGGCACAACGAGCAACACTGGTGATAGTTTTTTTTGATATTTTTTATTGCCTTATAACTTGCTAGCATTATCCCTCGGTAGTGTAATGAGTTACAGTCATCCATCCAAGTGCTGAGTCCCACCAGCGTTGCTGCATTCGCTGATTGAATACCGGCAATAATATTTTTACCTATACAGTTGCGTCATCGATATTATGTGAACTTGGTCACACAAGGTGCCCATTACTTTCGAATAAGAGCATCTGTTAATATCTCAAAAAAAATTAAACAGTTAATACACGAATGGATGGAGAAAATTTAATCTCTGAAAAATATGATAATCCCATATTGCTTTTAATTATGTTTTGACGCGTAAAGAAGAGCTTTAGGTGCGTGATAATACGGGTTGTCACATTTTGAAACATGCTATATAAACTGACACATGGCAAGGCAATGACACCGTGTGCCGAGTCTGTGGAACAACACTCTCGACATGGTCTCAGTGGCTAGTCAAGTCCTTGTAACATGTGCTGTGCGAGCGAGATAGATTGCTGTTAGGCACTGATTTCCCGTTTCCCGACTAAATTCTGTATTCCGCTCGCATTTTCGTTTTCTTTGGTATTTTCTATTGGTTAACTATTGAAATCTTTTTACTGCTAGTGAAACAATCGCTTTATAGAGAAACAACTATGAAATTTTATGTCTTTCTCCACTTCTTACATATTTACGAGCCCATTCGCGATATATATATTTCACGAAAAACTGGTGTCTCAACGCTTCCATCGTAGACGGACCCTAACAATATGCATATCAATATTCGCATTTATCAAAAATAAAATTTGCAAACAACACGTTATATATATCTTACCATTTCTATTTGTTTCTATTTTATTTTGAATGAGATTTTCTCTTTCTCAGCCATGCTGTTTACTAGTACAATAACTGATACAAACACTCTTCCAATAATTACAGTTAAGGGGTAGCTCGTCAAAATTTTTGGAGTCAAATATTTAAGATAATAATTTGCACAAATTCTAAAAATCGAACTGCAAGCAAGAATATTACCAGTCCATTAAAAATGCATTTGCGAGCTAACTAATTTTTTATTTTTACCACTTTGGAAGAAAAAAGAAAAGAAAACGTAGCTCGCAATTGCACATGATACATTGTATTATACTTTAAAAATGTAATTAACTATAAATGACTTACCATATCTTACATAGAGATCGTTTTCTGTAATAAAAATGATAGTTTAGTTCCTGAATCTTATGGGTACACAAATTATTTAAAAAGACAGCTTTTTGATAATAGTATAAAGAGGAATTGAAAATAATTACACGCAAATAGTTGCAAACTAACTCTTTATCTAACGTCTTGGTCAGCCATATACTTTTTCATTATTTGAACACTACAATTTCTTACCGACTCGAGATATTACAACAGCTATATTTTGTTGTTGTTTTTATATTTGCATGTTAGGACAGAATTGCAAGATCTTGGATTATGCTGAAGGTGGACTTAGTCCATGGGCTGATCCAAGATCCTCGAATAACTGTTAATGGCATTTTGAACGTCCCGTCAAAAAATATTGCGGAAGCATCATTTTTATTTATGGCACTATATCGGTTTCTATTGGCAATATGGCACCGAGAATATCGCATTTGATGCAAAAGAGACCAGGTTAGTTTTCCATTGTGTTGAAGTCGATACTTTTATATCTGTAAGATTCTACAGTGAACAGACCAGATGTCTATATAATAATCTATATATGCTGACAACGCAGAATGTAGCGTAAGATGGGTCCCGCGGGACACATAAGCCCCGAACAAATTCAATAATGCATCTATAGTCTCGCTTCCAACATCTTCCAGAAAGTAGGAAAACTGTCGATATCAAATGGATATTCGTTCAACAAGACCTGACCGGATGTTCATATGATGTTCCCATATTCTACTATAGCGAGAATAGTGAACACATCTTTATAAATCATATAAATCGATGAGGATCTGGCTTTTGTGCGCCCGTCTCTTCACCACTCGCGTACACCCGTCACAATTCCTTAACTCAACGTAAATTCTGGTAGCCAATAATTAATCACCGGTACAAACAATTAATAAAGTTACATAAGGATTATATAAAGTGCTCAGCTATTCACACGGAAGAAGGAATAATTGTGGTGCAACTCGAAAAATATTCTACTCGATTTTAGATTGCCTGTGAATTCGGAACGCTCAATCCTTCTCCTTTGATACAATGTAGGTATATAATGTTTGGATCTAGATTGTACAGGGTAAGGAACAAGACCATCCCAGTTAACCCGGATAATATCTCTAGTAGACGGCTTTGAATATATTCAATATCTTTCGTACCAAGTCATATCAAATTCATATTCAAAATCAAATATCAAATCAAATGAGAAAGAGCAACTCTTGGAGGGTAAATATAATAGCAAAACTGAAGCATTTGATCTGTAACCACAGCCATTGGACGGAATTTCACAAACAGCGTTTTTCTTTTTCGAACAGGCTCAACAGTGACGTCATCAATGGATAAGGCTTATCTCTTTTCGAATATATTTTTCTAGCATATATCTACCATTAGATTCTTTAGGAAAAGTTCCACCGGAAATAGCATCTGTTGTTGCCTGGTTTAATACCAGAAATAGTATTTTAAACTACGGGACTTGCTGACGTGTTGTCATCAAAATGTGTGCTTTGGAGCTGACTCCATTGCACTGCCGACTATTCGATTTCTCATAAGATATAACAAGATATCTCCCCTTTCAACTGGAAGAATGCAACCCATCAGGGAAGAAAGGAAACGGAATCAATGAACTACCATCCCATCTTCGTGCTCTCTGTACCTTCTATAATGATGAAGAGCTGCTGGAATATCTGGAATTGAAGGTATTTCGAGAGGATTGGTAATATGGTTTTCGTCGGAAGCGTTCAAAAGGAGATCTGTTCGCATGTTAAGCACATATAGAACGGTACAATGAAGAGATTTGGAGAATTCCATAGTTTCAAAACATTTGGTGGAGTGTGGAATCAAGGTCTAGTAAATAATTTACCATTTCATGTTGTAATTGACGGAGTGTCATCAGAAACTTTCTGTACCAACATGGACACATTTTTTTTATCAGAATGGGATTCAAATAATCTTGTAATCTTTCTAAGATGCAGTCCGGTATGTTATTCAAAAAATCTAACGAAAATGGACCAAACAACACCATGATAGACAAAGTTGAGAATAAAAGCCCTTCGATATCGATGCTTGGATTGACTATCTCCAATAATCTCCCCTTGCTACAAAGAGGCTTGGTTTTCTTCATAGAGCCAATACTGTTACTATACAAAGCACAAATACAACTTGGTGTGGAATATTGCTCAAACAAACCTAGAAATTTTGAATTAAATCCAAAATCCAGCCTTGATGATGCAGTTCTCACAAGCTTCATAACCACTTTGGAATATCGTCGCATTGATGGCGATCACAGTCTCTTTTATCATTATTTTCAAATTGTTCTGCAGAAGTCGCATCGCTAATATAATCAACCGTTGATTATCAACGTATACAAAAAATAATAATAGTAATAATAATAATTTTGATTCGTCTTGTGCACTGTACATGGATAAGGCAAGTCAAAGAGAAAAAATACCAAAATATATTTTACTCTTAAACTTAAACTTGCTTTATTAGTAGTATTTATTCTTCGATTGTTCTCACTGGTGGGACACCCTGTATATAAAAAACTGAGTCTCAAAATAATTACTATACATTACAATTCTTGTAATGTATAGTAAGAGTGATTCGCGTCTAATTTGCTCTGCATAGTGTGACGCGGGCAGTTCGTACCAAATATGGCATTATGCATTATTGAACGGCGCATATTTCTATCACACGGTATATTTGATACATATTTAGTTTATGGTGTTCATTTACGTATTGAGATTTGTCTGTACAGAAGAAACGGTAGACAAA
The DNA here is from genome assembly GCA_963680705.1 of Rhagium mordax. NCBI lineage: Eukaryota > Metazoa > Arthropoda > Insecta > Coleoptera > Cerambycidae > Rhagium > Rhagium mordax. The sequence goes on from OY796664.1 coordinate 1,436,083, forward strand.
GGAACAATTTGTATTTCTAAAATCGTGAATGATTTATTAGTTTAGCTTAGGTACAAGCCCAAATAAATACGTTTCGGTGGCAACACAATAGCGAATCATTAATAATCGAGCGAGTATTAAGCATATAGAACAGAGATGAGTAGCTATGAATGTGAAACGAAATAATAGATAGATGAAAATTAATAGATACAATGTTAGTATTAAATGGCAAATGAAGGTCTTGTTTAGTCGAGGTAGCATCTTACATTTCATGAAAGCACAATCAAGAAATTATTCATATTAAGAGAAGGATAACACATAACAGACATAACTATAGCTTGTAAGAGTGTGTTAGCATTTAGATAAGCGAGATGGGGCGATACTAAAGTGGATAATCTCATGATCCCGTTATCTACAGATATAATTATTCTAACAGGGTGTCTTGCTTAAAACAGCTTGCTCGATCGGTGCGGCTGCTCCCACCCCTTCAGTGTTCCTCGTTGCTAGGCTACCGCCTCCAGCAACCACAGAAACACTGCTACAATGGTGATCCTTGTAGAACACGACACGCACAACACTTCCCCGATACGGAAGATGGATTGAGATGATAACAGTCTCCCTTGCTCTCGCAACACTTCTATCTCGGCCCGACTACGCTCTAATTTACATTTCTAACTCTTTTAATGGTTGACCATCATCAATTACAACGTAATGCTGAATACTTGCTAATGCCAATGACAACATTAACTGATAACATTTTTACAATCTCTAATCTCACGACTGGTGCATGGCTTTCTATCGCACAAATGTGAGGGTGGGTTTGAAAAATTTCAACAATCATTTTACTGAAACATTGCAATAGATACGATTAATCTAGACAAAGACATCTTCCTGTTGTGTGATTATAATTGTTGGCTAAAATCGAAACGTATTTATTTAATTTGGTCCAGATTAAACGCACGTCAATGAAGGATTTGTTATTATTTTAGTACATAATACCACACCCTATCAGAAGTTTATATATTAAACCCTCGTCCAAATTGTGTATCCAATTTGCGTATCTTTTAATTGAAACCATAAAACGGTCCCTTTATGCTTTCCGCTGCTTCCTAATTTCAGTTTTACGTTTTCAATCTACGATCAATAAATCACGTAATAAAAATAATAAAATTTATGTTTACAGTCTCTCAGTCAGTGGAGGAACGGAAAATATCCGTTATGTTTATGAATTTTTGTCGGTTTTATTTGTTTGATTAAGAAATATAATAGTATCAATAGGCTTTTTTATTTGCTTTACAATATAGGTACGTATTATTGAATTAAAAATAATAAAAAATAATAATAATAATAGTAAAATATAGAAGATAGAGCATAAGTTCAATGGGGCAAAAGTTGCGCAATTTCGGGACCTATAAAACAACCTCTTGAAGTTTCTAAGATACAAATGTAAAATTTAAGAATTTCGTTTTTCCAATTTTGTATTCATATTTAACAAAATATCAGGTTTCTTATTAAGTGTGAAAGCAACTTTTTTTTTAAATCCGGTCCTGTATTTTTTCTTTTTTTTGTTTATAATTTGCCTTGTAATATGGCTGTCATCAAGAATATTTACAATAAAGCGTTGTGCTGCTTTTAAACCATTAAACGTATTTGGCTGAATACGGCACTGGATTATCGCAAAAAAAATATTGAAATAATACTAATTATGCATTAACAATAATAAAAAAGGTACCACATGTTTAATCTAGTACAAATATATTATAAGAACGTTTCAAATTCTCCATGCACCGTTATTCTCGATACAAATTCGTGTTCCCTCTGACATTTATTACCTGTCAATTCTATCATATCTGGAGTTATGTCATTAAAAGCGTCAATAATTCTTTGACGCAATTGGTTTACATCACCTACGGCTTCATAGTAAATTTTATTTTTAAATACCCCATAAAAGATAGTCCAAGGGGTTTAAACAAGGGGAGCGTCGTGGCCACCTTACAGGTCCATTGGTGCCCAGCCACCTTTGATGAAACCACATATTCAAATATGCCTGGATGACTATTTTCTATCTTGCGTAAACCAATTAGAATTTTGAAAAAATGCTAGAGGCAGTTTTTCAACAGCTTAATTTTCCGTTCCTTTTAAAATTTACATTAAATGTACTTTCTTTTCATTTTCAATTTATTTTTGTTTAAATATTTTGTCTCTAAGTAAAATTTTAAATTTTCACTTTTTCTGAGGATTTTGCAGGAATTCCGCGCACTACACGCCACCCATGTACCAATTTCTCTATTTAGTTGTCAGATCTATGTCTCTCCTTGTTAATGCGTGTAAGGCCTAAACTTGATAGAGAATGAGGGATAAGCGTACAACAAAATAATTTGTAAACAAAGTGAAGCCAAACAATAACTTCCGAATATAAATTTAATTAAGACAACTTTGTATCTTATGTCGGCAATAAAGAGTTATCTAGTATTCCTCGTATTAAAGTTACGTGGGAGAAATGATGACCTTTGTGTTATAACATCTAACTTCTCTAATTGAAGACCCCAGTACTGAATTACTTGTTCATCGCTGCTACATTTAACGGTCTGTCATGTTACTCTGCCGCCACTCAACCAACTTTTACTGCCTCTAGCAGCCGTGTTGTCCACCGCCAAATTTACTTCAACTACTTGGGGGCATGTTGCTCCTAACGTTCTATATATGTGTCTCACTAATTGGTCACACATTTCCTTAACGCCACTCCACTTAATAATGGACTGATTTACTCTTGCATCCATTTTATAACCCCTTCAAATGCTACACAGAGAACTAGCAAAATTCTAAATTTGTGATAATAATGATTCAGCTGACAACAATTCATATCAAGATGTCGTGGTGGCCATAAGTGCGGGACTTCCAATCAAAATTTACCGAAATCATTGCTAGTCACGATGTTGGTAACGAAAATGCGAAAATTTTCCCTTAATTTGATTCCATTCTTGGTAAACAAGACGCAGCAATGAGCAAAATCTTTAGACATAAAGGGATTCCTCTCTTAATGCCAAGAGGTTTGCTGCTACAGACTTGCTTTGATCTAGTTTAATCCTATTATGAAACCATGGCGATATGGTATTGACACCAAGACTTATTTTGCTCTAAATTTGAAAATTCGCTAGAGAATCGCAAGACCAGAAGAGTTAGTCGGTATCAAGACGAAGACCAAGACTTTTTCATATAGATTTTAACTTGAGGCACGAAGAGTTGCTGATTATGCACGATTGTTGAGTGAGCAGAACTTTGTTGCAAAGTGAAGATTTTTGGAATTTGATATCAATAGTGTGTAAATTTAGCCTCTCCTAACATGAAGTGACCCAACAGTTAGATCCGTACTTTTTAAATATCTAGAAATGTAAGTAAATACTTAGTTAAAATCAATGAACAGCAAATCTTGAAACTGATAGCTCTGAAGAAAACCGTTAAACGTTTTTTATTACTTTTACGATAAAAATTGGATTTTAGAACCGAATTGGTACTGGTATAAATGATAAAGGTAATTCACGTTGTGCTGGAGTTGTAGGAATTGGCTGCATATGCCACCTTTCATAACAAAATTGATGGGAATCCAATGCAAACTTGCCATGTCGTGTAATTAAAAGTCTGTAGTGCCTTATCAGCATCGTTTATTTTAATCGTGATATGTTTGAAGAACATGAAAATAAAACAAACATCTATGTTTATGAAATGATGATTATTAGTTTAGAATATATGTGACATATGCGTTTCTTCATTAGTGAGTTGATTAGGTGATATCAATACTAATTTCGTTATCGCCCGAAGAGGCACATATGTTTGCAACATTATTACATCATATATCACAATATACAAGTATAGGTGATTGCGGCCAGTAGACTAGAAGCGAGAACCTCCATCCAATGGAAAGCTGGATCAGGGCGCGGATACGTAATGACCGGTGACGTATGTGTTATTTGTTTGGCGCCATCTGGCAGTAGCGTTATTAACTTGGCAAATCAAACATGCTCCAGACATTAATTACCAGGATCTGATAGCTGTCGTCCGATTCGAACCTTGTTTTCAAACATATCATAATATTTTATACTTGCGCTTGCCAGTTTACGTGTATGGGTATATATACCCAAATCAGACGATATATATTACTCACTCATCCTGACACCTAAATGACATGGATTAGCTGCAGGCATTTTTCTCTTCTGACCAGTGTTCGTTTCCCATCGCAAAGGGGCAGCTAATATGATTTTATCGACTTTTTTCCTCATATTTCAATAATATGGTGCAAAAGTTACCTCGAGTACTTAAGTTTTGGTCTCGGGTAACAAGAATCAAGACGAGACCAAGTTTCGCCTTGACCTTGAAAACGCAGACCTTGACCTTGATTTGTAGATATAAAATTTTGTTCTCTTCATTTTCAAACCCAAAATATATTCAGTGCTTATAGATATCATGAAAAGGCACATATTTGGCGACTTGTCTAATTGTGAAAAAAAAAATCAATTTCGAAATCTACTCGGTTGCGGCTCTTTATATTATTCTTTACTCAACGGTGACTTTTGAATTTTTTTTCAAGGTCTCTATCGAATGTTATCAATTTTCAATAATTATTTTCTAGGCTAGAAAAACATATTAATATGATTCAATACATAAAGTTTATTTTGATAGGCAAGCCAGAAAATTTGGAAATTTAATAATCTTTGTTTTAATTTTGCAATAAATTTATCTATGTTAATGGCCGATTTGTTTAATTTCTTACTTACATATATTTTTGCTCACTTGTTCTTAAAATAATTGAAAATAGATGACTCGATGGGAAATTGAGGAACCCATATTGTCATTTTAATATATATTTGTATAGGTATATATATATTAGGATTTGTTGCGACCGGAGATTTGTAGATTTGATTATTTATTATCTATTGTTAAGTTAAGCATATACCGACTGAATGGTTATTAATCTAAGGCGATTAAAATCTACAACCGCGTTTAAACTGGGGTTGTGCGAATTTGCATCTGCTTCACATAATTTGTGTAAGAAAATCGATTGTTACAAAGGTATTCAAAATTTATCGAACATAATTTTGGTGATAAACTTGGAAAAAATCGTTTGATATAATTTACATAGTAATTTTATTTACAATAATATTCGTTTGATCCCGTGCAATAAAGTACAATAGCTGTCAAAGGGGGAAAATAAAGGCCTTATTAAATTGGTTGTATACATAATCCGCTTCGGAATTAAATGGTGTGCAAGTAATGCAACTATTAATTTAATGATAATAAATTTATGTGGCTTATATTTCATATAGAATATGATTACTGGAAATACCGTACTGGATTTTGGTGGATGTTATACTGAATTTAGATGTATCGTGGAACAAAAAGGAAACTTAAATTTGTGACACTGATTAAGGTAATGGCGTGATTGGTATTGATTTGCCTGGATTCAAATCATATTGAACGTCTGTAATAACCCCCAAAAAAACAGAATTCACCTGAGAGAAAAAAAAGAAGGGACGCCATATGTGATAATTTTTGGGAAAATGCTTGGGGATATATTTTTACCAAATTAGGATATAATCAAAGAGGAACAACGAATTTATATTTAATGCAGAAAATACATACTTTCCGAATTCCGAGCGCCGCCGCAAAAAAAATATTGTTGTACCATTTGTATTCCGTTTGAAAAACTAAATATTATTCTATGTGTATTTGATATTGTTTTATTTTCCTTTCTTGTCAACACAGTTACCACAAGATCCGTAAAGAACTTATCGAAATATTATTCTAGCGACAGATATTTCCTTGTATACGTTAGAATCCCGTAATGCTTTAACAAACCAACTGAATCGAACTCGCTACAATTACTTGAACAAACATTTGTTCAGATTTTGCTCCGGGCAATTTAAGAATGTATCAATTCCCAAAAATCCTTACGACAAACTATTGCCTTTGTTTTAATATCCTTTATGTTAGTGAACCGAGATTGATCACACGCATACTTACTCAAAGATGCGGGTTTTAGGATAATATATAATTATTGGGGTCCAATTACTTAAAAATAAAAATCTTCTTCGGGATAATCAAAATAATCAAAGAAACTATTCCGGTTTCTTCGTTATGAATTCGAAGTGTTGAACTATGAGATTATATTGTTTACTCAAATTAATTCAGTGAACGAATGCCATGGTGTCTATGTCATAATACTCATAAAACAAACAGTTATGAATATGCTGGGTGTCCACCTAGTGCGTATTTGTTCCATAACTTCGTCACCATTATAAATAGAATATAAAAAATGGTCTTGTATTTGACTGAATGGTTTTGTTAAGTTAAATCTTTTTAGAAATATTCGATTTTTGTGAAAATTTTGGCATATTACACTATTTTGAGCAAAAGCTTATAAAACCATCACTCTGTATAATTTCCAATAAATATGGATTTTTCGGAAAGAGGAAACGATGGACTTTCCAACTGTGAAAAAATATACAGGGTGTTCCATTTGAAATAACAAAGTTGCCCTAGCCCCGAAAATACGCTGTCATTTCCGGTTAAACCGGAAGTGTTAAAAAAAGACGGATACTCAGGAAAAAACTTATCAAAATTAGAAGACCGGCGAAAACCGCATTTCATTATCTCAGCTAGCTATACCTAGGTTTAAAAAGGGTCAAAATATAATGGGGCACCGCCAGTACCACGTTTGTATAAATTAATAACCAATTTTACAATTCTCTTTCTTTGCTTGATAGCCTTGATATGCATTGTTTATAAATGACTTTGTTTAGGCTTTATACAAGCATAATAACAACAAACATATCCAAACTGATATACTTATATTGATGTTTCATCTCTAAACATGCTATTATTAAATTCAGTGGACTTTCTTTTATACATGATGAATACTGGATTAAATATCATAAAATTCAAAACGTCTAAAATCAAATTATTAAAAAAAATTTTCAACTTACCAAAATTCATTCATTATGGTCAACAATTAAAAAACGAAGTCCACAAGAAGATGTATAAATAATGTATAAAGCCTAAACAAAGTCATTAATAACCAACTATTCGTGTTGATTTTAGAATTTAAAAATCTAATGGCTAGAAGTGTTTACTGTTAATTGATGAACCAAATAATTTACAGGTGAAGCATAACATCTAAAAGAGCAACTTTTGATACTTGGTAGCCTCATTTTTTACTTCCGATTTAGCCGGAAGTGATATCAACTTTCTTATTTTAATAACAACTCTATCTGTTTTTGTAATGTGTCTTATTCGTTGTAAAATTTGCGATACATTGATATGTCACACAATACACAATGACATTTCGTTTGAAAATGACCAAAAATTAAATTTTTTCAAAAATATTAAAATGTCAAAAGATATTTGTCAATTAATTTTTTCCAAAAGTTGGCCGTGTAATCAAGACTCAAGAGTAATGAATTTGTCTTGTTTAATTTTAAATTTGCATCAAAATTTCGTTTTGGCGGAAAGATATTAGAAAAATACTTAGAATAAATACTTATTATGAGAATTTTTTATTTTTTTTTATATTTTGTGAATAATTCGGTACGTTAATGGCATTAAATTAAAGAGAAGAAGCAAGCAATTGCAAAATTTAAATAAAGTCAGGTAGGTATTTAAAAAAAATAGTTTTGGGTATTTAAAAATTGCAGAAAAATATTTATCTTGTTTTTCTAATATCTTTCTGCCAAAACGAAATTTTTATACAACTTAAAAATTAAACATGTCAATCATTTAATTGACATTTTGATATTTTTGAAAAAATTTAATTTTTCGGCCATTTTGAAATGAAATGTCATTGTGTGACATATCAATGTATTGTAAATAATTATAACGAATAAGATACATTACAAAAACAGGTAGTTGTATTTAAAATAAGAAAGTTGATATCACTTCCGGCTAAATCGGAAGGAAGAAAAAAGGCCACCAAGTGTCAAAAGTTGCGCATTTAGATGTTATGCCTCACCTGTAAATTTCAAATTAATCGGTTCAATAACAAAGAAGTTATAGAGTGTAATCTCATCTCGTGGTCACCCGGTATATACAGGGTGTTTCATGACGAACTGTACATACTTCTATGGATGATAGAGGATCCCTTGACTATTCACGAATGGGTATAGAAATTTTGATTCAGGATGACAAACTTTCTTAAATACAGTTCGTCATGAAACACCCTGTATTTACGACACTAGCAACGTAACGCTTCATATTACAATACGAGATGAAAAAACTGATAACATATCAAGTACTGTAATATGCTGTTACGATAAGTGTCGTATTATGTTTTACCTATAACCAAGAAAATAATGAATTATCATACTTTTAGATTTTTTGTTTAGATATTTGTGGTTTAAAATTCATTAGATACCTATAACAAGTGCTGTAATGAATTCCGTTACAACACTATAGTGCTGAAATAAAGTCATTATTAAAAGTTTAATATAGGTGTAATATAATAAGTATTTGTGGAAATTTTTTAAAACATTAGTGTACAAATCAATGCTTGGTCCTTCGAGCCGGACATTCGAAAATTTATAACTGTTTTTTTTTACTTTGAAAATGATATTTTTTCTTATTCTATTACTTGACTATCGACGTGAATTCCATTATACAGGGTGGCTCATCATTCTTGTCGAATGCACGTGCGTGTTGAGAAGTGGGCCGCGTAAAATCTAGTTTAATCCCCGTTCTTGAGGCAGGTATTTGTCATAATTTGGCAATCAATATAGGTCACAATCTCAGTATTGTACCAAAAATAAACATGGGTGTAAACATTGTTCATATAAACGCACGCAATCACTCCAGAAATACAAGTGCCACAATGTAATTATAGCATTTATCTCAACATATGTCGGCTTGATATTATCATTTATTTCACGAGGAGAATATCTATATTTATGACTTGCAAAACAATATCACGTGATAACAAAGCAGGCAACAATTTACACCTTATAATATAGAGGCTAGCTAAGTTAATCTAGATAATATGGCACAGGGCACACCCTGTGCATTAAATTGCAAACGAATATATATTTGAATAACAAAATTAGCGGAACACCGTACCATATTACATATCCACCAAATTTTAACCCAAACATTTTATGAATAAGTAAGTTGTGCTGGTGAGAAAAGGTAGAAGGAACGCACATGACGTGGCATGCGGACTGATACGGATTGAATAGACATTTGTGTAAGATCCTCAGGATTATTTTTTTCAAACGTTTTTAATAGCTATCGCCGTTTTTAAATAAGCCTAGTCATTGATGTGCAGCACCTCAAACGTTGATTATGTGCAAAGTGGTGTCTTGTTGTTGTTATTAATGACAATGCGTGTGTAGATAGTTGGCGACTAGCATGTTGATCAATTCACGTCCTCATCGGGTTTACCTATTCAACCACAATTCGTATCGTAAACAGTGCTATCTGCACGCTTCCCATACCACACCCCAGCACCAAATTGTTGATCCTAAATGTTTGTTCTGTCACATGATACAAACAGCGAGATGGTTAACTTAATCTATTTGCTAGTTTCTGATAATAATCACTTTGTTTGCACCTGACTGACCCCATGAAAACGCTCCGCATAAAGTCACAGCCTCCTTTAATTCGATCTTGAAGATAAGAAACTTGGGTCGGATTTAGGTTTTGAGAATTATAATTTAAAATCGAAATATTCAGTCACATGATAGGAAAGTTGGGTGTAGGTACTCGCTCTGTATATTATTAAGGCTAATCCGACAAATGACTGACAGAATTTGGAGCAATTAATCATTATTTTATCATGTGGGCGATGATTTGGCCATGCTTTTGAATCATGTCTTCGAACTTACGCGGTATGAATCCTGACGCGGGGTTGGAAAAATTAATTGAAACAGTGCATTATCTTCACGCATCGATACAAAAACATTAATTGGTTTAGAATTTTGGAAACCGGGATTGTTTTTGAAAATGCATAGGAGTTAGTTAAAAATAATGCTAATGCTAAAGTGGATGAAGATAACAGTTGTGTCATTGAAGTTGACGACTGGAGAAGTCGAAAAAATGTGGATAACGATAGATGAGAATAAATAATGTACTTACTACTACTAAGACGATCCCTCCAAGCGATGGGGTTGAGTCCTTGGATTCCGGGCCAATATAGGCCTCCGGTGCTTCTTCCAAGTTCTACTGGAGGTTTGTTCACCGAGTTGGCGGCATGATGGTGGAAAAAGGCAGCGGCGGCAATATTGAAACCACGCAATCCAGAGTTGGAGGCGCTCTGCGTGCTATTTGAAGCCATACCCAGGGAGTTCTGTGTGAAACCAAGGTTATGTGGGAAATGCAAGGGCCCTGTGGTGATTTGTGTGGGCCTGGAGAGTATGTGGTCAATGCCATGGGGGTTGGCCCCTTGCGAACTATTGCTGTTACTAGTAGCCCCTAAAGGGCTCCGCGACGTCAAGCCTGAGCGTTCTACGTGTAAACTTGTACGTTCTAGCAAGACGTCGGCGTCGCTCTTTTCGTGGCCGTGAAGATGATCCGGACTAAGATGGGTCTGGTGCTGTTTCATTTCGGTCATAGAGTGTAAGGCGGCCAAAGGGGCTGCTAGCATATTGCGATGTTCTAAATTAAGAAAACTTAAATTTTGCTGACTGGCGAATTCGAGCATTTTTGATACAGGAGGTGGTGGTGTTACAGATACTTCCGACCGGTCACTGGACGCGTCGCTGTGTTGCGTCATTGCTACTGGAGACGCCGTGGTTGCAGGCTGAGGACGCGAACTAGCCGCGTCGCCGATTGTCCTGGGGCGATATTTCTCCTTATTTTTCACAACTACACGTGACCCTCACTGCACATCACAGTCACAATTAGTCCGTTCCCGACTAGTCCCTGATTGTGCCAAAGTAAATAGTTCCGTGTTTCAGTCACCAGTTGGTTGACAATGAACTGAACTGGCTCTCGAGGAGACTATGCACTCGCTGAGGTGAGACTTAGTGGGCGGCGGCCAGGATGGCAAGGTGAGCTAGTGGGGATGTATATAAACTGAACTGCATGTTAAATATGTGCTACTGGCAAGCTCATTACAGTGGCCTCTATGGCAGTTAGCGATTCGGTGCGTGTTGCCCAGCTGCGTGGTTGCACTCTGCTCTATTTTTAAAAGAGATTAATGCTTTTTTCATTGGTAGGAAGGAGGGTCGTTTCGTCGAGAACGCGTCCGTGATTGGCGGGGTCCTTGTTCTCTGGAAACGCCCGCCATTGGTTGCCAGACCGCCCTACCCCTTCCGGACTCGTATTATTGCAGTATACATGGAACTCAATCTGTAAGGACGTATTTTACTAACATAAACATGTTAGCGGTGGAACCAAGCTTTGGCTAGTTAGTGCATGCACTACCTACGTTAAACAGATCCTTCGTCCTGATATTCTCTTAAAATCGCAACTACCTATTTAAAATGTGTATACAACAATTTTTTTTTGAATAATTAATGTTTTTCAATAGATGTAGCTTATTTTTATAAGGGTTTTCTACATTATTTAATAAAAGGCTTGCTGGTTGATTTATGCTTGTCAAATTCAGCAACAATGGTTGTATGTATCTCGATTTATCCTTACTTATTAATTGAAATGAAAATTTGGTAGGTAATTATTGTGGGTAAAACTTGCAAATTGGATATTTTTTTCGAATATATCGTCCTAAAAAAATGGAGATCAGAATGGAATAGCAAAGTGTGTAAGGCACCATCTATCTAGTCTCGTACCGAACGCTTTAATGCTCGACAAGGATATCTAAGCGGGTCGGGCTATTTGCACCAGTATTTGTACGCCAGGCAACAGAATACATAATAGTATACAGCAATAATTTTAAATTCAATCGACTGTTGAAATTTCTTTTATAAATTAGGTTTTAACTAAGCCAACTATGACTTGTATTTGATAAGTGAAAGTTGGTGTTAATATCTCAAAACGTAAAAGAGCTAGCAAGCATATTATTTTTTCAAAATCTGTATCAAAAAATGCTCTCAAACCGCATTTAAATATTTTTATAAATAAAGAAATTATAATGAACCCATAAAAATGACAAGAATCAGTTTTCTGCATATGAAACAAAAACGAGTTAATTTTACTAAAATATTTTTGCATAGGTATAATAGCAAGCCGTGATAAGTTCTACATTTGGTTGATATCATTATTTAACCTACCTTGTAGGTAGGTATATCTTGCCGTTTCCAAGATATCTATATTCAATTCATTAAAAGAGCTTTCGTAAGGTGTATTATTATATTTAGGTACCTACTTTTTTTACTAAGTATCATACTTACCTACATATAAAATACAAAGTACCTACTTATAAGCTTTAGTATTTAGTCTTTTTTTTTACCATAATTTGAGTCATTTAAATCACTATTTTCACTTGCATCATACATTAAAATCATAAATATCTGCTTCTATTTCACAAAGTGGTCGCACATGCTAGAATTCAAAATTTGCGTACCTATACGATTCACTTGAGTCAGTTAACGTTTGTGACAAACAGATAAGTATATTATAGAAGCGTAGTATTAAAATTTTTTCATGACGTAAAATCTTTATGTAAATTTTTGGAATATGTAAGCACCTATATATTTAATCATTATTCAATAAAATAAAAAAAAATAGTATATTGTTTCATTAGGAGTAATAAAAGTGATACTTTTTGACGAGTCTGTAGGTTTAATTACAGATGAGTCACAACATTTACCTACTTCGAATAAAACATGCTATTTTTTCTTCAAACGTCGATTAGCAATAAATAATATAGAAAAAATCTCTAAATTCACCACCAAAAACGCATTATGTTAATCTACAATCAAATGGATAGGTATTATTTATAATGTATAAAGTGCTATTTATAATATATTTACCTAAAGTTACGTATATGGAATATTCCAGTTTAACATTACAAATTATATTTGTCTATAACATTTTGTAAACATTTAAGAAAAATGTTAAGGATACATTTAAGAGAATGTATTACAATACATTTACCTACAAGGTGTAAAATGATATTATAGAAATATTTTCTAGTAACATTGAGTTAGTATTGTATAAACATTTATTAAATATTTTAGATTTTAATATTTCTCAGATTAACATTACACATATTATGGTGATTATATATGTATGTTGTTTAGTGGGATTATGCATATATATACCTACTCACTTTGTATATTATATTATATATCTAGTAAAACAAAAGTAAATATAAAATACACCTTACGAAAGCTCTTTTAATGTCCATTCGATCGCATCAAACAAAGTTGCCCTTAATACCATTAATCTTTTTCAAATAATTATTTTAGCTGTCACATAATCTTCATAATTTAATGAATTTCGTTTTATACAAAACTTACATGAACATTTGGAATAAGAGATATGAGAAAATGTCAAAAAAGTGAAATTAATTCTATTTTTTTTTTTTTATTAAAAAAATCGACATAATTTAACTTGATAAACAGAGATCCTGGTATGTGTTCACAAAAAAGTACATAAAAAGATCTACTCTTTAAATTTTGCATTAAATAATAATTATAATAATAAATGGTCTTTATTTCCCAATTAACAATACATATTTAGAGTACAAGAGTAGTATACAATTTAAATAAATGGCAAGCGTTTTAATTTTTTTCGAAAATGTTCAATTGTGCAAAAATGCACTTCTATGCGCTTTTCTCGCGAAGCCCCAGCTCGATTTTGCTAATTTTTTCGGTTTTCGACTCATTTGCATGTATAAAACAAAAAACAAAAAAAACTTCCCGATTACATCACTTTAAAATTCTAATTTCCTTCTACTAATAAACTCAAATTTGATTAAGTATTTAGAAACTTTGAGAAAAGGATTTATCCAATAAAACGTTATTTTTATAAAAATAAGCACTTAGATATAATAAAAAAATAAAAACACTTTTTTTAAGATAAAAATTTTAAGTGTCGTCGCACCTATGCCATTATTTATTGTAGGTGGGCAATTGGGTATACCATACTCTTCCTTCATTTCTCATAATATCTAAATAATTTTTCAGAAATAACAATTTAATAATTGTAAAGCTTCAGGTAAAATGTATTGGTGCAAACGGCGGGATTTCGCCAGGATCAGGCTAAAAGCTGTAGATGATGTTAATGGAGGGAGGCGGAAGTGGCGGCCTCTAAACTGAAGATAGAACTACTCTGCATATCATTAATCTTAATTAAAGTTAAATTTAGTTATCTTGTATGGATGCCGGTGTCTATTCGAACGACGTTCACGAAAGCATGCGTTTCTTCTAATGATGTAATTACCCAATTTTAATAAACACAAAAATATCTGAAAAATATGCTTAAACATCCCAAAAACGCTGGCCAAAACACGCCTATTTGGTATTTACTTAATTGTCGCAATTAAAAGTATTGGAAGTAGACAGAGAATCTGATTTATTTTTGCCAAAGCTTCCCTTAATATATTTTTGCACCAGTCGAACCTTTACCATAACAAAAATTTACTTAAATAAATAAAATTTGCTATTAAATTTAAAATATAAAAACTTTTCTAAGCAAGTTTCGTTTTGCTTTTACAAAATCGAAGGCCGTTAATAGGAGAATATCAAATCAATGAAATAATGTTGATGAGATTCCTCAGGGTAGTGTGTTAGGCCTCCTCCTGTTTTTATTAGATATTCAAGCTTTAACCTCTTTGCTGACCATACAAAATAAATAATTTGTAGTGATGTATATAATAAATAAATTAGGAAAAAATATCTAATAATGTATCAGTAATACCAAAATAGTGGCCCTAACATAGATCCTTGTGGAATATTTGCGATTAAATACCAATAAGAATATATAGGTAACTCATTTAGACACTTTCGCCCAATTGGTTAAATTTAATTGCACAATTTTTTTGCACAATTAACTTATTCAGACCGGATTTGTATTACGAGACGTCGTTTTAAAAAGACAAGAATATTCATATTATGTTTATACTTTGGTGATTTTTTTTGGGCTTATTGATCTAGTAATTATATAAAATCTGCAAAGTGTATTAGAAAACTTTTTTATGGCTCCGGGCTATCATGTATATTTATGATTTGAACTGTCGGTAACCAAACAGTTTATTTTGAAAAGCTTTTAACGTATAGCGTTTGAATGTATTGATTTCTGACATCTATTTGAACTAATGCGTTTTCCTGTAGGCGATCGTGCGATATGGCCCATACATCAACTTATTCCACCGAATAGCAATATTGCAAGAAAGATCAGTTTTTCGAACGAAATAAATTTGAACCTCGGAGCCATATATTTTCACAAATACATAAAACTTCCGAATATTCCTCTATAGCGAGCAGGTAGCACTGTCTCTCGTGTATCCCATGTATTAATAAAGTGAGGAAACGACCAGAGGAAATATTAATGCTGTTTAACTCCACACAAAGTTAAAATAGATCTAAATCAAATAATTATAAAGGATAATTATGTTACTAAATAAAAAAACTGTTTTTGTAAGTTTTTTGTTAGTCATGAAATTCTGATTTCAGCGATATGTCACAAGTTAGCACTTGTTTAAAAAATGACGTCGAAAATAAAAAAACTAGCCACAAAGGCCACAAGTAAGCCTTTGCGGGATTTTATTCGGCTAATGCAGAGGGACAGTAATGAATTAATGAATAAAACAATTTCGTGAAATTTATATCTTTTAAAGTTTTCGAGATATCTTAAATAATGGAAAACTTGAGATTTTCGTTTTTTCAATTTTGTGTCCTTATTTAACGAAATATGAAAAATAACTTCATCTAATCAGGTTTTAAATGAAAAGTTTCGTTCAAGCTGGGCCACCAGCAATTTTTTTTAGATAAGGCCCTGGCTTTTTTTCTTTTTGTATGATTGATAATTTTATAATATTTTATTAAAGACAATTTAGTAATTTTTCAGATAGATACCATTTGCTACATAATTGCAAACATAATTAAGAAGAAATAATACTAAGGGTATAAAAGCAGAATGAGCTGGTAGAGGGTGTCATATACTTAATTTCGGAATAAATGGCCTGAATGACTGTCGATTGTATTGCGCAGTAAACCGTTTAACGCTCGTCATCAATTAGGAGAGATCATTTGAGTTAGCAACAGGGATGAACGTAGGGAGATATCGTATAACGGCATGGTTACATTGTAAATATTCCTATATAAGTAGTTCGTTCAAAATTAAGTAGACCATGTCACTTTATTGCATCGTCAAATAAACAGTTAATTAAATAATAAAATTCGGGACCCTGCTCGCTCTTTTGTTTACAAGCAACCGGAAGCTACTTCAAATAAACTACTAAGTACACAGAAGAAGCTGATATGGAAAAAAAATAATAGTTATATAGTAACTAAATCATTTTGATTTTTTTTTTTAGTCAAACTTTTTATTTAAATCAAACGCTAATGCAAATTCATTGCAGATGGCAGGTAAAAGACACGTATTGATGTTTCTACTTTGATCGGAGAGCGGGATAGTTCGTCCCAAGGCGGTTCTGCAATTCAATTTTTGAACTTGTCAGATCGAAAGTTGCGAGAGGTCCAGCCAGCAGCGAGCAGGAAACAATTTCCAAGTATACGGTTAGGATATTCGATTTTATATCTGAAGTGTTAATATTTGCGGTGATGTGTCGAATGTACGGTGGGCACAGGTGCAACAATCGGTTCTGATTTCAGAATATCCAAGACGGCATGTCATTTCCATACACCCCTGTGGCCAGCCCGATATCTATCTCCAGGGATATACAATTGAATTTGAAATGCGACTGACCAATACCAAGTGCACATTACGATTCTGAAAATTGAATTCAAAAACTCGAATAGAATCTATAATGCGGCCTTCCTCAAATATATATCTTGTTTGCTTTTTTTCTGTCAGCACAAGATTGGTTGAGTTTCGTTCCCACACCAGCGGCATATATCATCAGTAATGTTGTTTTATGCCCTCTAAACATATTGCTTATGGATGTTGCAAAGATAACTCATCAGTTATTAAAATTATCTTCTCCTCCCGAAATTATGCAAGTTTAATATCTATAGGGAATGTTTACGTGCTCGATTTAGGTAATCATATACAGGGTGTTCTCGAAAGTGGGGTCATTATGCATTTTGAAATACGTCAATTAAGTCGCAATTAAAGTCAAAATTTACAAATAAAGAATTGTTAGGAACTCAAACTGTTCTTGTCCTTTTTTCCGTGATTGGACGGATTCTCATATATAGTTTCCAGTTATGCTAGTAATTGCCCCTGATCTGTTATATCTCTTGCCTCAGACGTGAATATGATATGGTCATCATTTCTGGTTCCTTTCCACATAATCTGCAGTCTAAATCATCATTAAATTCTCCTGTCATATTATTCCTAACTGAAATCGTCAATTTAGGGCATGGTCCATTAATTAGTGTTTCCCCATGTTGATTTCCTGATACATTTCTCCAGTAATCTTTGTGTTTACTTTGGACCCAGTCTTAGATGGCCCCTTTGATGTTAGCTGATCTAAATATCTGACTCTATGAAGATCTATTGATTCACATACGCTCTCCTTTCGTATCCGCATTCAAGTATAACGAAGGTTTCTGCCTAGAATACACTTGACCAGGAGATGGACTTATTTCTCCTTTTGGCTCCCTCTATGTATCCCTGCTCCAGCTCTTGTTTTCATCCCAGATCCATCTGTGTACCAGTTTAGTCCTTTACATAGTAGTCAGGAATGTATGTTTTCGAAGGCAAATCCTAAACGACGAATTGTGGATTTAGAGATTTCGCAGAATTTTGTTTCTCACCATGTGCAATCGATGGTACACATTTACTGCCTTCAAAGTTGCTCAAAATTATTTTTCGTTGCACTTGCACTTGATTTCCCTTTTTTGCACTCCAAAGAATCTGCCTGGCCACTTTTTGGAATCGAATTTCTTATGGTAAAAACTAATGGCCCAAGGAAATTTTGTTGAAAACAAAATATCAGAAACTTATTGATATCGTATAAATTTGGACTTAAACTGTGACTTTTAAATTAACGTCTGAAAACCGTAAACCTGTATTTTACTGGAGCATCGAGTTTCTAGTAGCTAGAAAACTAGCTATAATATATCTATATCACATTGGCACTGTTTGTGGTCGGCTGCTTAAGTGCCCATTCGTTCAGGGCCTTTTAACACGTCTAGTCTACTTTCTGTCTCTCGACAATTAACACTTCTTACTACATTTTGCACTCATAAATTTGTCGTATGCATCCAGATTCATGGCTCTTAACTCACTTTATATCAATCTTCCCCATTTCCTAATCAAAATTTATGTCGCCCGCAAAAATTCAATTTTAAAGAATGCAATCTCGAGCCAAAATTTACTCCAGGCGCAATTTTTACCATAAATATATAAAGTATTTAAATTATTTATTACTAATGGTATGATTATTTTGCAATATTAAAAAATTTGTTAGATTTAAAATTATTGCAAATGAGGACGGAGTGGAGAAATCTGAACAGTTGCACTATTGGACGTTTTGAAAGTGTTTGCACCATCTTCAGACAAATTTGTAGAATTGCGCGAAACGCCGAATTTGTTGAAAAATAAAAAATGCAATTTTAATAAGCTTGTTTTATACAATAAATAAAACCCAAATACTAAAAACTTGTGAGATGTTAGTTCTAAGTTAATTAAACATTTCATTATGCGACACGGAGCAGCCTCTGCAGTCCTGGCGAGATGAGGCCTTTAGTTCGAGACGCGCACAAATCGAATTACTTACCCCCATTTTAACATGTAATATCTAAAGGCTTTTAGCACTGGGGTGGCGGTAGATGAATAGATGATAGTCTACCCCAGGCGTAAAGGATGATTTCCACCATGTCAACCTAATTGACTGAAACTATCTCGATGATGCCAACTATTTAGATTACTTTTAAATTAGATATAAATGTTATTGCAACAAACCCATTTGTTTTAACTGAATTATAATGAGGGTAGTTATGGGAAAGTAAGGAATTTGGTACCTTCTAATTTAGTTGGATGCAATCTAAGACCTGGATGCATGGATAATGGTGCTCATCTTTGGTTGGAGTAAAGTGAAAATTATTCGTAATTTTGTGGTATTTTAAAGTTATATCCGGTTTGAACAGTGACGCTTGACCCCATATAAAACAAACAAAACCATAACTTTTGATTATAAAAGGCAGAAAAATCATAAGCGAAAGAAATGAAAATTTAGTATATGTTATAAAAGTTTAGGACAAATAAAATGTTCCCATGATTTCTGATAATAAATCCGCTAAAGCGGTTCCATATAAAGACATTTGGCATCGGAACTGTAGTGCCTCAGGTAGGTTTGTACGGGTATCGGCTGCAACTGTCGTAAATCCTCCCATACACCCGCATTCGGGTGTTTCTAGACCACATATGCATTTATATGAAACTCTAAAATATTAACCTTCCCCTATTTGATTAATTTTTCAACAAATACTAAATATGCTTATAAAGTTTTCTTATATGACTTTTACAGAATAACTTTTTTTCTCTAGAGCTTAGACAAAATTTTAGCATATTAATGTTGGTCTGCTGCAGAAACCGTAGTCGAGTCGAAACACACTTGGCTTTTATATTGGTGTTAACATCCATAGCGTTAATTACCATTGTATGAACTACGTCAATTAAGTCGCAATGAAAGTCAAAAATTACAAATAAGAATTGTTAAAAACTAACTATTCCTGTCCTTTTTTTTCTTTCCGAAGTCTCATCTGAAGAAATTCCACTGCTGACTTTTGGGCTATTGTGTTCTCCCTATTGGAATTTACCCCACCCATTTTAACACCTCACTTCTTCTGACGAAGTGATACAAATCCGTGATTGGATGGATTCTTATAGTTTCCATTTCTGCTAATAATTGCCTCTGATATGTTGTATCTCTTGCCTCAGACTTGAATACCATATGGTCTTTGCTTCTGGTTCCTCTCCACATAATCTGCAGTCTAAATTATCATTAAACTATCCTGTCAGAAGATCTGTTAACTGAAACCTGCATACTTTATGGGTAAGTAAAAAATTACAAATAAGAATTGTTAGCAATTTAAACTATTCTTGTCCCTTTTTTCCTTCCTAAGTCTCGTCTGAAGAAACTCCACTGCCGACTTTTGGTGTTATTGTGTTCTCCCTATTGAAATTTACCCCATCCATTTTATTTCCTCACTTTCTTTGACCAAGTGATACAAATCCGTGATTGAATTGATTCTTATAGTTTCCAGTTCTGCTAGTAATTGCTCCTGATATATTATTATTAATCTGGTCATTGCTTTTGGTTCCTCTCCACATAATCTGAAGTCTAAATCATCATTAAACTCTCCTGCTAGAAGATCTGTAATATTATTCTTAACTGAAACCTATATACCTACTTTGTGGGCAGTTCGTTAATTTAGTTAGGATACCGTTAAATTGAAGAATTTTTGCTGATTGTCAAAACCGATTGGATTTCTGCAGTTGGATTAGAAAATCACCAAGCATTTTTTCGCACAAAATAATAACTGAGTATCGGACTGTGATATATTTCCAAAATCATGCGAAACGTCTTAACTAATGCAAAAAGAAACAGTTCATCCAATTCATACAAAATATAATAATTGCTTGTCGCAAGCTAACTATAATAATTGTAAATAATCTTGAGGTTACTTAATTCGTCTTGTACATAGAGTCATTGAATAATTATTGAGTTTTGCAATAAGAAGCACACCCTAACGTAAAGCCATAAAAGATCGAGGCTTGTAGAGTTGAAGAATGAAATTTGTATATTTTATTTATTACAAAGAGGGTTGGTTTGAATGGTTATACCTCCATGACTATTAAATCAAATAAAACTTTATGGTCCAACCACATGTATATTGGGACATTTATGTAGAGTAGCATAGCAAAGGTGTGCTTTAAGATATGCCTTGCAGGATTTTAGTCCTTCTTGGCAGGAACAGAGAGATGAGAACCGATCATATTGTACCGAAACAATATACATGTAATGGCCCATTTCTATGCGTTTCTTTTCAACCAGACTTTTGATATGTATTGTGGATACTTAAACCTGATTTTTACCGGTCGCATTATTGCTAATACCAAAATAATGCAATGCAAAAACTGTTTATAATATAACGAATGGCATTCGGAAACACCAAGGCAGCCACATTCGGGTTTTAATTTTAATTGTCCTTACAAAATAAATCATTGCTGGAGTCCTGATACCTACTCGACGCAAAATCTATATTTTTGAATCCATTACATATTATGCTCCATTCCTGCTGGGATGGGACGTATTCATGGCATATACAGAAATGAGTTAGTTGCTTATTGATAGATTCTGAGAAAATACACCCCCGGCGAAATTTCATTAGGAAAATGTTCTCATAAAAATACATAAATTGATTAATGGCCATCGTAATTGAATCACAAGGCGCGAACCAAAAAAATATCGCAAGAATAAATGATAAAATTTATTTCTGCTATGAAGTTTAAAAAGTTTGTACTGACAGTTTGTAAAAGGGGGGACGCTTATTGGAATGAATGACTTCGAGAGTGTAAGAGCGAGAACCGCAGCAGAGAGAAGTGATTTAATATCGACAAGGGCCTTAATTTAATATAGGCCCCTCTGCATTATTAGTTACATACACAAAATGCTATTAATATAATGAAGAACTTGTAATAGGATTTATTTTAACTGATATCCTTAGATAAGTGGCAGCGTCAAAACTGCTGTCAATGCCATTTGTTTCATTGTATTAACAGTGGCGTAGAAAAACGCCCATATACATCCATGACAGAATATTATTTGATTTGGAAGAATTTGAGATTATGATTAAATACAGGGTGGAGCAATAATGCAGCAATAGAGGTGGAAAGATTTTTTTCGTAAAAGATGGAAGAATTTTAGGAATAATAATGTCATTTCTTTAATTCCCCTGTACGCCTACGCTATTAAACCATCATCATTTTACGACATGACATTAATAGGAATAAGTAGATGTTTGTTGGGCGAATTTTGAAAAATAAATATTTCACGCATATCACATTTAAGAAGAAAAAATGGTCTCACTTAATGGGCTGCTATAGATCCCCAGATCTTTCGTAAGTGAAGGTTATTCATCAATGCTCATAAACCACGTGACCACAGAATTAGGCAGCCATGCACACACTTGTGCATAAATAACAAAATATGTGCCGGGTTGTCTATTTGGTCACGTGGTTTACGATCATTTATGAAGGCTCTGTCTAATATAAATAATTTCCAATATGAGTGGCTACTGAGATTTTCACATTCTCTACTAGCAAAATGAACGAATTTTTGCAGGTGAAGACAGCATTGGAGTCCATCAAGTCCACCGCTAAAGAATATTTGCCAAAATGACACCAAATGAAAATTGGTGTTGTAGATATGGTCTTCGAACAAGAACACCTATCTACAGCCACTCCTCACATTCCCCAGAGTTAGTAATTGTAGACTCCAAAATCGTGGATGACTTTTGACAGTTGGAGCTAGTCCGTTTTTGATCATCCGTGAAGGAAACGCTTGTTTCGAGAATTCGATTGCATTTGGCTCGGTTGGAAATGGTCATCCAATAATGGTTTCTGACTTAGCCTTTCTGATCGCAAAGAGGCGAAGATCAGATTTGCTGAAACCTTGTTGGTCCATGTTGTTATAGAAGACTTCCTGCTGCCTGAGGAGGTGTCTCCGTTTCACAGCTCCGGCATGGGCTTTCAGACGATTTGGCAATAACTGACTCGACAGCAGGTTTCCTCATGTGAAGTCGGTATTAGTATTATTATCTTTGTGAAATAGTCAACTGTAAGCTGTTGATCGTAACCGACAGCCCTGGTATCCTGGATTTGTATTTCCATTTCTCAGCCGTGTTAATTTTATGGTTATAGCTTTTCAGCAAATTGAAGGAGTGTTGTTGTTGCTTGTCGATTTTTATTGCTCGAAGCTTATCGAGCGTATGGCAAAAGTTAAATCGTCCCCGGTGTAATTAATCGAATTTGAAAGTTTTATACTAATACTTTACCGTCTCAAAGTTATTTCTTCCAGTGTTATTATTCAAAGTTTTTAATTTGTGTTCAGCAGTTAAGCTCTAATTTTTTACTGGAGTCCTGAAAACTCCTACAGTCGAACATGTATAAAAGGCTATAAATTTTTAGGTTGATTTCAGACCATTCGCACAATTCGATTGGCAACAATAGATCTTAAATGAAAATTCCATTCAATACAATTGGTCCACTTTCGGAGCGACTATAAATTAAAACTTCACAATGTGTTTCATTTATGTAATTTGATTTTTACCCTACCGAGCTTTTGCATCAAGTGTTTCGACTCCTATTACTTATTTTAGAAGTTTGCCAATAGATGGAATTAATAACACCAGCTCTAAACGCCGTTCCGTGTTTAATGTTACTTTTTAAGATTACCTACTTCAGGAGTTCCACTGATTTATTGGCAACGCTTTATTTGTATCTGCAATTTCTGATTATTAAAGAACAAACTTACAGTTACGAAAATCATTTTAAATAATTATCTCTCTTTTAAATATAGAGGAAAGGGCTCGAAAAATAAAAGTGATTTGTTTTTTCTTTATGCTTTTCAACAAAAAAAATCCACAAAAATTAATCACCTACCGATGATAACTTGGTTGTAAAACACGCGGTCTTCAGAACGCAATTATAAACAAAATTTAATTTACGTATTTTGTATTTTTATTAATGGCTGTGATGATACTAATTAAATTATGTTTTAATCGTATGCGACCGGGTTAATCAATTTTATGTGTAAGTAATTGAAATTGATTACTTGGTTTCCTCTGTATATAAATGAGATCGGCCAAGAGACTGTTAGCAGAACATTTAATGTAGAAAGAGGGACACAAACTGGCCATATGGATACGCACACGACATCTCTCACTTCATTTGTGTGCCTTTTGGTTAGGGTTGTTAGCATTATGTGCAGGGGTGTTATTTGAAATTAAACCTCAAAAAAACTACTTACTTCATTTTTGCACACTGACTGTACGATGTAAACGGACCTCCTTTATAATTAACGTAATTGTCAGCGTCTTTTATTGCCTATTATTGCACTGAATTAGTTTCATATTTGGATAGTAAAACTTTATTTACTGATTTCCTTTGAGGAAGTGGGAAGAAGAAGAAAAAGCGAAAGGAAACATATTTTTGGAACTTATATAAAAAAAAACAATTGAAAACTTGGAAGAAAGAAATGCGAAAGTTTAATCAATTTGGAATATTGAAAAATTAGATATTGTTTTATTAAGAGAAATCGTGCAGGAGTGTAGTAATGCTGGTGGTGTGGTCGAACTTCCCGACCAGCGCTGTGAAAATAAAGCTATAAATAGTATATAAATTTACTTTGACGGCTACGAAGCTACCTACCATTGTGGCCTGCGATGAAAAGAAGAATCGAAAAAATATGAATCAAAATAGGAAACTATTCATTAGAATGAGACCTGTTAATGATTTTTATTCACATTTAGTGACATGTAGTAGTCATTAACTAAATGAACACAATGAACACGAATATTTCTTTGATACAGTGTTGATTTGCCGCTACCGGATTTTACACGGTAAGATGCGTTAAATCATCATTAAACTGTATTCAAAACTTATTTTTTATTCCTAACTGAATACGTAACAATTTGAATCTTTAACACAGTAGCGAACTTGCATAGAAATGTAAAACAATTAAAAATTGTATAATTTACGTTGAAAATTCAAGATGTATGGGAAAGTAAGGCTTTAAACAACTCAGTTGTGCTTGTGGATATCAGATCCTAGCAACAACAGTTATGAAGTTCTTTACTCAGATTTTTAGGACCGAGTAAATAGATATTCAACCCAATCTTCTCTCATCCATGGCATGCCAATGATTGCCTCTTGACTAGCTCTATAAAAGGGATAATAAGGTTACTTTCCAAAAAGTGGAAGGAAATTGGGCTTTTTAGAAAAATTAGTTTTATTGGAAAATCGTACACGATAACTTTTGAAGCATTTTTCGCATCGAAAAATCAATCGAGAGCAAATAAGCAGAAGGAAGCAGTTTATAGGCTTAGTTCTTTGGTTTAAACACAAAAACTAGAGATTAAAATTGGGTATTCAAAAATTCCTCAGTGGAGTAAAAATATTGATTTAAAAAATGCCTTATTATATTATTCTTGAAAGAATGAAATTTTACTTACTATCTTCTTCAACTGTAGCTTTATCCTCATCCAGGCAAGAATTCTGTTCAGGGCAATGTCAATGAAATAAAAAAAGGCACATTTGAAAATTAGTGACACATATACAGAGTGTATTTAAAATATTTGGCAGGGAAAAGTACATATTTTCTTGTCGCAAATTGAGCCACTTAGAGGTCTCTCTTCAGCAATAATTTTTTTTTGCTCTTCAGTGCAGCGTTATGATATTTTAAATTATTTTTTGATTATCAACTATTTGTGTAAAACTGAGTATCTACCTCCATCGCTCTTTGAATTTTCGCAAAAATTTAGGCGATGCTACTTTGTCTCACAGCAGTGTTAAAATTAAATAATATTATACAAGGTGTTAAAAATTAGTTTTCAAAAATCGATTCAGTTTTTTGAAATTTTGTTAAATGGAACACTATATTTTATGGCAGATATCATTTGATATCTGCATATCTACTCCTATCTTTGATGGTTTTTGAGATAGGTATAGCAATTCGAAAAATAATTGGCACTTTTTTAACTTTCACGGGCGCAAATTGGCAGTTGGTTATATATTTTTGTCTGATATTTTAATTCTTTTAGGGTCTTTTTTTAATGTTTTGCTTTAAAGACTGAACCTCTAGTTGAGACTAGCACCCCGTGCTCGTTGTCAATAGAAACTACAGTAACGCCCTGTATAATGAGTAGTGTTGTGCCAATTTAAGCTAAAAATAGATAAATATAAATTTTGCTGCATAAAATGTGTCTGTTAAAAAAAATTCCATTAGAGTCATTAGATGTTCAATATTAGTTTGCACGCCCTGTTTGGTGTTGTGGCCAATTATAGTCACGTCAACAGATGTGTACTACATGTATTTCTCATTACAATCGCATTACAGTGCGATTTAACGTTATCTACACGCGACTGGCACGCGGCACTATCATATCCACGGATATTTCTAACAAATCCCTTACAAGTTTCACACATACCCCCTTATGCTTACAAAATGTATTTTGATATCATCGCTTAAGGTTTTAAAGTTGTGATTGAGAATTTATGGTATCAGATACGGTTTTGGGGTTCTTATTTTTCACGTAACATTATTATAAAACTCGGGTGGAATAGCTTATTTGCAAGCATCCCTACAATGTCTATATCTATCACAAGTAATTATTTCAATTTCATTTCACTCGTAAATAAAGCTATTTTTACACAATTTTTTTAATACAAGCAAATGGAAAGATACAATTAAGTATAATTAATTCTTCATTGTTAAATAAGCTTAAAAACCATCAAAGATGTAATTTCGTTTCAACGTTATACAGTAACAGACTAAATTTCCGCCTTGGTACAGGTCCACAGGCAGTATTCGTTCTGAGCCAGTTGTGGTGTCAAAACTGTGGACCAAAAAATAGTTTAAAAAAAAATTATTATCACGACCGTTTGTGTTCTGTTAGAAATGTGTGAAGGCGTATAACGTGTGGTGTTCGTTGTGTATTGAATGTGTGATGATTTAATATATAATGTAATGACAATAAATGGCAAAGTGAATGTTTTAAGAAAAATCTGATATTCAGCAGACGTCTTTTAGAGTCGTGACTCCCTCTTAAGATGCATATTCGTTTAGCTCGATTCCGTTTCAATCCCATCTCGGGTGTAATTTTAGTAGGAAAGAAAGTAATCCATCTCATTTGAATGATCTAATCCGCGGAGCGCACGCATTTTTTCTTGTTCTTGTTTTGCGCCCCTTTCCCTCGGTCGAGACAAGGATGGTGCGGAAAATATGAAATTCGTGAGCTCAAATCTTGAAACGACAAGCACATGTGTCGACACTATTAAATTAAATTTCTTTTCTTTGCGAAAAGAATGGCTTAAATTTCTCAAATTCGAATTATCTACTTTACATTCATTTTAAATTTAGAGAGCGCGTGGAAACTTTGAACGTTTTTAATATTTAATTTTGTTTGATTTACGATTGTAGTCATGTTCAGGTTCCAATGAATCCATTGGCGTTCGCACTGGGAGAACATGTTTTATTAAAAATCACAAATGAGAAAGTAACGTTTTCTAGAATATTATAGCAAAATCCGTCTTGGCACAACCTCTAGTTGTATATGGTGACACAAATAATTTGATTACTACAGTATCAAAACTGTTAATTCTTGAATGAAAATCATGTTGGTATTCTAAAATATTTCCCTGAGGAGTTACAGCGCATCAATGTGAAAAAAAAATGGGGAGGTTTCTTTAAGTCTTACCACACTCGCTTTCATTTGGATTGGTTTCTTTCTTAGTTTTAATGACCTACGCCTTTTTCAGAAATCCTTTTCAGCCCTCACTTCATTAATTCAATCTTCTATTCTGATCCAAATGGTATAACGCAAGAAGTTCCTCAAGGATCAGTCCTGGGCCTTGTTCTTTATTTAGTATACCTAGTATTAGTAGGTATTTATGTGTAATATTTTAAAAGGATTCATTTTAATATCGGCTTTAGTTTGCGTGATGCGCTTTTAAATATAGGGAGATTAAAGACTGTCCCACCCTAACAAGAAAGTCTCACGAGACCTCTGATAATTATTTGAACCTCAATGGGGCCAAAACAGGTCTTAAAGTATTAAACAAAACGCATATCTACACTAAATGAGTCTTTGTATTTAGACAACGATGTCGAATAATCAAAGTTCGAACAAAAATATAAAAGTATTTCGACAATATATCTTGAAGTACCTAGATCAATAAAATTTTTAAAGGTATTTATATATTTTCCAATGTTTTATTGATGAATTGATTAAATTTTGAGATTTTCCATTATTTTACTATTGCACTTGCCGTGGAAAAGATAAGCCGCGAGTAAAGAAAAATATTCCCAAAAAGATAGTTAATTCCTAGAAATATCTTTTCCCATTTGGCCCCACTTTTGCCAGGACGGCTATGAATGAATGGAACATGTGAGCCACTTTTAGCTTGGAGATGCTGGGGGGGTTCGGAACAGAACGGTCATGTGGCGGCAAGCGCTAACTTGATGCTAATGCGAATACGATTGCACAAACCTTGCCATGAATTCTCTTCTGAGAAAATTACTTTTTCATTTTATCTAGCGGTTTTTGTCGATAAACTGCGCTTGCTGTACTATCCTCGAAGCCTTAAAAATATCCATAGGCACTCCATTTATAATCTGCATTAATTCGTAAGTATTAGGTACGTGTATATAATTGCAATTTGGTGGTCCCAAACTTCTTGGCTCTATCAAGAGTTCGAGATCCAAATCGCCAGCAGTAAAACCCTAGATATCATATTTATATGAGTAAAACTAAATATTTTTTTAAATAAACTTTTATTTATGGTAATATAATTTACGAAAGGTTCCCCACATCACCACAGAGGTGCCATAATAGATCTAATAGATGCGTTATTGGTTCTTAAGGAGCCCTTGCTATTCTACACCATCAAAACAAATCTTTAAATATGGAATAATTTTTCTGTTTAATTATGCCCTTAATTTGAGTGTAAATTTTTGACTATGGACTTTTTCTTTAATTTCTTTTACATAATTTTCTATTAAAATCGTCATTTAGAAAAAAAAATTTTGGAAAATTTATTACTTAAACAAATCTCTAAGTTGCTAATAGTCGACCAATTAATCATCTGAGCAAAATTTAAAAAAAATCGAAAAATTCTTGAAAAAATTGCTGATAGTCACCTAATTAGTTACGAGCAAAATTTTGGATAAAAAAAAAATTTTGTAAAAATTTGGGAATATGGTAATAGTATCAACCAATTAAGCACGTGAGCAAAATTTTCAAATGTTCAGTTGCTATTCGACCAATAATTAATTATGTCAAGAGATCCTCTATCATCCTTAGAAGTGTGTACAGTTCGTCATGAAACACCCTGTATATTGTACTCTTTTTTCAAATTATTACCTACTGAAAACTGTAATGTATATCTTGATATGTTGTCGGTATTTATAACGTAATAATGTAAACAATTAACGAATTTTATTAATTTTATCTTTTAATAAACAGACTTGGAAATAATTAGTGCCATATTGACAGTAAAATGAGGCACAAGTGTTCGTGATTTGACCATTAATAAAAGGAGACATTAAGCTCTATTATCCAAACTAATAATAAATCAGATATAGTTATGTTAAATCCACGTTGTCCCTTTGTAGCTATCCCTTCTATGCAAGGGTGTCCCTTACTTGCTGGCTTGGGCCCAGCTGACGCTCATATTATAACTCAAAAAACACGTCTAATATATGAGAGCACGAAATATGTCCACATATCTGTATTTTCATAAAATAAAAGTCCGCACATCAATTTACGGCGACAACCACTGTGGATGATATGTGGACTTTGATCACCAACAAAATTGCACATATAAAAATCGAACGGCCACAAGGCATTTTGTTAGTCCCTCTTCTCCAAAATTTTGTACCAAACGCTATAACATCTTTTTAATATAAGCTCTTACAATTTGATTTCCACAGAATAAAAAACAATATTACTTAATTAAAAAACATTCCCGCATATTAAATACGGAATTGTATACTAGCTAATGCATTATGGCATTATGATAAATTCAATACAGAGCCGGCGTTAGATACCTATGTGTGAAAGGTGCATCCGCATCGCATGTACTTAGTTCCAAGTTAGGAGCCATTGAAAAAGAGCAGGACGATTAAAAATAAAGAATAAACTAAATTATCCGAAAGAAATTCCAATTATTATGGTTTATGATGTTTTAGCATAAGGGGGTGGGTGGTTTTGCAAAATAGCCCACATCACCATGATAAAAATAAGAGACTGAAATCCACATTTATTCAATAGTGAATCCGAAATTTAAAAAGATGTCCGTCGAAAGAGATTTATCACAGAGATATTCAAACCAAGCATAGATATACAAGGGCTCTTAATAATAGTGGGTCTATTTTTGTTACTTTATTTTAAAATCATACAGTGGATTTTTTTTTAACGATTGATTTCGTAGGCAAATTAAGAAATTATAATTAAATAGATATTTAACTGCTGAGCCTCATAAATTGTCTAGAAATGCCCGGTGGGCCAGTACGCGTTTTATTAGCACATGATTCTGGTTGCACAGCAAATATAAAATCTGATTTACATAGCTGTAGTATTATAGTCTTTAAAAACCAACTTTCAATTACATAAGTAATAAGTATACATGTTACAAAAATTATTCATCTTCCTTTAGTCATTAATAATTAATAATTATTTAAATATAAATATAATCACAAATTTAAAACACTCTATTTGGAGATGGTTGCTGCTTTATTCGTCATCTATCGTCTCGCTACGTTAATATAATCGCAGGCGATGTTTCAGTATACTACAAAATTGTTCCCACCCATAGTCACAGGTTTTCACTAAGTGAGGGCGCCACATATTCTCGTGACTGAATTACTTCTTGGGTATTTCATTTTCTATTGTATTTACTCTGAGTTTTAGTACTGTCAAGTGTCAATGGCACAGAAACTGCAAAGAAGTGGAAAGTCTTGTTGTAATTGAAGCTAGAAATTATCTAAAATAAGGGTTGTCCTTATCAGAGGGCAATTTTCCTTGTTACTTCGTTAATATTATCCTTTAAAATACTTATGTAATAATCCTCTAAAGTTATTCCCATTAAATACATTTGAATAATCAGTAGTATCAGTGCGGAAAAAAACGAACAGTAGCACTATCTGGTGATAACTACTCACATTTTATTCATTTTGTAGCGTCGACAACGACAATGCCTTTCCACGTCTTGTAATTTATGTCATTGGTGCTATAGAAAGAAAGATAGCGCCACCATCGCACTGAAAGACTCACGAAATATTTTTCTCTTAAAATAAAGAATTCCATGGAATATATCAAATATATTGTATCCTTTACGATATATTAAACCCGCAGACGTTCCACATTTCCTATTAAAAAGAAAAATAGAAACGGAAATGTATAATGTATACAGGGTGTTTGGTGTTTGGTAACTGGATTGCCAAGATGAAAGTTCATATGTAAAATCGAAATCTAAGTATAAAACAAAGAATAACTTTTTTTCGTATCGGGCTTCGTTTAGGAAATATTGAGGTAAAAACGGCACACGTATAAATAAAACAACAGTTTCATCTGGTGAATGAAATGAAAGTAAACAGTTTATTTAATGACAATGTAAAATGAAATTAATTACCTTATAACTCACAAATAATTTTATAGTATGATTAGTAACATACTGACAAGTACGACGTTTAACTTTGATCCATTAAAAAACAGTCGCTGTGGGAACACGATGAATCCTTTTGTACAGACTCAAATATTGGTGCAAGATCCGAGGAGTTTTTAATCTGGCTCACAAATTCAATAAGGTGCGGGTTCTTATCTAAAAACAAGACAAACAGTAAGCACAAGCTCCTATAATCACTACGACATAGCAGCAGCATATATTCTACATTCATGAAAATAACATACCTGCATCTGGTATGCTTAAAAGAGCGGCGACAGCCCTCATGGCAGATCTTTTTAATTCGTCTTGTTTTTCGTATTCTTGCTTGACAGAATTGGCCTTGACCTTCATTGTTAACGTAGCACGAAGGGGTTCAACTAATTTATCCAGCACTGAAAAATTAATATTAAAGACGCATATTTGTTTGATTATAAAATAGTCTTACTTTGGAAAACAGCACCTGGGCATATTTGTGAGAGTCTAGCGACCATCAGATATGTAAGCATTTTGATGTCATAGTGATCCTTCAGACCGGTTTCAACGTGATTGATGAACTCGAAAATATCGACCTTGTCCAGACAAGAATCCAATAGAGTATACATACACTCATACGCAGCCTTCCTTATATCAAGCCCGTCATCAACTGTATGCTTGAATGGTCCCATTTCCACCTCTCTAATTAGATCTCGCTGGAAAACAAACTATTAATAACTCGCATCTACCAACAATTTCATGCGCTTACCTTAATGATAGTTTCTCCATAGAGTTGGGGTAAAATGGTGTCGAGGAGGTCTCGAATCAGAGATGGCTTATTATGTGCCGCAGAATTAAAAGCCACCAAGGCAACTCTTCTCACATTCAAGTCAGGATCTTGTAACGTATTGAGAAACTCCCCAATGCATTGCCTTAGGAGTGGATCGATTAATGCGGGCTGATCAGAAATGGTGAATTTGACTGCAGTTACCACCGTTGTTCTCATTAGAGGCGAGGGTGAATTTAATGACCGTTTTAGTTTAGGCAGCAAGTTCGCTGGGTCTATCAAAGTAAGTTTCCCTAAACACTCTGCGACCACATTTCGTGTTCCTTCTTCGATACATTCGCAGTGACGGTAGAGTTGTTGCCATATAGCAGGCACAAAAGGGAGAAGCTGCTGTATACCCTCGGCAGTATGCGATAGGCATGTGATTACCTAAAAAACCATAACGTAAATTCAAATAAAGTGCTAACCTCACTAAAAATGTAACTTACTTCTTTTAGAGAGTGTAATAAAAGGTATTGTCGTTTTGGCTGGTCTTGGCTTTCTTTCAATATAAATGGCAAATATTGCTGTAAATTCCCAATACAGATACTACCAAGCGCATAGCTGGCCGCCGATTTGACCTCCTCTGACACAACCGAAAATGAATTTAGGATAACTTGCTTCAAATTGGGGACCGACGTCAAATCTCTGAAAACAATAATTATTTATATTCACTCACATTGTAATATATTAATAATATCAACTTGTCTGACGAAAGGCAAAAACCGCAACAATACTTACATTTCTCTTCCGATTTCTCCAACAACTAACAGTGCAAATATTTGCTGGGAATCTGTAGAAGCCGTCTGTATTTCGTTAATAAACTGAGGAACAACTGGCAAAGCATGAGCATGGCATGTTACCGTAATAGCAGCTACACATTTTGCTAGGGAATAGAATGCTTGTTTGTGCAGGTTGATAGTTTGGCACGTAGCAAGGTTGGATATCGGTATCAGTAAAAGTCTTAATAGGGAGTCGTAGTTCAATCCTGGCAAGTTGCATTTCACAAGAGACTTGAAAAAGTCCAACATTGATTGGAGAGCAGTACCTGAAACAAACATTAACAATTACCAATTCCAAAGGATTTTGCGTATGGTGTCCTAAGCCTATATTCAATCAAATGGTGATGGTATACACCTCGATACGTTGTGGAGCCCGAACTCAGGCTCAACAGCGTAATTTTGGGCTTCACAATGACCGCTTATATATTGAACGGACTCAACAATGTCTGTTTATATATATCTATATTTTGTATTTTATACTTTATATATATTTTTTCTAAGTTGGCATCATTAAAAGATGACTAACTTTTAAGGTTAGATTTAGTTAACCAAACACATCGAGTTTAGGCTGCATTGTAGTTAAATTACCTTGTAGTAGTGGTGATTTGACTAGATAGAGTACTTGAGGCATGATGGTATTGTTGATGTCCTGTAGAGCCCTGGGATGGTGTACAGCTACAGATTTAAGAATAATCAACGTCCACTGTGCAATATGTAGGTCAGATTCGTCAAGTAATGGTGGCACCTCAACGATGACAGGTTGTAGTAGCGCTACATTCAAATCTTCATGGTAGTTCTTGATCAAACAATCAATCAACTGTAGAGTACTAAGTTTAAGGGCTCGTTGGTTTTTTCTAAGGAAGAGTCCCAAAATGGGCATTGCCTCGGGCAATATAGGCAACTCGATACCTGAAAAACGATTGTACTGTCTACACCTTTATCTAATAAAAACGGTAACTTACCCAAAGGTGATCCTGCTATCTTCGTTAGGGCCTTAACTGTAGTCAGTCTAGTTATCTCATTCCTTAGTCTATCCAAAAACAAGGGCAAACAGAATGGTAACTCGTTCTTCAGATGGTCGCCAAGATTACACACCACCTGCCCCATAGTAGAAATTGCTTTTTCCTTGACCTCCTGATCAATATCGGCCGTTCTAAGCCTCACTAGAGTGCAACTGTAGATGTCTTTGGTAAACGGTGTGAAATCAAATCCAGAGTTGATATTCAGGGGTCTGATAACCTTAACAAGCTCTTGGAGAACGTTTAATGCTTCAGCGGTTATTTTGTAGAAGTTGTCTCCTACTGCGTTAATAACAGGTGGAAGCAAAATGCTGATGTGTGGGTGGAAAACTTGTGGTTGGTGGCTAGTTAGCAAGCAGAAAATAAATGAAAGTGCATCTATTTTCATGTTGCTGCTAGCATTTTTCTCACTTAATGAATACAATATTCCGGGGATTAAGTCACCAATGTGTGTGCTAAGTGCTCCTGGCAAAACGGAGCAAACTTCTTTCAATAACTGGAAACAATCTTGCCTCGTTTTCATGCTCTTTTCACGCATCTGACCTTGAACGCCTTTTACAAGCAATTCAACTTGGTGTTGTAGTAATGTCATTGGTGTTTCTTCTTCGTCGTCCATAACCATGGCATTAGGGTCCATGGTAACATTCACGGTCGACCTGGTTTGCTTTAGTAAAGCGATATAAGCATGGAATATGTCTGACTTGACGTTTTCTTCTCGCTCTGTTAAATAAACAACATACTAGTAAAATATATACATGCCAAATCGACAGCTATGGTACCTTTAAATCTAGCGATGAGGGCAGGAGAAAGCACTTTATAAAATTCTGGAAGAAGTTCGTGACGGGTTGATATAATGGCCTCGAGGCATTTGGCAGCAGATCTCCGTACCTTCCAACTCATATCGTCATCGTCGCTATATTCGTCGTTCTCTTCTTCCTCCTCATCTTCATCATAAGCGTCGGCTTGATTGTGTGCACTTTCATCCTCATCATAGTTATAGTTGGGATCAAATGTCATGTATTTTAGGCAAAGGTCTGTTATCTGAAAAAATAATAAATAAAATATGGATATTTCGCCCCTCCTGAAAAGTTAATCGCTCAATAAAATTTATAGAGTGGTTTATAAAGTGGTTCTACTTTCGAGAACACCTTGTATGTATATTATATTATATAAAAATAACTTACAGAAGGTATGTTGGGTGTGATTTCTTTGGGGCATCGATTAATAAAGCTTTCAAATGCCTGTAGACAGAATTCTCTCAATTCATCATCATCTACTTGACTGCACTGCAGTATTAGTGGTACAAACTTCTCGATGTGCTCTCCAAACTTATGACCGGACTGTCGGCTACAAGACCATCATTAATTAACAATACCTAAGAAAGTGTGAAAACACAGAAAATATGCTTACCATACTGCAGCTATACACTGGACGTAGGTCCTTATTTGTGAATTGTTTTGATCTGACATTAACCCATCGAACAAGTGATCGATAAGTTTCTCATAAAGCGTATTGTTACACGACAAGACCAGATTACTACAAGCACTAATAGTGCGTTTCCTAACAGCCTGACGTTGTGAGCATAACTGCGGCAATAGAGCCGACAATATTTGACTGTGGAAAGCTTGGAGCACCGGCCCAAATCGTAGTAACAAGTCTGTTATAATGTCTAGAGCTTCTAGTTGTACGGACACATCTTCTTGCTAAAAATTAATTTCCGCTTTACATACAGGTCATTTTAGTGGAAAATTATTGGGCTACGAGTAAAACTACAGACTATAGCCTACTTATTGCAACCAGAATAAAAATGAAGTCAGACAGGGACTAAAGTTAAATTTCCCAGAAACATAAATTCTATTGCATCAAACCATACTGTAACGTTGGACTTTATTAATGTTCCAACTTTAATTTGAGGTTATAAAATGTATGAAATTCATGGCACCTAAGAATAACCTAATATCTGCCATGAATAATCATCACATGTATACACATATATAAATGACATAAATGACACAGCCTTGATTCTCTTTTGTGTCAGCTATCATTGTTGACAATAATGAAATAAGACTAATACTAGGAAAATTATCAATTGCAAATCACATGGGCAAAAATATTCGTGCTAATTATATGTCCCATATGTGTCTACCTACATAACCTTTACGAAATTCACACATAACAAAGGCAATGACTCATAAAAAATATAAAATCATAACCTAATAATTTACTAAAGTGCAATTGGAACGACAAATGGCAAAAACTTATTGAGGATGACTCGTGATGCTCATGGTAACATTCATTACCAACAGATAAACCCGTCGATACTCAGTTCTTATGTTTAAAATAAATTTTACGTTTACGCTATTATAATTGCTACAAAGTATATTTGATGCCAGAATGAAGGCCTACAACTCACTCTTTCTATAGCTGTGGTTAAACGACCAGTGATTCTTTTGCATATATTTCCAGACAATCCTCCTGAAGCTTGTGGCAGTTCGGCGATGACCGTCTTGAGGCCAATGCTAGATATATCTCTTAGTTGTTCTTTATCGGACACCATATTAGCACAAAGAGATTCAACGATCGTTTCTACTTGGTATTCTTTTACTTTATTAACCAGAGGTCCCAAACTAAAACAGACTTGTTAAAGAGGAAAAATGATGGTTTTAAAGTATGTTACCATTTCACTGCAAGGTTCTGGACTTCTCCATTCTTGTCCTCTAGCAGTTTAAGTAGCATTCGAACAACTTTTCTTTCGGAATCATCATCGAGCTTGATACTGTCCTTCTGTAACTCGGTCATTAAATCGTTAGTTGCCATAAATCGGAAATCTTTGTCTGAAGAAGTCATCTGTTAGGGGTAAACGTTTATATTAAATATAGGGTAATAGTGTTAAACTGGCTCCTCGTACTAACCTTTTCGAGCAAGTTCGCAATTTGGTAAGAAACACTTGCCATGATTATTATATTTAGAAGTACTTCACAATTAATAATAAAAAATAATCACAGAAATCAGTATGTATAAAATTAATAAAGTATTAAATAGAAAGTATGTACATTTCATAAAGTTTTTAGGTTAATTGGCGATACCGAGTATCATGATAAATTTACATAGCACAATATTTACAATT
This sequence comes from Rhagium mordax, assembly GCA_963680705.1. Taxonomy (NCBI): domain Eukaryota; kingdom Metazoa; phylum Arthropoda; class Insecta; order Coleoptera; family Cerambycidae; genus Rhagium; species Rhagium mordax. Next base: position 1,473,253 of record OY796664.1, read on the forward strand.
ATACTTATTTTTTTTCGCCCTTTGCAAGCTTGATTATGTACGAAACCCAGCGTGACAATTAATTTTTGTAAATTCTTGTTCTTGTACTACATGCAAAGGTATGGGTAGTAAATTCACTTAACATATCATTGCCAACTGTATTAAGTATGCATTTTTTACCGGCTCACAATCCCACCGGTTAATTTTAATTTAATTAAATCTAAGATTATTCGCGTGCAAAGAGCCAAATAGCCGATATATATCCTGAAATTGCAAATGGATTGAACTACGCAATAAAAATTTAACAATTTTTTTGATCCCCCAAAAATGTATAAAGGACAAGGAACAAGCGGCAGGTTTAAAAATTGCTAGATTAAGTAAGTTACTGTTAAGCAAGAAAATGTATGCATTTTCTAGTGTACAATGTACCTACATTGTTTAAAATTCTTTGAAATTAGTGTACATAAAGACTTTTGCATTTATTTAAAAAAAAACTGATTAATATTCCTGAATCCACCATGTTTATATGATTGATTGGGCCCAAATCATCAAAGAATTTAATTTACCTTTGGATAGATACCTAATGATTTATTCCGTTATTTTACTTCTATGGCTCAAAATTAATTATTTTAAATTCAATAAAGAGAATAGTAACATTCCTTAACAATAAATAGGCTCGTATTTTTGTAAAGCATCCAATCTTACATACAAATTAAGTATGTGTCAATAGGGGAAATTTTTGACGAAATTTTAAAAATAAGTAAAAAACAACAATGAACCTAAGAAATACGTTTTTGACTAGTTTTTTTCTCAAAAAATATTTTTTTCAAATAATCTCTTTTATCATTATGGGTAGGTCCTGCCCTGATGCACTTTGTTTGTATAGTAGTTGTGTGAGGAAATGACAATCAAGATTCTTGTTGTGACAAATATTTTTTAACCTAAACTTTTAATGCTGAAATGGAGTGGATGAAACTTTATATTTAAACTAATCTACTTGAAATACAAATTCAATAGAAACGGTTAGTAAATACATTTTTCATGGGTAGTTTGGGTATGGATAATATATTTTCCAACCTTTGTTATAAATATTTAAATGGTATCATAGAAGAATAATTTTACAGGTTTTGGAAATGCAACGTTATATTTAAAAGTTGCTTAACACATTTACATCTACTAGATAAAATTAATTACAATACAAATTGAACTGGGACAACGCTGAACATTGGTTTTAAAATACAGTGAGGTCGAATAGTAAGGAACAAATTCAATATCTTCAAAACGCCTAAGTTTTGGAAAATTCGCTCGGACAGGTCGATTTTTATTTTATATTAGGCCTATTTTAAAAATATTTTTTATTCTACAAGGTGTCCCAAAAAAGCTGGGCTGTGATCAACTTTTATTTTTCAAATGGCAACAATTTCGTATTCCTTGTAAAATTTTAAACATTTTCTAATAATACATAGAAACTTGGACGTTTAGAAGATAATTAATTTGTTCCTTACTGTTCGACCTCACTGTATGCAGGGTGATTCGTAAGGAATGGGTAATATTTTACCTGCAGATTCTGTAGCGAAAAATATTAATTTTATGCTGAATAACTGGGGGTCAAATACTTACCACTGAGATACAGGGTGTTAAAGTTACAAAAATAATTCAGTAATATTGTTATATTCAGTTTATTTTGAACTTCCCCTCCCCTTAATTAAATAAAAAAAAAATATCCCAATAAATGTAAAAATTAATATATAAAAATTGTATTTTTTGGAAATCCCGGATAAAATGTCTACCTAAAAATATAAAAAATACCACTCCCTTTAAAGAAGTCCAAGTTTAATCTATATCTTTTGTTTATCTGCTTTAATAATTAAAATTGCAGTAAAAAAATCATAGAACTTCGCATATAAATAATCAAGTTAGGGGAACATTCAAAATATACGTGAAGACCCTGTACCTAAAGTTAACTGCATTAACTTTTTTCTCGTATCCATGTAATATGTTCTTCACGCAAAATCTAACGGAAGTATTGTTTCGTAGGTTATTGGTTATTGTTTTATGGGTGCATAAATAGAGGAACTCGGATCAACAAAGCTCATTTCACTTCAGAAGACCGCGAAAGCCATAGAATTGAAATTTTTTTATATTTGCTTGTACTTTCGCAAATGGTATTGATAAACTACAATAATGAGACTTTATGTATACGGAAACAAACCGTATTTTTATATATAATTAGGAGAAGAACAATATCCATCAAACGGATCATGTTAACTTATTTTGGTAGAACGTTATAGAAAATAGCATGGATCGGAGGTTCACTCGTTAGACACATTGATAGCGATACGTGGTAAAGTTAAAATAACTATTCATGAAGGTGACATATTAAGGCTGTGGTTGACCACGACTACATTATTGGAGTTGATGAATAACATTTTTGAAAGTACAACAAACTGCAAACAAATAACAGTTACCAATAACTAAACTAAATACTAAAAAAAATCATCAGATATTAAACTTCAACTACATTTTGCATGATCCACTTGTCGTGAAGCCCAAGCTTAGGCAACGTTACTTTAGAAGACACGTTAAATAACAGTCATTTAACTAGTGTTCCATATCATTGATTTAATAGGCCTCGATAACGGTTTATACAGGCCGAAGTAATGCCAACATGAAAAAACGAACATATTATAATCAATAAGCAAGAAAATAATAATCGAGTCACGTGACTTGAGATTAAAATTACATGTGTTGTAACGAAGAAGATTGTCCGTTTTTCTTAAAGATATTGGCATCGTCATACTGCATAGTATTAAACGATATCTAAAGAACTGAACACATCCGAGGGATTAAAACTACATAAAAGTGAATAACTTGCCGTATTGAACTTACACGGTGGAAGTCTATGCGCAATGGTAATGATGTTAAAAAAAAAAATAATGACGACTGCAATATTTTGGAATTGTCGGCATAGTATTTTGAACAAAAAGCGTAAGTTAAATACCGTTCATTATAATACAATGTCGACAATTTTTGTCCCTAGCCACTAGTATATACCAATACTTACATAGAATTCTAATTCAACAATGTTGATGAGCATCACTCCTCGACATTCTTTAAAAATTGGTGAAAGTGTATTGATATTTTCGCTGCTAATATGTTCAGTATTGATCGGATCAAGTGATGGTTGGTTAGGAACATCACCAACCAAAGGTTGAACTGGTTCCCATTCAAAGAAAACAGGTTCGTTTGTACCAAAAAAAGGTGTGTCTGATGCCTGTGAATCATCATCATCTGAATCAACATCGTCTGAGTCAGTCTCAGGTAATTCTTCATTCACTAGTATGTCCAGCTGTCGGTCAAATTCGTCAGGATCCATTGTTAAACGACTTGTATATTATTCTCCCCAAGAAATTAATGTTTGAATATACTAACTTGTTCACTTATCAAATCACTCAAGGCTGATCGCTCAAGATCTGAAATAGTTGTTTAATATTAGCGTAAAGTGGTACGGACCCTGCGGAATACACTTCTAATAACAAATACGATTAATTTGATAATTAGCAAACAATATTATGACACTTGTCATTGACAACTATCTTCCTTTGTCGTTACTAGGAGATTGTTTTTCATGTTCCTGTGACAAATTATGGACTACATAGTCTAGAATGGAAAATTTAAACATATTTAAAGTACAAAATATTTTGTAGTCACGTATTACTGTTGTTATTTTCTTGGGTACTATTAGAAACAAGTAAAATAATGTTTTAAATAAAATATAAGTGCCTCCCCACTTTTCACAAAATGGCGTTCGTTTCTTTGCACACATTTTTTGTATTTGGTTGAAGGTTTACGTATTCGGAATGCAGAAATGAATAGAACACTGAACATTTTTAAGTGAACATGTGTTCCACTTGCTAAATGATAAAAAGCGAGCGATATTTATAACAATATGAAAACACAATTCAAGATGTCGGCTCCGCGGTGTGCACGACCGAGCGCAAACCAACTTGTAAATTCTGTAACTCGAGCAGCTTTTAGCGACAAATTTGGTACTAAAAGAAGGGGGGGAAGGTATACAATGATTTTATGGTAGTTTTTGCTCACCTAGACCTTTATAGCAGCACAATTTTCAAAATCCCGAATGACGTGCTTAACTTTGCTGCTTACTCAACAGCTAAGCACACTAAAAGAACGACTTTAGGAAAATTATTGCCAACCTAAGAAAATTTAATGTTTAATTTAAATTTTTGCGTTTGCACAAGTTAATAGCAAAGACGGTAAATTATTCGTAAGGATGTCATTAATTACTACAGATAATCGCAAGTATTTGTAATTTAATGAACACTTACCTTATTTCTTTATTAAAAATCGCTTCATCTCTAACTTGTGAGAATATGGCGTCGTATTATTTAGTAACATTTTATACATGTGACTTAGTTATACAAAGACAATTGTGGCAGTAAACGATATCGCAAATATTTAGTTAATTAAGCGCATAATTTTCATTTAGTAAACAGTAAAAAATTAAAAAATTTTCAACATTGCCTAAATTCATTACAAGATGGCGTGTGTCTGTTGTCAACTTTACTTAATTTAAATTTGTAATTATTAGATAAGTATTAGAGGCAAATTTGGTTTAAAAGAACGAATAGAATATGTATTTGCGTTTTAAACTAGTTTCCACTCACCTAGTCCTCTATAACAACCGAATTTTCAAAATCCCGAATGACGCACTTAGGAGGGTTGTTACTTCAACTGCTAAGCACTCTAAAAGACCGAATTTAGTAATATTGCCAACCTCCAAAAAAAAAACTATAGTACCTAGTAACACAAAAATTCAATTACATAGTTTTAATAATTCCTGTGCATTTGGCCATTAATTTTTCCAAAAATTCTTTATTCAAGTGAGTTCAAGAGAGTCAGCTTTGTTATTTTGATTGAGGAAAATTACACATAGGTCGACGTTGCTGCAGGGGTTGAAGTTAATTAGAATTAGGTACGTTTGTTAAATTAGAGCCCTTACTAGATGGCGCCCAAGAAGTAGATTTTATTTAATTTCTTTAGAACCACTATGAGTCCAGGGTATGCATTTTGGTATATAAATTATCACTAATAACGGCTATCTTATGCAACTAGCAGTTAGGTTTCTATTTTAGTGTCCAGAGGCGTATCAAAGAGCAGGTGACTGAATTTATTTATCCATATTTTTTATATTATGCCATTTTCTGATACATTCTTGCAAAAAGTTGTGAGACTAACCATTTTTGAGGTTAACGGATCTGTAGTAATTATTCAGATATCGGGTTAAAATCGGAAAGGAAAGGATAAACAATTTACTAAACATGATATGTTTTAATACATATAAACATAAATCATATATCTTACATAGTTCAAATTTTAAAATACTACACGAAATATACAATTAAACTTATTTCAAAGCACTTAGGGGGGATACAAAAAATGGAAATTCTCTTAGATTATCAACTCTTCTTGGGTTTTGTTTTTTGTGGTTTGTCCACTTCCTACAAAAAAAAGTACCTATTACTAAACACCAGTTACACAGGAGAAAATTTTACTTACAGTAGATTGCGCCATGTGACCATTGCTTCCATTCCTTATTAATGGTCTCTGTGTTGAACTAGTCTCGTGTCTCCTCTCGACACTAAAAATAAAATAATAATAATTTATACTCTATCGGTGATTTACGCAAAAAAAAAAAACACTCAAAGAAATATAAATAAACAAGTAACATACCTATTGCTCCGTGATGAGGAACCAGCTTTCTTAAATATGCCTGTTATCCTTTCCTTTAAGTCTTTCTTACTGCCTCTATTATCTTCAAGGTCAGAATTGGAATTGGGCTGAAAAAGTAAAAATTACAAGATGAAACCTACTATTAATAAGTACGTATAGTTACTTTGGAGGAAAGCGATCTTGTTGGGGAAAATGTCCCAGGGTCTTGATCGTCTATGCTTCTAGATTTGGTTAATTTTTTAAGTTTCCCTATGAGGCCTTTCTTTTTCTTTTTCTCTCCAAGATCACTCTGAGTAGAACCCGAGGACAGCCTGCTATCTAAGCTAGCGTCTCTTCTCGATCGACTGCTTTCCACGTCTGAGTGAAGCTCTAAGGAAGTCAGGCTTGACATGCTATCATCATTGTTCCATATTTTTTGTTCAGCTTGGGTAGTGTGTTCTAATGATAAACTCTTTCGTTTTAGGCTGCTGTGAGAGGACACCGAGGCCTTTCTTAAGTAAGGTTTACTATATAAATTTTCGTGTTCGGTAGATGTAGCTCGTCTCATGCCCATTGTCCTTCTTAATCTCTCTCGTTCAATCTCGTCTTCTGACATCCTCTGCAGTCTCCTTAACTCCTCGGTTGTATGTACCAATCTCTGCATTATGTATTGAATTTGCTGCTGTTTTTCTTCTGGTGCCAGTGAGGTCTCCCTTTTGTCTAAAGCTGGAGATGATTCTCTCGACTTTGATTTTGTTCGTCTAGGTGGTGTTGGAGTGTAAGGAGCTTCGTTGTCTTTAGAAAAGAATAGTTCGGGTGCTAGTTGTTTCAAAGTATCAACTTGTTCCACCAACGCACTAATTTTCCGGTCGTCCTCCTGATCCGAACGTTTCTTTCCATTTATTGCCGTTCTATAATCATCTCTCTCTTTCTCATATCTTTCTTTTTCCCTCCGAAGTTTTTCATTGGTTGTTCTTAATTTGGCGTGAGCATCTCTCAGTTCCAGTAAGTCACATTGTAACTCAGTTATCTTTCTTTTATTTTCCTCCTGTTCCTCCTCAGAAGTCTTTTTAAACAGATCTTGTTTACGTTTAGCTTCTAAACGCTCCTTATCTCGCTCTCTCTCGACTTCGAATAAGGTCTGCCGTAGGTCCCTTGCTAAAGTAGCCGTTTCTTGCAGTAATCTTTGCTGTTCTTCTCTTTCTTTCTGCCAAGCCAACTCCATTCTCGTCCTCAGTCCTACTATTTTGGTCCTCCCACTGTTCAGAACCTTTTCCTCTTCTAGCTCGTTTACTCTTGAGTGTAGTTCCGACAATTTCACTTCATATGATGAGCGTTCAGACACCAGTTCTGTTTTTAACCTTGAACATTCTAATCTTGCTTCTGATAGTTCATCTTCCATGCAGCTTATCTGTTGATCTAACGTCGCTATTTTGCTTTTTGATTCCTCCATCTAAAAATTATAGGAAAATTACATTACAAAGTAACAAAGAAAAATTTATTGGCGAGTAATTGTGTTGTGCCTATTACCTCGTCATAATTAGCATTTTGTGAACCTCTTCTGCTGGTCCTTGGTGATTGTTTTAGATCTCCTATTGTTTTTTGAGCAGATTCCAACATGTGTTTGTAAGTGTCTTTTTCTCTTTTAAATCTGACTACTTGGTTCTGTAGAGACTGTAACTCACCGTTGACCACATTGATTTGGCTTTCATACCTCATTTTCAATTCGGCCAAATCAGATTTTTTAGATTTCTCTGCATTATTAAGCCTACAATTTATTCATTTGTTGTAAATGTAATTCTACATTACCTACTTCAATTTTACCTTATCCTCAGATGTTTCATCTCTTTCTCCATAGCGCTGCTGTCGGCACTAATATTCCTTTGTATTTTATTAACCTTTTCGTAATCATCTAATTTTTTCTTTAACTCGTCATTCTCTCTCCTCATAAAATCGGTTTGGTCATGGATAGAATCGTATTCCTTCTTTACTTGGTCATACTCTGATTGCTTCTCCTCTAACAACGCTTTTAGCCTCTGTTTCTCGTAATCACCCCCATTGTACGATACTTTAGAAGCTTCTTTTAACTTTTGTTCTATTTCTAATTTTTCTTTTATCCATATATCTTGCTTTGTGTTGTATGTGTCCCTTAGCGTCTTTAATTCTCCTTCCAATTGGTCCATCTCTCGCTTCAAATTCTTAAATTGACTGTAAATACAAAACATTGTTTTACAATCAGCGTTAATATGATAAAAAATACCAAATTGTTTTATAAATGAGATGTTAATTGTACATACCTTTCCAGTGTTTCTTTCTCCATTACAAGTTTAGCCTTCGTAACCACATGCTCTTCTTCCAAAATTTCATACTTAGCTGTTAGGTCATCATACTTTTGTCTCTCCCTGGTAATTGTCTTTTCTAATTCTAAAACACAAGTGGGCCTGTTTTAAGTACCTATTGGCGGTTGATTAAAGCATGAAATGACCAAATTTCAAAGCGACTTACTCTCAATGTTGTCTTGGAATTGTTTTATTTCTAGTTCTCTTTTAACACCTCCACTTGAACTTAACTCAAGTTTTTTTATCTTAGCTTTCAGGGCAGCGAGTTCCAACTCCCTGTTTTTCTGTTCTTTCTCATTATTAATCTTAAGCACGTCCAGTTTCTTTCTCTCATTCTAAAAGTACTTAACGATTCACAAAAATATTTACCAGCTGTCAGAAAAAGTTACCTGTAAATCTATTTCTAATTCTTTATTTTTCTTGTCAAGCTCCAGTTTCGTATTTTTATTTTCCAGCTCTGCTTTCTTGAGTTTATCTTCTAGGTTCTTGTAAGATTTATTGGCGATCTCCAGTTTTGATTCTAGTTCAGATAGGTGAACCTTGCTTTTGCTTAATTCGTCCTTTAGTTTACTGATTTCTCTGTTTTCAAGCTCGCCCACTTTTAGGTTCGTTTTTGACACGATTTCTCGTTCTTTCACCAAACTATCCTCCTAGAAAATAACACGATGTAAACCTTAATTAATAAGAATTTGTTTGTTACTATAAACATACCAGTTGCTTTACTAATTTATTTTTTTGCTCAATTGTGTTCTCCATCCCTTTTATTTTTGTATTTAAACTTTCCGTTTGTTGGTTGAGTTTCTTTTTATCGTACTCCCATTTGGTTTGGTCTTTTTCAAGAGCTTTTATTTTCTGTTTCTCTTTATCAATCTGAAAGGGAGCGCGTTAATTAAAGAAAATGACTGAAGAACTTTTACCTTATTTTCAAAATCTTTGTTTTGTTCCCTGAGTTTTTTATCTGCTTCACTGTATTTGTTTTCAAATTTAGTTAATTGCGTTTCCAATTCCAATATTTTTTGTGCTTTCCCGGAGTTCTGAAATTAATGTTTATCAAATGTAATCGTTGTTCTTTAATTTGTACAAACCTCATTAGCTAATTTCGTTTTCTCCTCTAGTTCTGTCTTTAATTTTTGAGTTTCTTTCTCTTTTGCTTCTAAAGATTGTTTCAAAGAGTCAGCCTTTTGAGTTAATAAAGTTATTTCAGCTTGTTTGCTTGTTGCTGATTCTAAAATTGTGAAAGTGGTGTATATTTGTAAATATCTCATTTTGTAAAAACTTACTTAAATTGGATTTTAATTTTGAAATCTCGTCGTCTAATTCATTCTTTTCTTCATGCAGCTTCAGCTGTTCTTTGTTTAGTTTATCAATTTTGTCCTGTAATTTTCTCTTCTCTTCATTGGCTAATTCCAAGTTCTCTTTAGTTTTTTTCAGAGTTTTGTTTAAATCTTCATTTACTTTACTTTCTTTATTTGTTTTTGATTTTTCTTCCTCCAGTTCCTTCTTCACCGAGTCAAATTTCTTATTTAGTAACTCTAAGTCCTTCAAAGCACTTTCGATGTCTGCAGCTTCTTTCATTTTTCTCATTTCTTCCTCTAACTTGATCTTGGCATTTTCGCTGGATTTAATAGTAATCATCATTTCCCCTATTTCCTTTTCTAAATCGCTAACCATGGTTTTCAGTTGTTCTCTAGATGTTAAAGCTGTAACTTTTTTAGGCGTTCTCTGACTGAACGTTTTATAATCACCCTGAGAGAAAAAGAAAATTAGATCATATTACATACACGTGTTATTTTTACCTTTTGTTCAGTGGTATTGCCTTTTGGGCCAGACGTGTTAAGAGCCTCTTCAAGGTCTCTAATTATTTGATCTTTTTCTGCTAATTCAACTTCAAGAGTAGCAATTTGATCGATGTACTTGTCCATGTTTTTCTCGGTTTTTAAGTTCTTGGTGCCCCTTAAAATACTAAGTCTTTTATTTTCTGAAGTAAGTTTCTCATTTTCCGTCTCCAGTGCCTGCACTTTGTTCCTGAGTACCGCAGCTTCTTGGTCAATAACCTGTAGTTGCCTCTTCAGATCCAATGTTTGTTGGTCCAAATCCAAAGATCTACAAATATTGAGGGTACTTTAAGTAATTTTTGTCAACTATCGAAAAGTGAAGATAGACAAAACTACGGCAAATCGAATTATTGTGTAAGCCGCAATTAATATTTTCAATTTTCATCGAGAAAAAATTTTCACGGAGATAGAGAAAACAATGGTTAAATATCTCGTTTCGTTGGGACGTCAGAGCCTCATGAATGCTATCGGAAATATAATCGAACTTACTTGCTTTTTTGCATACCCTTTGACCTCTTTTGGTTCAGACTGAGCTCTGCGTGCAGCCGCTCGCAATCCCTTTCTTTTTCTATCAGTTTTTTTCTGAGGTCATTTGTTTCGTCTTCTAATACCTGAAATTATTAACAAATGAAAGATAATTTCTTATTGTGAATGATATCAGTACCTTTAATTTTTTATTTGTGAGCGTATTTCCATTATCACTTCCCAATAAAGATCGCCTTGTTGTGGTTTTAGCGGAGTATTTTTCCTGTAGCTCTTTATTTTTAGCTTTTAGTCTATGAACATCAGCTTCAAGCTCCTCAACTTTCTTTCGAAGTACCGAAGCTTCCTGTTCACTTAACTCCAGTTGTAATTTAACTTCCGCTGGGTCGTCATCATCGGACACTTCTTTCTCGGCTGGTTCAGGTGTTAATCTTTGATTTGTTGGACTCAATTTTCGACCTGTGAATAACAAATCTCTTAAGTGTAGCCAAGAATGAATGATATTTGAAAACAAACCTAAGCAAGAATTTAACAAGTTTAATTTGATATACTGCAACTGTAGAAAATGGCACGGATTACAATGTTACGAACAAATATTAATAGGCTTTTTGATAAGTTAGTTTGCACGCCTTGTTAGTACATTCAGGATGTCCACTCATTGGAAGTAGATGCATAAGTTGTCGCGATATTAGTAGAGGATTATAAAATTTATATATAAACACAATTAACAAATACATATGCAGTAATTGTAACAATACAGCGACAAATTGGTCAGCAGGAAATGCCCTGTGTGAATATTTCAAGGAACAAATATTCATTCATATTCAAGTTCCTGAAGTAGGTAAGATGGGTTATAATTTGGTTATATTAAAATATTGTTAGAGTTCACAAGTTTGGTAATAAACATACTTCTGGCCCTGGTAGCCATTTTCTTCAGCTGCAAAACCAAAGACTCATTATCATCCTCAATTCTTGATACTTTCTTGCGTAAAGTTTGTGCCTGAAAATTTAAAAAATTATTACCCATAATGGACAGAAGAGTTGACATTGGTGAAATAGTTCGAGCAGGTTGATACACTTTTGACATTGGCAAATTCCTAAGTTGCAGGGATCTAAGAAAACGATTCCTAGCGTTTCTTAGCTCGTTGTCTTCGTTGGTTTGCGTATACTGATTAGAAGTTTTGGTGTTACTCGAATCCTTAAGGCTTGTCAAATCGTTTATCGGAGTTTGGGTGGCTATGGCAACGTTGTTGCACAATGTTTGTGTGTATTTATTTTGTACAGATCTAGTTTCGTGTTGGGTCCCTTTTAAGGAATGTTTGTATTTGCTTTTCTAACACAAAAACAATTAGAAAACGATTACAGAACTGGACGTACAGGATGAATCAGTTTTAACCGACGTACTTAAAAATAATAAATTACACCTTTTACTGACATAAATTTTTTGTTACTACGCTACTGGTAGTTCTAGCAAGTAACATTGGTTAAAACAGTATCACCCTGTAAACATAAGAAATAACACGTTTGTTTAAATTTTCTTTCATTACATGTGCTGCATTTGAGGTTTATAACTTATAACTTTGGTTTATTCTATAAGGAATCCTCTTTAGAAGAGTAGGTACTATAATAAGGAAACTGCAGATGAACATGGAGAAAAAATCAATAGCGGTCATTAGTGGTTAGTCATGTCTTAATAGCGTGGGACCTAAGCCATATTTTAAGGCATGACTACAAAGAATAAAAAAAAATTATTGCCGAAAAAAATAAAAAATTACGCTTGGCGAAGAAAATTTTCAATAAGGCACTGCGTCGACATGAATTTCATATATTTTTTTTAATAGCAAAATACCTCAGGAGGAAAATTGATTTCAAATTTCATTAGGCAATTTTGATTTTTTTTTTATTTATAAAATTCTATTACAAACTTTTTAAAAAATCAAATTACTCGTATCTTCAAAATTAAAATCCGTAGATCAACATTCCTCTCGTTGGCTTACAAATATTTTTAAAATATCTCCAAAAACCAATTGGGTTGGCAACCCTTTTTGAATTTCAACTTTTAATCGCTATATTTTCCCGCACAAAACTGTTTCATTTAGTCTTGGTAGTCTTACCAAAATATGGTGTGGGGTTCAAGCTCCAATACAAAGACGTGACTAATCAAAACTCACCGCCGGCGCCGCCATTGAAGAAAACTATTAGAAATAAGCTACTGGAATGTTCAAAATATAATAAAGAATAGCAGAACTTTCTAGAAATTATGTCATATTTAATAGGTTTCAACATAAATAAGATAAGATAAGATTAAATAAGATTTTTAATATAGTCATTTCCGCCACAAAAATGTAGTGTAAACATACTTGGTTAGTGATAAACTCTTCGGATGTAACTAACGATCTAAGCAAACTATGCTCTTCTTCTATTGAGAATTTTTTAAATAAAAATAGAAAGAAAAGTTAAACAAACCCCCCCCCCCGTCTCCCTGTACATTTTTACCTCTTCTTCCGCGAATTTCAGTTGTTCCCTCAAATCAGCCTCTCTTTCGAGGGAGTCTTGCAAATCGCGGAGTAGTTGGGCGGGATCATCTTGGGAGCCTCCTCTCGTAAGTGATTCCCGTGAAACTTTTTTCTTAAAGATAAGTGCATTTGTTAAAAAGCCCATTAATAGTGTTATACTTACTTACTCCATCTGCAGAAGGATTTTTGCCGATTGACCCAAGCAAAGGCGCTTTTTTTTTGTTCGTTGGTGTCTTTGCATCTTCTGCTTTGCTAAGTTTTTGATTAGCTTCATCCAGTTCTTTTTGCACTCTTAGTGATACTTCGTTGGCCACTTTTACTTCTTGCTCCAACTGCTTAATCTTTTCCATTTGATTTAGCGTTGTTCCACTTCCGGAAATCTAATTAAAAAAATTAGAAATATTGCTTACTTTATATTAAAGTTCACTTACGTCTTTTAGTTTTTTTTCTACTTCGCCCTTCTCGAACTCTAGTTGTGTAGCTTTTCTTTCAGCTTTCCTGAGTTTAAAAGACAGTATTCGACAGTTCTTCGTCGTTTGGTCTAAATCTTTCTTCAGTGATGTGTATTCTACGGCTTGGTCCTCCCTAAAATACAAACGTTGCTTGGTGAGATCGATACATCTTTCACATTATATACGTACCTAAAGTTATCTTGTAATTCATCCATTTGTTCCTCCATATCCCTTAGTTCCTTCTTTATGTCTTCATTTTCGTCCATTAATTCCTCGCACAATGTTTCCGCAGCCAAGAGTTTGGACCTTAATTCATCAGCAATTTTCTGGGCTTGCTGAGCTGTAGGTCTTAATTCCAAATCTTCCTCTAATTCTTTCACTCGAAGCGTCAAACTCCGCTTCTCGTCTTTGTAGTCTTCTAACTGCTGTTGCGTTTCGTTGCACTTTTGTTGCAGTTTTAGAACCTCAGTTGCAGTTGTTTTACTAGTAGTGGTTTCCATGGCAGCTAGTCTTCTGAGCAAAATGTCACTTTTTTCTCTCTCCAGCCTATCGCATTTTGATTTGGTTACGTCTAGCTCCTTTTTCAAGCTCTCCAACTGGTCCCTCAGTTCGCTGTCTTGTGCATCAACTAGTGTGGTATCCGTTGTTTCTGTACCAGCCAAACTGATAGTGTCGTCATTATCCGAGCTGTCTTGGGCGTGGTCACTTTTTGATTTAGCTTTGACCTGTCATTAAAACCAAGTCAGTTTTGGAACAAAATAGCACTCATCTTACGAATCATTTATGTTGCAGTTTCATAGCGTTATAATTTCTTGCCATGGCTAACATTTTCTTAACCTCCCACCGCGACTTTAATCATCTCCTGTGATATGATTTAATAATATTGATTTGGAAAGTGTCATAATTATGTTCGTGTCATATTTTTGAGACGCTCTTTTTAATGAAGTTATCTTGCGAGTTCAAGATCATGGAAACTGGGCAAAGATAAGTGTTATATCTCAATATAAAAATAACGTCTCATATATTTAATTGAAAAATATTGAAGTAATTGATATCAACAACGGTGTTTAGTAATGAGCTCCAGTGAATTCTGTTACAATATTTAAATTGGTCCAATTAGGCGTAGGATTTTCTTTTAGTTGATAGGAATAAATATACAGACAATAGTTCGTAAGATGAGTAAGAATGTGTTAGTTTCTCTTAATAAGACCAATTGTTATTGGATTCAGTTTTGATTACAACAATTAAAATTAAAGCATATGTAAGCATCCACATCTAAATTATCCATTATGTGTTACTTTTGTGTAACGATGTTGCAGGACGTGTGACAATTAAAGATATTACATTTCAAGAGATGTTTCCGATGAGTCGTCAAATGTTAGTTGGTTTGTTGGTTAATAAAAAATGTGCTTCAAAATTGTGACTGAGAATGAAAATATATATATATTTTTTAATTGACAACATTGTTAATGATTATTCTCCTGCCTTACCGTGACCCAACAAAGGTTTTGTGTTTTGTGTCGATCTTCATGCTAAAGAAATTTATTGGAAGATAAAGGTTATCTAAAACTACTGTAAAACTACTTAAGCATCAAAATATTCTTGGCAGGAATTGGAGGTTAAAACACACACAACACATAATTACTTGAATTAGAAATTGTACATCATGATTCGTTGGCTCCTCGGATATTGTCTTAACCTCCTTAATTTGTATCCTCCTTCCTCTTTCTGATGATTCTTTTATAGCTTGCATTTTCTTTGCTCTCGTTGCCAAACTGTCCGTTCTGTTGAATACCGTTGACTTCTCTTTAGTAATGGAAAAACTGTCTGAAACTAAAACCACAATACAGTCACATGTGTATACTCCGTTTTTCCTGCAACGAATTGTACAATTGAACATAAAACTCATATCCATTAGTAAAGGTCACGTGACGTCGTTTAAATGTTTTTGTTGCCTCCAAAGGTAGTGGAGGTGTATCTGCAAATTGTTCGTACCAGGACATCTATTGCAGCGCTTTAAAATGGTGAGGTTAGATTTTTTAACTAAGGCTGTGTGTCCTTAATGAATTATGTTCGTACCTGTCCTCTGGCCGGTGTCAATAGGTTTCTGTTTTCTCTTTGGCAGTTTTATGCTAACTGTGGTGATGGGTTGTGTGTCGTCTTGGAGATTTGCTAGGTCCGGTGTCGACGTCCACGACGAAGGGTTACTGTAATCACTGTCACTGGAACTGTTGGTAACTTTATCGCTCGCCAGATTAGTACTTGATACCCAGCTTCTTCTCTTACTCTCCCCATCACTTAAACACACCCTATTTTTGACAAATTCCAAATAAAATGGTGCCTATATTTACCTAGAGTTCCACGATAGGCTCGGGGTTGAAGCTGTGGCGGCGTCTCGCCGCAGACTTGATTCATCATCTCTTTTTTTCCCTCCATGTTCCTTATAGTCCCTAAGAAACAAACCGAAAAATTTGTAAACATTGTCTTGGTTCGTGGTAATTAAATTTACCTAAAGCATCTTTTACATCTTGTAGGCCATCGCACCTGCGGGTGAAAGCCCAAAGGGCACAGTGGGTCCCCCTTGGCTAAAGGATATAAATGATGCATAATTTGGTCAGTATACAACGCTGAAAAATTTACAAAATGGATAAAATCAATTTTGTAACTTAATGAGAAGTTTTTTTTTAATAATCGTACACGAGGAGCTTTTGGATATGCCCTAAGAAGTGACAAAGATAGCACAGGACAGGACAGGACAGGACCGTAAAATTTGATTAATATCTATTTCTAATATCTATTTCAAATGTCAATATCCCCTTTATTAAAAACTTTTATTGGGGCGATTCTGAGGTAAATAGTTCAATATAATAAGTAAAAGAAAACCACCACAAACATTGTTGTTATTTATTACATGCGTATAAATGCAAACGTTTCGAAACACGAAATAAGTACGTAAATTAATATTATAATATAGTTTCAATTAATTAGGCGCCTGAAGTATTTTCATCAAATCTTCAATCACAAAGATAGATGAGGATAACCGCGTCACGGTGATAAATATTGTCTGGAAAAACAATCAAACCAAAAGATTATTTTTATAAAATGTACGTCGAGGCCTGGTAGAAATGTAACGTTAATAAAGGTTTAGCAGCATTGTTAATATATTTCCAGAGTTATGTGTTCGAATAGTTGGCTCGGTATTCTATTTAAAAGAAACATAGGTATATGTGCGATTTTAGTTGTAAAACTAATAAACTGCCAGTGACATATTGTTGAGGTTTTTGCCGTGTATTTACTTGTTAGTTACGTGAACTTGTAAGTTACATAGTCAATAGAAAAAAGGAGAGATTTTCAAGTGCAACAGCTCGATTCCTGTTTGGAGTTCTATCTAAATATAGCTTCAGCCTATTAACACACTCGTATATTTGCTATTCCGAATATATGAATTAATACCAAAGAACTAACAATTTAATAATTGGCTACTCAATCACTTACTGTGTATTTGCTACTTTAATAGTCGAGAGTCACCATTAGCACTGTTTAAATTAAAAGTTTTTCTTCTATATCACTGGCAAAATTCAGTTAACACACTTCCTGCAATATTTTAACTTGAATTTTTAACATTACATAACACACGCCAGGCTTACATCAAGCTGTAAAGTTTTTTGAAAAAAAATTAAGTGCGAACATATACACACGTTGTTGGAAACACGGAACACGGGCTAAAGCTAGGCAAAACGACGTCGGCAGATGAAAACGACGTTAGAGACGGAGTAGTCCGACGTCACTTTTGCCAGCCAGATTTTCCTGCTGGGTACTGTGTTGTAGCTCAGAACGCTCACCTAAATTCGGGACACATGCCAATATCGCTAGCTCTTTCTAAATCCTTATTTCTTAAAATTAACACGTTACATGTCGATTTTTTTAATTATACTTTTAATTGTTTTTAAATAGGGGGAAGCGAGGCAGAATTTGGAAGTGCCATTTAACTTACAAACCTTACAAAAAATACGCGGCATATATTTAGTAATACGTTTAAATAAACATAAATATGTCTGATTGAAAAATCCAATATTTTACAGCTTGCAGTCGAAGTTTGTTGACTGTAGATCTGTTGAATTTCCTATTGAAACAGGTTAGTAACGCTTGGACTTTAATTTGGGCATAGTTGTTTGCGGAACAAACAAAATGTGTTGAAATTTTATTGCGTTCATTTTGTCAGACCAAAAACAAATGGGACAAATAATAATAAAGGCGCTAATAGCTGAAGCCCATATTAATTTTAGGATGGGTTGGAATTCAAATCAAGAAAGCGCATTAGGAACTTATACGTATACAGTGTGACCCACTTGGTGGGCACAAGTTCATAAAATCAAATTATTCTAGAGATAACGAAAGGAACACATTTTTGGGCTATATTGTCAGTGCACAGCCCACTGCGATTTTTTTATCCTCTCAAAATTCGTGAAACCACATCAGGGATGGTTAATTAAAAATCTGACAGTGTAGCGTTTTTGCCAAATTTCATTTAATTTTAATTACGCCAAAAGTTATTTGTTAATATTGGAAATAGCGCCATATAATTTTCCAGCAAAAAACAATCAAATACTTTAATTTAAATAAGAAGTGGTGAAGTCGCACAAAACTTTTATCGCTCCTTTTCCCCTTCCATATTCCATTGTTTTTTCCACGACCTACTTTCGTTACTAGAAAATTAAATGGCGCCGGTTCCAACTCTGGCTCCCAATGAAATAAATACCTTTTGATGCATTTAAATGATTTCAGATTTTGAAAAAAAATCCTAATATGGTTCCAGTGCTCAAAATTATAAAAAAAAGTTTCATTTTGACTTGGATTCATAACAAAGAAAGACACTACAAATCCCCCCTTCCCCTCCCTTTCATGTTCCAAACTTCCTGATGGACTTCCTCAAATGATGTTCTATAGAAATTATTGATCAACCAAACAACTAGTCTATTTTAGGTATAATAGATACCACTTTATAAATAAAAAAATTTTACTTACGTTACGTTGCCTACGCTTTCAATTGATATAATAAATTTTTTCCGAATAAATGTTTAAGTAATGATTGCTTTGATTTTTTTGCAAATAAACCAAAGATTGGATTGGAAGAAATCAGGAAACGAGCAAAACTCGCGCCAGACAAATAACGTAAGTTTCTTTATTTAAGATATACGCTGAGGAAAGGAGAACGTCGCTCGCAAACTTTGAAATATTTTTAAAACCCACGATTAAATGTGGATGTGGAATCATCAATCATTGTTAGTCTAGTTACCGTCATGCCCGAATTCTTTGTTTTCCCGTAGACCTATATGTTTGTTGGTGGTCTATATTAATTTTTAATGGTTTTGCAATTTTTATAGCGAATGTACAGGATGTTAATTGCGTCGATATAGTTAAATTTGGAAAGCAACTGTTCTATTTGTATTTCTTTTAACAAAATAAATGGTGACGTCAAAACTGTCCTTAATAGATACCTTTCATGCGATGCTGGTTGGATGTTTATTATGATAATAAATTATTTATCTGGCCATTGTAAATCGGTTTTCGTAGATACTGGTATAAAACTTACCTAATTTGATTTACTTGAAGTTCCTCCAATCTGATTAACGATAATTTGATATTGTTTATAGCTACACCACAACTAGGCGTAAAACTTGAGCCAATTATAAATTAGATTTTCAAATTTGCATTATCGTCTACTCCTGAGAAAACAAATTTTATCTGGGACAAATCTACTTGTGACACAAATATCCATTAGGAAACATTTGATGCTATACATATTATTTATACAGGGTGTTTCGTGACGAACTGTACATATTTCTAAGGATGATAGAGGATCTCTCGACTATTCACGAATGGGTATAGAAATTTGTTTGTTGAGCTTAATTACTGAGATACAGGGTGATAAACTACTTATGGCCAATATTTATTTTGACCAGAACTTCCTTACTATTTATCACAATTTGTTCAAATTTTATACAATTTGTGTACTTATCACAGTTGATATAATGCCGCTTTTAATATTTAAAAACTCCAGGACCGGACTTTTTAACTCAAGTTTTTTTATTACTGTAGAGAAAATCACCCTGTATAATATTTTTTTCAAATTATATGGGAAATTATAAAAGTCCATACGTCAGCAAACAAAAGCATGTGAACAGATAGTCTGTCGCACCTTTATTGATTTCTTTACAAGCGATTGAATTTGGCGAAATGAGGAAATTAAAGATAAAAAATTATAGTTTGCTTAACAAAATATATCGTTGGAATCGTGATGAAAAATATATGTTCATGTGAACTTTTCTTTTTATTTTTACGAGATCTATCTATTAAATTTTCCCTAGTAAAATCTATGCTTTGATTATTTTAAAAGAAAAGGTAAGGAGTAATAAATAATCATTTTTCGTTTGATACGAGGTGTCTATTCAGAAGAATTGCATCTCGTAAATATTTTAAGGGGGAGGGTAAGTTGTGAAATGAAAAACAGATATACCGATAATAATAAAATATATTTGTCCAGAAAATCTACATAAAAAATGTGAAAGCTAAGTGATTCAATGACTGTTGTATACTTATAAAATATAATTTACAATTTTAGTATTAATACATGATTGAATAAAATATAATAAAGTACATTTTTACAATAAATTGAAAGCTGCTGTCAAATAATAAAACTAGAATAATCGTAATAATAAATTATATTTTGCGAAAAATTACCTTAGAACAAAAAATATAGAACTAGTATATACTCGTCAAATTAATTCGTAAAAACAATTTAAGAACAATATTTGAATAAATAACAATTATAAAATAGTTAAAATTAATAAGATTAAGAATTAGTAATTATTACACATTAATGGACAATATTTAACATTTAGTACATTCAATAGTCATCCATAAAAATTGAAACAAGAACATTTTATTATTAAATAAAATATCTTTACCAAATCAATCACTAAATTAACAGGTGTGTTTGCAAAATCACAATATTTCAATCGAAGCTTTAACACGAGAACACAACTATTATATTAGTATGTTCAAAAAAAATTTTTATATATACTTTCGACTTTTAAATAAAATAAGCAGTTTACGTATATTTCACACATATGATACTGAAATAACATTATATTAAGTGCCCTGTTATTTTATTGAACACACATATATTTTTATATATATAAGAGAGAGAAAAAGAGAGATTTACTGTACGCAACAGGAATTCTTGTGTCCGTTCTTTGATTTCAGCCTGGATTTGGGACGGTATTTCTCCAGAAATGCCAACTGCTTGGCATTTATTGCACCTCTCCTTTTCCTGAAAATTAAAAACGATTTTAATAACTCTAAAGACCGTATTATAGCTCGTAAAAACAAATAAACAAAAGTTACTGAGAATTTCTCTTGTTTAAATGTTTGAGGACTGGCCTGTTATTAATAACAATATTTTAATTAAGGATTAAACAAGTTTGTCACGTGGGAATAACCTTGATAGATGCATGTTGGATTTATACAGGGTGTAAGGCTTTCCTTTTTGCCTAATATTAAACTGTGAGAAGTATAGACTTTACGAAGGACTTCTTCCGTTGTGTAAAAAGTTTGAAATCTTATATTTGACAACACCGTATTAAGTTGCTATATTATGACTAAAGGGTGGATTTTACAGTCACTGTCAACATAAAAAAAATATTCCAATCAATTCGACGGATTTCGTTGTTTATTTTGCGTGCTTTATGATATTAGTATAACTGTAACATGCACATAAATCTTCAATCTACTATTTTATCAATACCGCCGTCCCGATATCTCGGCCATAAATATCAATTTAGCGAATATATTGTTATATTGCACTTACTCTCTGATAAGTTCTACAGCCTCTTCATATTTGAGTCCTAATTCAATAAGGGCTAAAGCAACCATGACAGGAGCCCTTCCAAGGCCTGCAATGCAGTGCACTGCAACGCAGCCATCGGGATTGTCGTGGAATTGTTTTTTAAGTACTTTGAACCATTCATCGACTATTTCGTTTGGAGGAAAAGTACCGTCGTCGTAGGATAAGTCGAAAACCTCGATGTGAACTCGATTTAACTCGTCCACTTTGTACGATGGTTCGCAGACTCTCACCACAGCCGTCACTCGGTGTTTTTGCAGCTCCTGAAACCAAGAAGTATGACGATAACAGCCCCATCTTTGCAAAGGATCAACTTGCCCACTAAAAATATTCACCCTGTATCTACATAAATTATTTATGTGCAAGAAACATTTTTTAAAATGGCCATGACCTTTTGTGCTAAATTGGGCGATATTATACTAAAATATCCCGTGATTATAAGCAAATTTCTAATCGATGGTTTATTTTTGAATAATGATTGGTTTATAAATTCACCACCTGACAGTTAAATGGAAGAAAAAATAGTACACTGCTTTCGGTCGTATAATGGAATTGCTTCTAACCGTAGTGGCAAATTTGGAAAACTGTTTCCATGGCCTACTAACCTAGACTCTGCAAATACTAGGTAGTATCTCGGCATATTTTTACGGTACGGTATTGTTTGCAATGTAAATCCAACGTAGGTAATAATTTAAACTAATCGTAATAAATATTCACATTAAATGTCGTGTCACCATTTTGTTTTCTCGTACGTCGATAATATCACAATTTACGGCTATTAGAATTATGGAAATGTGGTTTTTATCTTCCTTTGTCTAAATCACTAACAAACTTCCGTTGTGCATTATTTCAGTCGTTCTACCAACAAAAATACAAGTAATAAATATTAATTATGCGATTGTTGCGTAGGCATACTATACCGGGTGTAACAGGATTTTGAAATTTGGAACATACTGAATAAACGTTTTTTTGACAAATGATTTTTTCCACTTTTGGTCCGACATTAACTAACGATTATCGAATGGAAGATATATACATTATGCAGAATCCAAAAATGCAATTGAAAATCAAAAGCTAGTGTCACTTTGGGGAAACCGGAAGTGCAAAAAAACATTTATATGTCAAAAAGCGACGTTTATTAAGCATATAGGACGTTCCAAATTTCAACCATTTATCTCCAAAACTAAAGGAAAAGGGAGGTGTACCATGATCGTGTACACCCGGTATAGCAAACGATTCTTGGTGTGTCAGACATGCGATTGGAATATCAATAACGATTAGTAGTTAATGGAAATTAGATTAAGTTGAAACTAATTAGTGAAGTTATGCACGTTTCAACATTTTTTACATTAAGTATAATTTCAGTTTAAAACGCTCGGAATTTTATCATTTTCAATAACTTCAAGTACCAGCTGGGAATATTCATTTTGATTGATTATCCAATGTGTATGCCAAAAAGTTTATTTAGAAGTGCTTTAACAAACTTTCAAATCTTACTGGATTTGCAATTCCTACGTTGTATGGTATTAGTTTTGCCCTAGCTCTACTGAAATAGGTTTTCCTGGGTATTTTTGTCAAAAACATTTTAACATTACATACTAGAATCAAGTAAATTCAAAGGATTTGAAATAACACGTGATCTCAACTGAAAAAAAATGTAATATTACTCGAATCATGAAAATTTCCTGATGGATAACATTGAAACAACCGCAAAGATAAACCAATTCGCAACGTTACTAAGTATTTAAAAATAACATTTTTTCCTCTTTCAACTCATTTACATTTAATTATTTGACCTAACTAAAAATTGAAAATATTTTGCAGAATCTTTAAAGGATATTTTTGAACTTGTAAGAAAATGTGCTGATTAAAAATGTGCGCGATTCGCGATAGAGGGTGTGTTGAAATAAATGAGTATTGACTGACCTGAATATAGGCATGAATGTTCTGGTCGGAAGGCCTATCGGTGATTAGGAATTTGAATCCTTTGTACTCGATCTCAGCAGGAGCTGGCCTTATGTCCTTTTGACGCATGGCTGCTGTTATACCAAGTCCTGCAGCTTGTCCTTGAGAAGTATGATTCATTCCCCGTTAACACACAAGTTAATTTAGAATATCACACTACTTTAGGAGACCCGTCTAGAATCTCCAAAATATTTACCAAATAATTTGTTAAAAATAAATGGTGGTTAGGTGGTGAAAAGAAATTCAGTCTTTTTAAATAAAGGTGTTAGAACTTTTTTTAATTGTTATTTATTTACACTAGGTTGATATGCTTCAGCAAATTTAAGGGAAGAGCAGAACTAAAATAAATATTACGGTTATGGTAATTCAAAAAATTTCAAATTTCAACGTACTTATTTGGCTTTTGATGAGGTAAATCCAATAATTATGGCAATGATGAAAATGACTAAGTTCAATGGTTTAATTAATATTCTTTGTATTAACTTATTTGTGTTGGGCTTGGCAATATTCTGCGCTGTCCAAATGGAACTCCATGTATGCGAGCACTGTCTCACCAAAATACTGGAAAAACAAAAACAAACATTAAAGCACCGTTTCAGAGGTCAACTTAAGTCTTTTTGATACACGATAAAGGATTTTGTAGGTAAATTACCGATATGACGTACCAATCAGATGTACCACGTACAGTTTGTGACAAGCACTTATGAACTAGAGCAAACGCAGGCCGGGAAGAGCAAAGTATCTTCCTCACGCCTATTGGCGTGGGGACCAACTCACTTATATCCGGTTAAAAGAACAACGACTTTTAGAGCAAGCGTTCCATAGGAAAAATCGGAAGGATTTAAATCAGGACTTCCTAGTGGCCACTAGATAATTCTTTGCAGTTCCCTTCCAGCTGATAAAGCTTAATTTTAACTTTTTTTTTTCTTACTTTGTACCTGTGCTTCTGTATTAATATACTTGTAGGTATTCAAAGAGAGCAAACTTTTTATTAATGAAATTTTAATAGCACTATCTTCGATATATTTGTAATTTTAAATATATAAATATAAATGCAAATAGTACGCGTTAGTGGCGGCACGCCAGTGTAAATATAAGTGTAATAAATTATGAAAATAAAAGTGTATTTAAATTTAAAACGGGCCCAAATCATATTTACATAAGAAAACATTACGTTACAAACATTGCGACATTCTTAAACATTTTTTTAAAGTTTTTTTTTAAATACAAGGTCTGCTTTTGGTTATGTGATTTAAAAAATATTACCAAGATAATCTGGAATCAACGTACCAACTGATTCATTAGTAATGATTGTCTGAGTTTTAATAGTGTCTACATATTACTAAAATCATTTATATTTTATTACTTTTGCGATTTAATTGACAATTATATTTAAAAAACACCATAAATAATACATATCACACTGTTAACTGCAATGACTAACCATGCATGCGTTTTTACTGCTTTTTTAATGAATTTCATTTTTGCAAATGGACCTGCTATTTTTAGATCTATCTCATAAGGCATCTTAAACACACTCTGGATTATTTATCTAAGGTTGACGTATATTGTTATCTCTAAAACCATTAATTTGGAAATGTTCGTACTCAAGAAGCAAACCTTAGACTTTGATGTGTATCATTTTTACTACCTTAAAACACACGAATGAAGGATTGTTAATGCAATTCACTAGCATCTATTGATGGACGGAAGTGATGAGGCCAAAAAATAGCAAATTTATTGATCGGTAGGGAGGATACATTTTGTAACAGAACTTAGGTATAAGATTAGGAAGGAACAAAGTAGAACCCTATATGGAATATTTGTAGCTATCTTCCGCCTAAAAAGTTTCTTGCAAAATTCGCGTCAGACCGTTAACGTTAATGTTAAAAAAAGAATTCAGTCAAAATTGTTGATGAAATTTCAACACGTGCCGTCTTGCCAAACAACAATTTAAAGCGTATTAGAAAATTCCTGCGTTGCGGGAAAATCTGCTGGTTGAAGGATTCCCAAAGGACAAGGGCAGGGGCTATCAAAATACGTGAGTACAAATAGAGCCATAACGGCTCTAACGTAACAATGACCCTTACCAAAAATGTTTGATACGCTGCCAAAGATCAAACTGTTTTATAAATATAAAGTGACGGGAAAATGTTCAAATCAATGTCACCTTCAATATAGGAGTACTTAATAATTATCATATTTAATTTTCGTTAAATTAACACAATCTAATACGTAAAGTGATACCATGGTGTAATGTAAGACGTGTTGTTTATCTGGTACAACGAGAGGATTTAAATTTTTTAAAAATAAGGCGAGATGAGTAATGTTTGATATTAAAATCAGAGCAATTATTACAGTGTTTTTTCACCGAGGCGTACTTAATACCAATTTACGTCCATTTATCATAATTACTACGTACAGTATATAATTGTATTGTTAATATTTGGACGAGCAACTCGAAACATCTTGGCAAATAATATAATTTTGTATTTTATTTACTTTACCAACGTCGTAGGAGGTCTATTTTTACATACCTACAATTGTTTAATTTTGTAAAAAAGGGAATAGTTTTCATACCCGCGATATAGAACTTTTGCGTTCTAGCAAGTTTCAAAACAAAGTACACGTGATTTGGTTATTGTAAAAATATCCTCTATTTTTGAAGGCGTGATGCTTGTTTTCATTTCAAATTCTAGGGATACTCGGAATATCCGTTGTTAGCTGTGTAATATTAATAAAGTAGGTAATGCGCCTTTTCTAATTTGATTTGAAACGCATTTTCTATCAAAAAGCCTGTATATATATATTTATATAAATGTATATACACATATAGGTACACAAAATTGTTGATAAAAGCGAAGAGCGCTCAACATACCAAAACAAGCTCCAAAATGTATTTCACCAAATAGAGAGCACTCCCGGTTAAACTCACATTTCATTGATTAAGAGGAAAACTAATTTCTTCTCGATGTTCACCCTTCGTTGGCAGGGATGTAACTAAGATGGTAACGGTAAAAGATACTAAGGAATATAGAAAATAAGTAAGTTGTCAAGTTTAGGATGTAGGTTAGGGATAACATTCAGTTCGCACTGCTCCGTCCCGCCTCTTTAAAAATAGTACTCATGAACCCCTCTCCTAGTTGTCACTTGCTGAAAAACGTGGAAGTAGTGTTTCATAACCATAATACTCCCACGTACGAAAATATCACTGCTTGTGATCAAGGCATAATTGATTTTTCTGCGCTCTACCATTTAAATCCAATAAATAGCACGTCAGAAGGGCTGAAGTTTTTACGTGTACCAGTCCAATCGATTTTTTGGTTAAATGAGTTCGGTGGCAGTTAATAAAAAATATATAAATTAGGCAACTCCCAAGTCCAATGTCCGGGAAAGGGTTACACATTTGAAAAAACACACACACAAACATCCATTATCCACCGAGATTGCCAGGATCGAACCCAGTCCTCGGTAAACGCTCTACTCCACTGCGCTACTGAATCGGTCGAAAATAATATTTGGCGAATGAAGCAGAAAATATTTTCGCTTAATTTTTTGTTTGTCAATAATTTAACGAACAAAGCAGTCAAAGTTGTTTCTATTTTTTTGTTAGTTCTGTTTTAAAAATTGGCTTTTATTTATTCAATTATACAGGGTGCACCATTTAAAATCAGAAGGTAATTGATGTTTTTAAATCTACATATTCGAAATCAAATTATAAACACCCTGTAGACGAAAGTTTAAAATCTAATACATCATTTGAAAGTTCCTATCTAGCTTAATCAGCTGCCACAATGAAAAGTTTAAAAATTATTTGCAATTTGAAAAATGTGGCTTTCTCTTTAAGCTCTACATCTATCAAAATTTAGAACATTTCAAAAACCAAAGTACAATTTATAATCACTATGATCGAAAAATCAACCGGAAGCGGCTTATTTGATAATTTGTCAGCGCACGTGTCATCCAAGAATTATGCTCGCAAAAAAAAAAAATTGAACGATTCTATTGTTTTCAAGATAATATGTACGTGATTATGATTATCACATGGGATACAACTAAATTATTTTTTACAACAATAATGGTTTAAAATTTACAGATCAACAATTGTTATTTTAAACCACTATTGTTTTATGCATGGCCATCTATGTAAAATATAATTTAGTTGTATGCCAAACTTTTAAGAATATTATTTATTTGAATAACTCAGTTATTTGAGGATGAAATATATAACAATTATATATATTTATAAAGGGGATGAAAAGGGCTATCCAAATATCTAAAAATATACAGGGTGTTCCATTTAAAAAAAATGTGACTAGTGGCGCTCCCTGTATATTCATTAATAAGGTAGATACAGACTCATAACATAAGTAAGTAAAAACTTGATAAAATATGCTACAGATCTATTTTTTTTCTAGCTATATTTTTAAGCAAAATAAAAGGGTTTAAAAAGTAGAATTTTCAAATACAAATTTTTCTAGAAAATAAATTTTCATGTGGCCTTGGAAATTATTATTTGGCTAATCCTTATACGATAGCTAAATCGCTAAATTGTGTTTCGAGACTTTTATCGTTAATATTCCCCTAATCTATATGTCATAACAAGTTATCTTCAAAAAACAGACATTGAAAATTATTTAAATAAATCTAATCTGAATGTTCCCTCTCCAGCAACTTTCTAAATGAAGATGTTCAAACTTCGTATTATAAACGTTGGTTAATTGGTATGTTTTAATTGCAGGATTTATATTATCAGTAGGTAAATTACCCTGTTCGCTGAACGTGTGCAACAGATCATTTAGACTAATTTAGAGAAATATAATCTCCAGTGACGTAGCCAACTTTTTTTGAGATGGGTGGAGCAGTTAATTATGGAGTGACAGTAAAAGAACAAGCTTCCTTGCTCTTTATATTTTACGATTTAACGTATTTAGTATCTTAATGGATAATTATTAGTAACTGTGTAAAGGTAAAAGTTGTATATTATCAATTTTGAATTTTGGTACACATAATTTTTTGTTACGTGCCGTCTCACCAATATTAAGTATTATTATCATAAACCACTCGATATTTTGGTATTATTTACAAAATCTGTCTGATAACCACTTGATTGTCGTGTAACGATAAAATTATTTTGCGATAATCATGATACAATTATTGGCGCCAGAACTAACATATTTCTGTTACCAAAAATTGATGTTAACAACGACACGGGTCATTTCACATATATTGTCACCCACTCACAGCAGTTATTTGATGAGTTATCAAAAAATTGGGACGACAAAAGATTTATGTTTTACTCTATATTTTTAGAATTCGTCGTCAGAAAAAACAAATAAACATCGGAAATGTAATATTTCTGCATAACCTTCATTTTTTTAAATGACGCCCTGTATGCGCATCCGCCTCAAACTATATATTTTTTTCATTAAAAGAAAATGAAGGTTATGCAGAAATATTACATTTCCGAAGTTCATTTGTTTTTTTTTGACAACGAATTCTAAAAATATAGAGTAAAACATAATTCTCTGGTCTTTACAATTTTTTAATAACTGCTGTAAATGGGGTGTCAATATGTATATGAGGAATGACCCTGTAACAGGGTGCTTTGATTTTTTTAGCAATGGCGTCATCACTGCTTCGGTTATGACGTCATCTACTTCTTTTAATGGAACACCCTGTATATTTTTTCACGTTTAGAATCTCTATGGAAAGCTGATTTCATTCATTTGGGAACAATTGTCTAATTCATCTATTTTTTTATTGCCGAGATTTTGCTTTAAAAATGTCTTTGGTAAGAGCTTTTCAAGCTAATATTACAAATCCTAACGTCCTGGTGGTAGTTTACAAATTATTTTTATAAAATAGCAATCGATCACGTAGAGAAATCTCAGATGGCCTATAAATTATTACATAACGTGGTTATTATCTCTCTCCGATTTGTGTAGCTTATTTTGCTACGTGACGCACGATTTGGTGTAAATTTAAGTACAATGTTTGCGATTAAACCGTGCAGAAATGATTCATTAAATTTTCCTAGAAGATGAACGAAGTTAACAATATTAGCATAATAATCAGGCAGGACTAATATGATTTATAAAGAATCTCGCCAGTTGATGATACGATTCTCAATAGGTGTACAATAACAAACAGGAGTATCACATATTGAACTTTCTTGCAGATAAAACAAGTACCATTGACTCACTATCTCCGATCACTGAACTTGCTTAGGTGCAAAATAGCCTCCTTACTCCTTACGCAAGTGTAATTTTAATCTCCGTATATTTGCGCCAAATTGGACGTATTTGAAGCAATTTTAAAATCAGGTGATTTTTCAGAAACATTAGAGCCAAAAAATTGCTATATCACTGGACACCAAGAATTGCACGTTCTTGGTGTCCATTGGTAAAAAATATATTTTTTCAGTTAATAATTTACTTGAAGATACATATAGTCAAATGTTTTCGAGAAGTTCATATGTGGTTAGGGTCATAAAAACATCCGAACACTCCCATGATAAAGTTGGAGGAATTAGTAGGGACTCTAATGGATCCGACAAGGGGCCAAGTTGATCGGCAGCTATCTCATGTCAACGACCTCGCATAAGCCCAACAAAAAGTCTACCCATTTGAGCAAAATGGTTAGATTATTGAACCTGAACGCTACGAACTGCAAAATTTTAACAAAACTGAAAGCGGGGATTATTACAAACTAGTAATTTTATGGATATTAAGTAATTAGTTCTTGATAGACAAAGTGGTGGGTATATCAAACAACACACGTCGCGCTAGATATTTTTAAAGCTTGACGCATTTTCATGCCACATAGCAATCCATCTACATCAAATGTATCGATTAGATTCGAATATCTAGCGGGTTTCGCGGAAACAAGCCCCAACAACTATTAATTATCCTGAATAGCATCATCTACTAGGAACAGTTGTTAGTTGTTTCCCCAAAATTTATACGAACGTTTCAATTTAATAAATCCTTTGGTCATAAGTGAAAGTTCCTCGGAGTCATTGCTTAGAGTAGAGCTTACTCTTCACAAATGACTCTTCGCTTTCACCGCAAAGCGTTTTAAATTCGATTGGATGGAAGATTTGGATGCATAGGTACATGGAACCAATGGAGTGACAAAAACCGTCAAATTTAGAAGAAATTAGACACAAAGTAGCATAAGGATTTGGAGGAGGATATGAAATTTAACTATATGATAATTTGGGTATTAGGAAGCACGTTTCAAAATATTAATTGGTACTACTTTTTGATTACCATTATTGTATTGATTTTAAATATGAAAACAGTTTAATATTTTCAAAACAAATAAATGCTGCTGGGGCGGGTACATAAATCGAAACCACTTATTAATGGACACCGCTAGGTATACAATTTTAACTTATGCATTATGTATAAGCTTTTTGGAAGGGAAATTGTATTTCTACAAACTTAAATTACGTTTCCCTTGAATGAAATTGAATTTTCGGCAGTCTTTTCATAATTTCAATTCAAATGACAATCCTATTAACGAAAATAAAAATGGCGTTTATATTTAAAAGTTCTGTAGTTCGTAAGAGAGAATTCTGAAGCTTTATTGTTTACGTTACTGCGGCGTATCTATTTTATTGGCTTCCATAAGACATTATTCTTTCAAGATAAAATTGTGGATGAGTCAAATTCTTGTTGATTAAATACCTAGTCTGGCTGTTATCAACCTTGGCACGTTTTAGTGCATTTTTGTTTGATATGTACAGGCCAACGTCTTTCAATAGGAATTCTGCATATTTTTTAATTTAAATTATCACATTTAGATGATTACAGTTTTACTTTCGTTGTGTAACTATTTGTGTTGGTCGTCCGGTACCGGTTGGGGTTATTTTTAACCTCGTCTCAACAGGGCCCAGTCTCGCTAAATCTTTTCGAGGATTTTGTAGAAAATTTAATAATAAAAAACACGTAAAATGTAACTCATAACAAATTCCTTTCCGAAGATACTTTATCTAGTG
Source organism: Rhagium mordax (assembly GCA_963680705.1). Lineage (NCBI taxonomy): Eukaryota > Metazoa > Arthropoda > Insecta > Coleoptera > Cerambycidae > Rhagium > Rhagium mordax. The sequence goes on from OY796664.1 coordinate 1,504,466, forward strand.
GCAGGTTTTGCCTGGTAAATAAACAGCGAATTCCTAACACTAGAATTTATTATCTTTACTTTTCTGACAAACTTATTATTTTCAAAAGCTGAGCTACCTATAATTTTAAAGGTGCAATTTTTATGCATTAAAAACTTTATGCTATCTGGATTTAGGACAGAATCCTTGTCACCAATGTGGTGGTTTAAATAATATCTCACTACAATGAATTATTTTAAAAGGCAGCCAAGCGTTTAACTGTATTGTAATTTATCATATATCCGGTTAGAGAATTCCAATTTAAGGAATGACCTCTCCAGGAAGTGTCTAAAGTGCTGATTGCCAATGGTAGGTGAGGCAATATCACAAAGGGTTTGTTAATTGGGCTCATATTGTTAAATAGGAAATAGGACCCCTCGTTCAGGCCTTTACCTGGTTTATAGCAAAAGGCCCAGATGTTCAGTTAATCCCAATACAATAAATACTCTCTTGGTTCAATTTCTACCAAACGTACCTAGGGGCCCATGTATGTCCTACTAGATGGCAGTTTTTTGTAATGAAAACAGGCACTTCCCTTTCAACTAAAAAAATTAAAGAATACCTAATTGATGTACATATTTTTGGTGGTAACCAAAAACCACTATTTGGAGAAAACAACCATTTCAAGTAGATATGAGAAACTAATGAATTATTAATAGGCCTATTGTGAATCTGTGTCCTAACATCTAACATCTGTACAAAAATCTTACTACTGATACTACTGGCGACATACTTTTCTTTGAATTAGAGGTTAAACTTTATAACAGCGTATCAGATGAATGGAATGATTCTTCAATTTGTTCTGTTAATATTTATAGATTATCGACAATCAAATACGACTGTAAATATTTTCGCAAACATTGAAGTGGCACAATAATAGTTCAATTAACTGGCAGACAAAGCTAATTTAAATGTCTGGAACATTTTAGGTATTTTATTACATTCAGTTAGAGTTCTGAGGTTATTTTTGAAGTAAAGTAAAAGTAGGTAGGTATCAAACTTGTGTTCTCAGCATGCTGCGCTGTGGGGATTGTGTCCTTGTTAATTTTATTGTTTTTATAAAAAACCATAGCTGTACAGTATATAATTTATAATAAAAAACGATAGTCTGGATTTGGTAACGTGTACAACAATGCTGGTTAAAATGCCGCTCCTATCAAGTCGTTTATAAATTTATAGATAAAGCGAACCTCTTGTAATACTTATACTTTGACCAAAAATCTTACATCATTTTGCACAAATGTCAAGAATATCTTCTATCCTTTTGGAAAAATGTGTTTCTAAAATTAACAACCTCGCACATATTTCTCCAACTTCCTTTTTAATTTCTAGTTACAAAAAATTGTAAAAATGAAAAAATCTAAGACTGTTTTTATTTTATAATTTCTGATAAGTTGAACGTATTTTTATTTGTACCTTGGCTTGGATGAATGATTTTTAAACATTTCCTGCTTCATTTCGGAGAAGGAAACAATATTTAGAAAAAATAGCAAAATTTAGCAAATATTTGCGAAATTCGATAGGTTAAAATTAGAAACCAGTAGATTTTGACTCGCAACTTTTATTTATTATTAGTTTTCTAACTTTGCAACAATAACTTACCTCTATAGCCATACACATTGAAATCGGAGTTTCCAGGATAATTTTATAGATCCACAAAAAAGTGGATAAATTATAACACAACACAAAATTCAGCACGAACCTCACCGAACCAAAGCTTTTTGCTTTAGCAGTACAGGATGGGTCACCAAGATGGTTCTCGGATAATTTCAACTGACGTCAGTTTGCCCTAGTCCCCCCGCCCGTTTCAACTTCGGTGACGATTACGGATTGTGACGTCATCTATTGCTTGTCCCTCTGGCAACAACATCACCCATAGCTTTCTCTCACTCTTGGAAATATAGTTATTGACCGAAAATAAAATCGAACCTTGCTTACGTCTAAATGTAGGCAACCAGCAATTACGCCAAATGTCAGCTATTTTGCATTCTGCGTACGAGAAAGTAAAAAAAAAATCTTGTCTGAAAATAGAACTACTACACCCCCTCAGTGTTACCCATTCAAATCAATTATTCTATTTTTATACACGAATATTTACACCACAAAATGTGCAGATCCATGAAGTTGCTTACATATACAATTAACCACCTGTATATAAAATAAGCAGGTTAATAATTTAAGTAGCATTTCCCAATTGTTTATAAAAAAATTGTTTAATTTGCACCGCCATCTATTGCCAATGGTCGCTGTTTATCAGTTCTGGTTGGAAGCTTTTGTCGGCCTACTAACGGAGAGGGATCGCTTGTTGTCGACGGCTTCACACGGCGCAACTATTGACATGCCACAGTCTGAATCAGTTAGATTTGCGTGCGTCCGTGGCCTGTGGTAAGTGAGAGCAAGAGCGTTGTCCTCTTAACGAGTGAGAGTCCGGCTCCTTCAAGTCTCGACCACAGATTGTAATCTGCGTTAACCACGTAGATGGTCGTGAGTCAATTCCTCCCATGTTCGCACCTGGCTGGGCGAACATGGGACTGATGCACTATTTTTTACAATTTATAATTATTTCTTGTCACCTTCAGTTCTGTATAGGTTCTATGATGGTATTATTCCCGGAGACCGGATCTGAGCTCATCATGAGGTCAAAACCAGGGTCGGCTCTAGCCCTAAGTTCTGTGAACAATATGACCATTTTTGCGTGTAGTTTTTCAAGACAATCATTAAGCTCGTGAGTTATAAAAGAACACTTTATGGAAACTCAAAAATTAAAAACTCTAGGTCAAACTGTCTAAAATGAAAGTAGGGAATTTCAAGCGAAAAAAATATCCCTCAGAACAATTGGTTTCCTGGACAGTATTTTTATAGATGTTTTTGATGTTGGGACCATTTCGTAGTGTTCTTCTTTTAAGCTGGGGGGATACCTGTGCTTTTTCGTCTTACTTTGTTTATTATTTAATAATAGTTGGTGATACCAAAAGTGGTTGGCTTATTAAATGAATAGATCTGTATTTAGAATATAAATTATTTATTTAAGTGTATTAAAATCATATTACATTAAATGTTAAAAGCATGGAAATTAATATTAATTAAAATCAATGCATTAAAACGTGTGGTATAATGGTTTATTTTGGACCTCTAAATATATATTCATTTGTCATCTTTCATATTGCTTCAGTATATATTAAATTTGTCAATAAATTGAGTGTTTCCGAGTAAGTATGTTAAAAATTCTATCGCCTATTCAACGTACAAAAAATAAATTATTTTAGTCATTTTAAAAGAAATATATGTATATATAAAATTTGCTTTGTTTTTGATCAATTGATGCCTATACACTTAAAAAGCACATGCAATATTCTTGAAACTATATTGCTTTAAGGTTCAATACGCTATTACTCTTAATTTTGCAAAAAATGTGATTTTGTGGTGGCTCGTAAATACTGAGCATGAATCAACTAATTATATAAGTACGGTAATTATTGCAAGTAGCACTTCCTAAGAAAAAATTGGAATGTTATATATATATCAACTGCATATCTCTAATCTCATAATTTATAAAAATATTCAATTGACCAAGAGATCACTTAGGATACATTTACTGTTGACAAGTAAAAGTTTTGAACGTATATGTGTACAGTATAACACAAATAAAACAATAGAAATACTCATAATTTGTATCTGAAAACGAACTGATGTATTTTGTGCATTTATTGTTGCACTGTACACTTGAGCCATTTCTTAGCTTCTTATATTTTAGTAGCACCAAATTAACTCTTAAGAAGGTATAAACATGATATGCTAATACCAGTCTTTATTAAATATCATAACAAATATCACTAAAATTAAATCCAATACAATTCGAGCATTGTGAGATTTAAAAATTACACCTAAACTTCGATTATGTACAAGATTACTTTATTGTTTCGCTGAAAACTTTTACTTTCAACTTTAAATATGATTGTGGATACTTTAAGATTGGATTTTGCAGCATTACGGATAAATATTCACTCAAGAGTAAACCATTACCTCAAAGAGAGGTAAGGTAGGGTTATGGTTCCTCTCCATCCCGCTTAGAATATTCCATAGCAGGCATAGTGGTCAAACAATCCTGTGCTATACTCTAAATATTAATTATGTAGTCAGTTTCCACATATCCACATTTTAAATACAATTAATAAGTAACTTATAAACATCGAAAAGTCTAAAAACACTAAATTAAATTAAAATACCACAGTAAAAGAATAAACATAATGATTAAAAAACCCTAAAAAGCTATTTGATCACTTTCAGTGCGAGAAAAATCAAAACGTTGCATTTTGAACAACTCTTAAGGCAGGATTAACTGTTTTAAGTGATGCTATTAAGTCTACATGTGACGTCTTTTAAGATTTCCATGGTCTAAGGTTGATCCAGGCACTGTTTGTCCTATCAATTCAGTTGGAGTGTTATCGTCTGAAATGTCAGATGCACGCTCACTTTGATTCCCGAGATTTGTTTTTGGAGATCCAGGACATTCATAGGCACTAATGGAGCTTGGGTTTCTTGTATGGCCACCACCTTCATGATGATGATGGGGTTTTTCTTCAAATACTAAAAAAAACAACCTCTCTTACCACTTTCAAACCGGTTAAGTAAGTAACTCACATTTATCTAAACTGATAATTGATCCAACTATTTCGCTTGCTGTTATAACCTTGTCTTCATCCAGTTGTCTTCGGCGCCGAACAAGCCACCAATCGACCATAAATATACCTAGAGCGAGAATTTTAATTCCCGCACATAGTCCAACATAGCGATACCGAAATTGCTCGATATCATACAATAAACAACGTCCTCCGTTAGTCCCGCACGTGCTCTTCCAAAGCAAGCAGGTCGAGTCGATCAGGTTGCCGAATAAAATTGGGGCAGGAATGTAACCAAATAATCGGAATATTACAAATTGCATTCCGAGGGCAAAAGATCTTTCTTCCTCACCCACCGATCTGCCAAGATATAAACCAGCGTTAGTAATGAACTTTGTTGCATTTTTGAATCTTACCTTAACACTATCATAAGTAGAGGCATCTGTGTGATAGCCACAATAAACGTCATGAAGAATAATAATATCAAAAATGGATATATGGTATGACAAGACGAGTTACAAGGACCTGCTGTTGCTACAGGCACAACGGTGACCTCGGCGTATTCACTTCCAACTGGGGATGCATAATTTATGGAAGAACTTCCATCTTTTAGTGATATATTTCCATGTATACCTGAAACAACATATGATTTTGACTCTGGCAGAGGCCTTAAAAAAATAAAACTTACAGGCACAGTTGGTATAATTAGAACTGAGTATTGAGGTGCAGCCAGCATGACAAGGGCTGAAGTAAGTCAGTCCGTTATTACCACAAACAGGCTCCACATCGTTCATACTGCATTCGCAACCGAAATTACAGGATGAAGTTAAATTAACTTGAAATGGTTGGGTACTGTTAAAATAGGGTATAGTAGTGCCGGCCATTTTCAAGTTGTCACAACCCAGGAAGAATAACAGTCCATAACATAGTAGGCAGATAGCGTTTGATATTAGCACGAATTGCACTGCGCCCTTCGGTCTTAATTCCATCTTCTTTAGTATTACACCGCCCATAAATATGCCAATGCAGGCTCCCGGAATTGCTATGGACCCTGAAAATGAGGAAACTCAAATTTTTCTTTGCTACAAGTTTGGCAGTAATTCAATAAGCAACAAGCGTATCAAAAGACGGCATAGTTACCTGTAAATACGCTGGCCTGACTTTTCCCCAAGCTGAACTGCGTTTCCAGATACTTGGGTAGAAATACAACAAAACCAGAGACAATAATTAGCTCCATGCAAGCTCCTAGGCAAGTAACAATGTAAACAGGGTTGCAGGCGAGTCTCCACATCGAAGCAGGGATGTCTAAAAAGAATTAAGTGTATTGAGGAGAGATAAAGCGCAAAGTATTACAATAATTGTTCATATTTAGTAAAACTCATCATTGGACAAAGAATTGAAAGCACAACAATTGGAAAATTGCGTTCACCTTCCTGCATACTTAAGAATAATTACCTTTTATATCTTTTCCATATCCTGTGTCATCTTTGGTGGCATTATTAACTATTTTAGATGCAGGATTGGTGGTATTCGTGCTACTGGTACCGGCTGCATTAGCAGCAGCTGCTTTTTCCAGAAGTCGAATTTTTTCTTTTTCGTGAGTTAACACTTTGGGGAAAGAGAAGAATGGTATGGATACCATAATAAGTAACAATCCACAAAGAAGAAATCCGCCCCACCACATTCCTACCCATCTGCTGTCCCCAGCATCTGCAAATAATAAATGTATACAAGGTTTTTGGATAGCAGTATTTACGCTTTCTTACTTATTGATATGATTTGTGTGAACGAGTCCATGTGAAATGATAGAAGATAGGCACCAAGCAAAAATCCTAGGACTGGGCCAAAAGCTGCCATACTGTACATACATCCTATAAACAAAAATATTTTGGTATTGCTGCAGATGATCGAGATAACTATGCTTTACCTATATAAATAGATGAACTTTCTGGCCTAACATGATCATCAATATAAGTAGTGCCTAAGGTAAATAAGGGTGAGCCTCCACACCCTAGTAGTAATTGTGCAAGAACAAACAGTAGCACTGGACCAGTGGTGGAGGGTGATCCTCGAATACAGTTATCCCCTCTTAAATTGTTGGGAGCAAGAGGTGGCGAAGACAGCCCTGATGACAGTCTTCCTAAACCCATATCTTGTTCGTGTACCGATATCACCCTGCACATATTCTCATCGGTATTATTCGCCACGTTTATGCCATTATTCTCATCGGCTATGAAATGTGGCACCATGAAAACCAGGGAACCTACCCCCATTATAACAGCGCCTACGCCTATCCAGACGGGGATGTGTCTTCGACTGCCGAGATAACTTACAAATATAACAGTTATCACATTTCCTATTTCATAAGACGATGCCACAAGGCCGGAGAGGCTTGACGGTATCTCGAAACGTTTTTCAATTGTTGTTATCACAGAATTGATGTATCCAGAACTTAATGCTTGTTGTAAGGTAACAAGGAATGACAAGAGTAAAACGAAAAACTGCAAAAAAAAAAATTATTATAATTATTAATTTTACACATCATATTTTTGGGGCTTTTAACTAATTTAACTTATTAGCTTTTTATTTTATTCGTGCGTTAATTGACTTTTCAAAATTAATGTCAAATATAAGACCACACTTTCGAAAACACCCTGTATACCGGCTTGGTATTATTACAATCTGACAGATATTTACATATTTCTAACGAAACTGAATTTATTATCTGTGGCAGTACAAATCTAATATATTAGTACGATCAATTATAGTCATATTATTTTTATTAGGTGCGAAAGCTCTTAAGCTATGTAAGTTTAAAAATTACATAATATAGACGCAAACAATTAGGAAGGCTAATACTTCAGCCTATAGAAAGTAAATATATTACTATGTTACTAATATTTATAAATATTAATAAATTCATGGCACAGAATTATGAATATTTGCTTTCTTTTGTCAATGAATATAAATTTCCTAATTTGAAATCGCCTCTTAGGATTTTAAATATGTATTGCAAAATATTTTGCTCTAGTGAATAAACTAAATTTCACTTTGAATAAGCATCACCAGTTAAAATTTTAAGAGATTTAAAATTCCATTCCAGGGACCAGTGACTAGGATTGGGGCATGATGCACTATGATGATAAAATACATGTTACGCCAATGAATTTGCAAAAATATGAGGCCATTTATTAAATCTAATGTCAAAAGTGAAAACTTTATTTTAATATTAATTATGGAACTAGAAAGTTGTAAAAAACATTTTATATCTCTTCTTCTATGAAAACTCACATTATTTTCAAAATTACGAAAACAAATTGTAAAGTTTTAAATTTACAGTGATTTTGGCAGATCGATTATGTATTTGTAAAGTAAAGATTTAAAACTAAAATTGTGCGAATTTTTATACAGGGTGTCCCAAAACTAATCGGCCAAAAAGTAACTATATACATTAAAATGGACCATTTGTGCCGAATATGCCTTGGCAAAATATTAGAGATATGCAGGGTGTTTTAAGGTATTTTTTTTGTTTTCTTTTTTTTTTGAAAAATAGCCATAATTTGAAAATGGTTGAACGAATATTTTCAAAAACAACGAAACTCTTTTGTTCAAAACAGGTAGAAGTATACATAGCCTCATATTTTTATAAATGCAGTGGCGTAGTGCACTGTACCCATTCCTACGCCACTTGTCTCAGATATACAAAGATAACCATGAAACTGCGCCAAGGGTGTACCTTCTTTTGAATACTAGTATCACTGCAAAAATTGGCATTACCTTAATTCCAGCACACTTCTGGAGACAAGATGGTCGGCATCGAAGAATGCCACACTCTTTTGTATCCCTTAATATCACAGGTGGTTCGGTATATGTTGCGGTGTGTGCAGCTTTATCCCTGTCAAAGCTAGCTGAAGGATTTCGACTGTGGCACTTTATAACAGTGTCATGGCAGAATGCTGTCGAACATTTCGTTTCTGGGGTTTCCGTTTGTTCTGGGATGGTCTCCGAGTAGAGACCAGTCATGGCATACATAGACTCCTGCCGTCGATGGCCTCTGCAGTGTCCTGCCTGGCTCGTGGAGTCTGCTGCTGGAGCCGAAACTTTACCAGTTTCATTTCCAGAGCTTGGCGCCGTCGAGTTAGCTGTCCCGTTTCCAGTCATTTTTATATCTAGATGCTCTAATTGTTCAGTTCTCTCATATTGTTTCTGAAGCGCGTCTGAAATACAGAACAAAATTTAATTTCGCATTTTGGATAGGGCACTGCAACTTTCTATAAATAACTACTAGGATCAGGTGTTTTTCTTGAAGCTACTTGAAAATTATTTACGGGTTTTGTCTCTGGTCGTCAATAATTAAAATGGTGACCAACCGGATTTGGTTGGTTCATGAATTTATTCAACGAGGGGAAAGAGATGTGTCTTGATAAGTACCTAGGTATTTCAATAGTATTGGGGTATTGGTATTGAACAGTCTGAAGTCGCTTGTATAAACACAACCATTAATTTCAAGGACATTTTTAAAATAATCTAATTAGTAGTTACCGAGGTGGTTACTCACTATAGGTAGTTGTTAATGTGGGCGTAAATGACTTATCATTAATATAGTATTCGGGTTAAAGGCGCAAAAAAGATAAACAAAGTTCTTTGTTATTACAAATGAAAACAACATTTATAGCGTACAGTTTATTTGTTTATATTTTTAACATTAATATGTAACTGATTCGTAAGAACATTGCGTGTACAATTATTGTTTACAGCTTATGATCAGTGAATCAAGTAAATTTGTTATAATTTTACGTTACCTACCCAACCATTTGTTTACTGTGCAGAGTTGTACAGGGTGAGTCAACGGTGCGATAAAGTCCAACACTTCCTTTATTATTTTCGAGAATTTCATGGAAAATTAAATTTTTTAAAAATATATAGGGTGTTCCACTTAAAAAAATTGACATCTATAGCGCCCCACTTTCATGAAACACCCCGTAGATTTCGAACTAATTTTAAAATGTAGCCATTTTGGTCTCCCACAACTTCTATATAAAATTTTTGTTTTAATTGTCCGATAATAAAGGAAGTGTTGGACTTTATCGCACCGTTGACTCACCCTGTACAAGTAAAACGTTAAGCGTAGGTATCATTTCTTCACCAACGATGTAAAACCAGTGTTTGGGTACCTGCCTTTCGCCAGTTTTGCCCGAGGCAGGACTGCATTTAGATACCCTCAGTAGTTAAAAAAATGAGACGTGGCCATCACACTGCTATTACGTCATTTCCGACGTAAATTTTTCCGAATTTTCCCTTCATTTTTTTTAATGTTCTATTTACGGCGTATAATTAATAATAGACATTAGATTAGACGAAATCGTAAGGGAAATCACAAGAGGATAGCGAGAGGAACAAGAACTATCTCCAAGATCGCTGTGAACGATGAGGTTTTCAAAAACCATAACGCAAAAAACTGAAAAGCTAAAAATGTTAGAAAAATAATGGCTCACTACAAGGCGATTCCCTGATATTGTATACGAGTCGTTAAAATATACATACATGAGGACATGATGCTAAAGAGTTTTTTACCGTTGCGTGTAAAACAATAACGTAACAATGCCAACAATGGAGATATTAGTTTACATTTTCAGTATACTTGCTACGTGGTAACTAGAAAATATCACACGAATACAGGGTGAGGCAATAGTGCGCCGGACTTCGATAGCTACTTATTGTGCAATAAATCGAAAATGGTTACAAATGGTCGTATAGGAATGTATGTACATACGAAAAATGTTCGTTTTTCATTTCTACATCACATCGTCGAAAAATAAACAGGTTGTTCCATTTGAAGACAAGAAAATTCAATTCATAAAGTTCTAAATTGAAAAATAATTTTTGGCCACCCTCTATATTTTTAAGAAATGAAAATGATTCAAAAATATTAATTAGATGTCTCGTAACTAGCATTCACATATATCTTGTTCTTAATCTGATAATTGTGACTGTAATGATTTTTTCAATTTGCATCTGCAGATGGCATTATTTCAACAAAAAAATTTATTACATCCAAGTGGTGCGGAAATAGGAGTAAAAGGAGTCTAAAAAAAAGAGGCTCCTAAAAATGTACCAAGATACATAGCATTCCCATTTAAAAGAAACACTTGATCCTGTTATACAGGGTGATTCACGAGGAAAGGGACAAAATGTTATGGTAGATAGAGTTCACTTAGGTGAATTAGAAATGACTATTGAAAAAAGCCTGAGCCTTTTTTTTATTGATCTACCCTGTAGAAATAAAAATTACTTAATGTGATGTTGAAATTATTTATTTTTGATTATTTATTTCATATTAATCAACCATGAAATCACAAAATTTTGTATAACAAATATTTTAGTTTGAATAAGAGAGGAAAACGTAATTTTATAAATTTATTTTGTGCAGACCTTCAATTTTGGCGAAAATTGATCGTTTATTTAAAATTCGCCCAAAGTGTGGCAAAACAACAAAATACATGTTTTCGATCATTTTTGTATGTAGTTTCATAATTCAGTATTAGAATTTAAAAATCACGTACACAGGGTGAATTTTTTCATAGGAGCCCTAAAAATAAAAATTAGTTGAGCTGGCCCTGGAATTTTCTGTCTTTGATTATGCATGTAAATTGACAATTAATAGTATATTATATACCCACAATACGAGCTGATTCTAGTGATTAGTTTAAAAGATATTACCTTAAGAATTTATTGGGCAAAACTCATAAATCACCCTGTCGATCAATAAAAAAAAGGCTCAGGCTTTTTTCAATAGTCATTTCTAATTCACCTAAGTGAACTCTATCTACCATAACATTTTGTCCCTTTCCTCGTGAATCACCCTGTATTGTCTTGGCTCGCCCTTTATATTCAAAAATAATTTCCGATTATAGATTTTTTTATCTAGTTTACTATTCTTTTTTTAATTTCTATCGTAGAATTCGAGTCCGACGCGCTACTGCCCCACCCTGTATACTATACTATTTTATTTACCAGCTTCAGGTTAATAATATTTTATTGATAGGACATTGATTGGTGTTTTAAAAATACATTGGCTAGTAAATCAATTATTTCATTACTTGTCATTTCTAGCAAATAGAAATACATATCGAAAATCATAATACGAATTAACATCTGCAATTTTTTCGATAGAAACGCAAACCTGGTAATTAAATACCGCCTGAATAAAACTGGGAGATATTGATCGGAGGTTTATTATTAATCTTAATTTTGAACGGACACAAACTTCCCTTTAATAGCGCCGATTTTTCCATGACGTATATAAAATCGAACACGTTCAGCTCTTTCCTAGCGGCCTTGACTGAAATTTTGGAGGATTAAAGGATGAGTCTTAGTTTTAGTATTACATTCAACCCATAGCAAGTTTTAAATAAAATTGTTCTTAAACAATAATCTACCAAATTGGATAGAAAATGTAACCGAGTTTGACGCAGGAAAAATTCAGGAGTAGGCATATGCTATTAAATACTAATGAAACATGACACAATTTTTAGAGACAACTATGGCTCAAAAATCAATCAAATATGCGCATACGTGTGGTGTTCCTACATTCCGATATTCCACCTAAAATATGTAGATCGCGGTCGAATGGATATTTGCATGGTTACGGCAATTATGAACAAATGTTTAGAAATTTATCGTATTATTGCTTTAAATGCACCACTATTAATTTTCACCGTAAATTATATCGCGATAATTTTTACATAAGACAATTCAAAATTTCTTTACCAATGTTTTTCGGCGCAGCTCCAACTTTACACTCTATCACAACGTTAACAGAACCTTTTGACCAGGTATCAACCGGCATGTTGCTTTTAAAACCAACAATTGGACGATAAGTCCATTTTGTACACATATCAAAATTTAATCCGAGATACTGAAGAAACACTCGAGATTTGCAGGAGCGATGGAGAAGCATTCATCCATTTGGTCTTCCTTGATTGGAAGGACATCTCGACCTTCATTAGATGGTAGGAGAGGTTTAAAGAGGATTAATCAATTTGCGATCTACTGCCCACTAACAATTTCCTATAAACATCCCGTCGACATCGCCTTCACCATAACTTGTACCTTTTGCCACAAACAGCAAAGTAATGGAATTCAATGGCTTCCTCCTCCATCTACCGAATTGAAATATTACAACAGCAATAAGGTAGAAAATTATTATGACAAATACATCGGCCCATAAAAGGCGGTGGTATACTAAACCAATATCCCAAACACTTTTGATAAATGTGAATGAACTTCAAGTTGACCCAGTGTGTTAAGATATCAAATTGTTTTTAAATTACTAATCAAGAAGGTTAAAAAAGTAATTTGTGAGGTTAATGGGTTTTTAGATAAACAATACCTTTTGTGAAATTTTCTTCTCGTAGTCATAATGGATAACTTTATCAAAAAAATTGTGATAAATGTTTAAATAGGTAATTGCAAGATAAAATGTTTCTGCTTTGTCGATTAAATTATTGGCAACCTTCAAATTACTCACCTAACTCATTTGAAATGTGATTTGTCGTTATTTTTAATGGTAGACATAAAGAGATAAAAAAATGAATTAAAATTTTTGTTGGCTAACACGGCGTTATACTGAGGTCACATTATAATTATTACTTGATAATAATGTGTATGATAATAATAATAGTAAACTATGCTTTTGTTAATCTTTTTATAACACTCAAGTACGTAATCATTCAAGTAAACAAATAATACGTCTTCTGATAAAATTTGAGCTTTAGCTGTTAAAACCGTCCTTATTGAATTGGAAAATTTCAATATCATTTGACTTATGAAAACATTGATTTTTTATGGTAATATACTTTCTAGGTAACCACCATAATTATGAAATTCGTGTGGATCAATTAAAAAGGTAATTAGTTACATAAAAAATTAACTTATTGTTATGGTTTTTATTAACTATTGTGTGTATGTAATAAACTTCTTCACGTTCAAGAGAAAAATAAAGTGTAGGAAATATCCTTTGTATGGAAAAATCACAAAATAAAATCAATGGGACAATTTGACACTGCACGAAATTATTATTTGTAAATATTTTTCTATTAAATTTAAGTAAACTAAATAAACCTGATTGCTGCTATTTGTTGTTGATAACACGTTATTAAACAAAATCACTGATTTTGTAGTAGTTATTAAAAACAAATTGTTATTGTTAGATAAATCGTTCAATGGCAGAATGGATTTTTATAATTTTACTTGTATTTTACGCCTATAAAACCGTCTATAAATATTACCGTTTCATAATTAGGAACTAAAATTAGTAATAGGCGGATTTAGGTTTATCGTAAAAAAGAAAGGTGCGTTCTTTCACTGATTGTGTCATTATTACACATTGCATATTAGATTACATTAATAATTTTGGCAATACAACGCGGTAGGCACCTAGTTGCAGTGGTAAAAATAAATATCAGGACTAATAAAAAACGAACAAAATACCTACACGGCTTTGGAGACGAGATAAATATCAAAAAATAAAAGAATACTCACTTCCAAGAGGTCAATGTTTCATTGTACCATTTTGCATTCTTTAAAATATTATAAAATTCGTTTTTATTGTATCACAACCCCGATAAGATCACAGCACTGAATTTATTCATTTTTAAAAGTTTATTTACAAATACGAGTAACAAAATGTTTTTTTACGAATACTCCAGATGCCACAACACAGGAGGGCACATGCACTAAAATACAGCTGTGCGCTGTCAGTACGAGCACCGGATGGGTGCACCAAATAGTTCTGTGTTTTGTACGCACCAGAAGGAAAACAAGAACTGACCAAGAAATAAAAGAAATCTGTTTAATGCCTTTCCTGGCATCAGCGCCACGACACACGCTGAGCGGATCAATTGAACGTTTTTGTTGCACGTTACACACCAGAAAAGTTCACTTACTGAATTTATTGAGATGATGACTTCTATTATTTTTCAAATCGGGTGCAAAATAGGACTGGCGAAAACTTAATGGCAAAAACGAGAAACTAGAATAGTTAATCTACTCACCTACAGATGGCAGCTGAAGTCAGATCAAAGCTCAGGAAACTTGGTGGCAGAATTTTGAAAAAGCGTAGAAAAACTGGACCGTAATCCTTCTTGATGCTACTACATTATGATGTTAATAGCCTTCACACGCAAAAGGAATCTTCAAAACTTGATGAAACTATGTGAAGAAGACCTACAGAAGCCAAATATCTAGGGGTAAGCCTCCGACACCAAAACTTTCAGTCCACATATGGAAAAAACAACTAGGATCTTATGGCCTGTAGGAGCAAGATCGGTAAAATGTGGAGACTACTCCTAAAATGGTTGTACACCAAGATAGTTATACCCACAGTAAATATCAGAAATGGAGCTTCCATAAACAGACTAATCTACAAAGGTTGGCGTATCTATGAGTAACAGGGGCGATTGTCATAACAGACAGGAGCTGCTATCAGCCCTCCACTTAGTGATGGAGTTGGAGGCCAAAATACCAGCTTATACTTTAAAAATAATGAATTATGCAGTCTGGGAAACTAAGAAGTACTTTCGATTTCCAGAAACCTCTTAGAATAATAGTACCTGAAAGAAGGGAGAAAAAAGAAATTGATAGAACTGGTGAAGACATAGGGGATGGAACGAGTATTTACCTGGGCCGCTTCACAACCGTATTTCAGGCAGAAGTGATAGCAATTACAACCTGCTTCCAGATCATAATGGAGGGGATTTGAAAATCAACATCGTCAGTAACAGCCAGGAAGCATTAGAGGATTTGGAGAACACAGAAATTCAATTTAAAGCTGTACAAGATTGCCTCATGGATCTAGTGGCCTTAGCAGAAAAGAACAGAGTTACTTTTTGGAGGATAATGACTCAGCAGCAGAAATGGCCCAATTTTGCATCAGACTGCAAAGAAGACAGTCTAGTCAAAACAACATGGCCCTTATTGGATGGGATTTCCTGGAGCACCATTCAGGACAAGAAGCAAGAAATACCTAACAAATAGGAATAGTGACAGAACTCCTAACTGGATACTGTTCCAAGAGAAGGTACCTCAATATCACAGGCGTAGCAAAGGATGTGGAGAGGAGGATGAAAACCAGTGCCTTGGGAAACCATTTCTAGATCCTGATGAAACTGCAAAATGCTCTCTGGACTGAAGCAATCGCGGATGTTTCTGAGGGCACCATTCAGGATAAATAACAAGGAATACCTACCTGTTGTTTCAAATTAATTAAATTCTACATCTCGTTATGCCTTTCCTTTAACAGATTTTGTCCACAGTAATTCAAAAAATTGTTAATTATTTATGAGATAACAGTCGCAAAGATTGTAATCGCGTGGTGGAACTGGCATTAGCCAAGTGTTTAATTATATCGTCCAAAGCTTATTAAATCATATTTGAGCGATGATATATATATATGCGTCAGTTAATAAACAATAGCTAAATGAATTAATACTTATTGGATTATTTATTTTATTAGCCAATCTGCCTAATGAAAATCCAACAGATGAACTAAAATTGAATTATTTAATGGCTCAACTGCAGAAATAACTGGCTTTGTGGGGCAAATGATCCGTGACAGCGTTTCCCATCAAAACCATTACTAAAGCAACCAAATCTTCTTTGGAGGCACTTTATATGACCATCGGCTCCTTTGTGGTCGAGGTTTGCTGAATACATTGCATTGTTACGCATAGAAACTGTATTCACCCCCTTTCTCTGGTATTTATATCAAACCAAGACGTTTCAATTTTTTTACTGGAAAGTTTACTCTCTTTATCGAAAATTATTTTGATTTCTGAGCATTACCGGTGAATAATTAACAATTAATAAATTAATAAAAATAAAATAGTAAATGTAAGATTTACTATTTACGTCAACATGCGAGTCTATATCATCTAAATAACGTCTTCAAAAGACATAAAACTCTTTACAGAGCTTATTTACAAATTCTACATTTAACTGTCGAAAATCAAGTACTTCGAATGTAGAAACCAAATAATAATATTGCAATAAGCCCCACCAGATGGATTAATCCAAAAGGACTCCTCTGTTATCAGGCAGCGCACGTCACCATCCCATAGACCGGTTTCTGGCTTAATAGCCATCCTCAGCATGGTACAGGTAACGCAAATAGCAGAAAGTCCAGAGGAGTCCTTTTAGATTAATCCATCTGGTGGGGCTTATTGCATATTAAATTATTTGCTTTCTACATTCGTAGTACTTGATTTTCATCAGTTAAATGTAGAATTTGCAAATAAGCTCTGTAAAGAGATTTATGTCTTTTTAAGACGTTAAATATTTTGGATTTCATTTAAATTAATTAATTTCTTTGCTTAAACTATATAAATAAAAAATCAGGTTTTTCGATATAATGGATTGCAATATTATCTGTATATTTATTTTTTGTTAGAGTGTGACTACAAAAATAATCTTATTTCATATATTTCATCAAGTAATTAATAACAAATATTTTCCGTTTAATATATCTATTTATATGGGTGTAATAAATGCATTCCTGATTAAAATTCGTTTCGTAAATAAGTAGCTGGTATCGAGTTAATATAGACGTGTAGGTGATTGTTTATTTACCTCTTGTGTATTAATTTTTAATAAAGTATAGCATCTGATATTTGTGCAAATAATACAATTAAGATAAGGGGATGAAGCTCATATATTTTCATAATAATAATTTTCATTTAGTATGTACAAATTAACCATAACCAGTTAATGAAATCATTTATTCCAATATTAATTATATTTCAATCCATCATCTGATGCAATTCATTAACATATTAAAGCGGCGTTTTACCAAAGTGGAATTATATTTCGCTTCCCCCGTGGTTACAGTAAACTCTGGCAAATATTAATGCGTGCGATATTGCAATTTTTTTCTAGTGCTGAAATAAACCAAATATTATGTTTACATAGTATATTATGATTGTTTATGCTGCTAGGCGAACAAAATTTATGTTAGATCATATTTATAGATCTTTAACTCCCATTTTATCCCATGAGGATACATATTTATTACCATTACAAGATTTTTACAACTAAATTTAGATGATAAATGTCTTTTTTATTGAACTCCAAAACGGTTTCAGAAACAATTCTATTTAAAATTTTCAGGCCGCTAAATATAAGTAGTTGTGATACAGGGCTCTTACTTACAAACCGCCGATTAATTCGTTGAATGCGAGGTTGTTTTAGTCTTGCAAACGGAATCCTCGTAGCGTGTACAGGGTACATCAAACTACTCGGTACAATTTCGGAAATTTTCGAAAATAATTGACACAAACGGTTTATGTGTTGGTTTCGTTTAAGTATGGATTGAAAAGAAAAAAAAATTATTCGTTTTACCTTGAAGAGCTCAGCGGTGTCGTCAAAAATAAGTGTCTTGGCCCTTTGTGCAAATATGCTGCTGAGATTATCTTTTTGTTAAGATTTCATATTCGTAATAGCATAGGGTATTCCCGAGATCAATAAATTAAATGTTTTGGAGTACATTTATGTAATATTTTACATTTAACATTAATCTCCTGGCTTAACCATGTGGTTATCAAATCTTGAACGTTGCTATATAAAGTGGGCGAATAATCACCATTAAAACCCGTTAAATCCCTAATAAAAAAAAAATTATTAGGAGCAAGGTAGGTGTTCAATTAGATTTGTTTTACGAAAAACCCATTGAAGAAAATTAACCAAACTAGCGCAACATGCTTGACAATTTCTTATTATACGAAAAAAAATTATTTTTCCAAATCGATGTAGCTCGTAGAAGAGAATGTGAAAAAAAGACAAGTTGCTTTCGTAAATTAGTTTAGGGCACAAGATGTGTGCGCTTCAGGTCTGGCGTCCTCAGAGACTTTGGGGTTTTTGAAAAACCAATTTTTTCAATTAAATTTTATTTCAGTCCCGTCCTGTAATTGAAACATTATCTTTTTCTATCTGCGCGGGCGGCACCTACTATCAATAATTGCTATCATCGGCTATCAACTTAGTATATTGAATACTTTCGTAAAATGTGTTTCGTTCGGTGTGGCTCAATATTTTTCGTGTCATATGCCGTGACAAATCGCCGACGCGTGCTTTAAACGCGCCAATTTTCAGTAATGATTCTTGTTATACTTCTACTTCTCCTTGGAAAATCTGTTTCGTCCGATTTCAACAACAGCATACTAGTTACACCACCTTGGGGCCTGGAAGGATCTTGCGAATCTGTTCCGGATACCTGTGGACAAAATCAAAAGCCCTCCTGCCTTTTGTGTGACGAAAATGGAAATTGCACGGTGCATGTGGCAGTTATATTACCTTTTTCAGACATTTTCATAGTCAATAGCAAGACGGTAATGTTATTTTTACAACGAAAACATGGTTTTAAAATTTATATAAAGTTTTCACACAAGTATATTTGCAACAAATAACTACGTTTCTTAAACATTGCATTACGTTATTGTTACATGTAATAATTGAAGTAGCAAAAAACTTTATATATAATTTTAACTTGTATAGATATTTATCGAATTTGTGAAATTATATTGAATAGGTAGATAAAACTATGATTCAGGTCGTGCACCTGTTTTAACTTATTTTCGCCTGATTTTTCGGCAATATTTAAATAAAAGATACACACATAAAAATGTCTTTAGCTACCCTAGAGATTTACATCTGCACTATTCATTCATTGTTCCAATATGAAGTTAGTGCAACATTTGTGACAAAACATCGCAGAAATAACTTACAAGTAATGTTTTTTTTTCGGTGCAAGAAACGGATTTTTATGGCAATATTAGGCTTGTTATTTTGCTGTGCATTGTACGTAGATAAACTTTACATGAACTTTATCTAGTGCAAATCAACCTTCCTAAAAAAAGCTGAGTGACAGGAAAACATAAAAGTGTTGTTCTTTTCTAAAAATACATCGTTCACGTATTTAGATACACAAATATAAAAGTACTTGATATATTTTCAAATTGGACGAAATGTTTTTATTAATTACGTAAACAAGTGGACTTCTAGGTGATATAAATTTATCGGCATCAGTCATGCACTTCACTAAAATTACACATTGTTGCTTACTTTGTGTATACCACTTATAGTATAGGGAACCCCATTTTCTATAGGAAAGGCCGAAATATTCAAAACGTCAATGGTTGTTGTTTAATTTGAAACGTTCTCTTTGTAGCCCTTTTTTTCCCAAGATAGTAAAATTGTTAAGACATTTCATTTTATTTCTTGTCCTGCTACACAGGGTGGATGATTCTCCCTGCCATTTTGAATGGAATTTTCCCAATAGGGAATCAAAGAGTATCACCTTTTCGTTTTGTGAGGATACGAACATTTTTAAACTACTAATAAATTTGATCGATGTTTAAGTGTTAAGTCACATTTTAGTATTGCAGCAGTTTTGCGAAAAAAATATTTGTAAAGTATTTTTTGGTTTCTTCCAGATTAACTTTTGATTTAAAAAAATTCGAAAGGGCGAAAAACTTAACCAACAAAATTTGAATTGACCGATCCAGTTTTTTAGAAAATTTTCAAAAGTCATTAGTCTTTTTAAAAGGCAAGCAACTTGGATCAAAGGTGTCGTTCACTAAATTTAATTTATTATTTCACTTGATAAGAATTCATACGAGTTTTAAATTATTAAGTGTCTTTTATTGTAATAATTTTATTGGTTGATAATATTTTAAGTACGGTAACCTAAAAATATACTTATTTATAGCACCTACAGATTTGTTGTTATTTATCATTTTACATTGTTGTTCAAACTTCATATCTTACCCACTTTGAACACAGTTTTGCGATTAAAAAATGATTAAAATGTTAAATGTATTATTTCACAATTAATTTATCAAAACACAATTAATCTTAAAAATTATATTGCTATACTAAACGGTGTTCTTTGCAAACTAGGCAAATGTATTAAAGTGTAACTCGTGCAACAAAAAACAAATAAAACGGTATATATACTTGTCAATTACGTCCTATAAATAGAATATTCGGTTTATCTATTATTGATACTATAATGGAATAAGAACTTGGAGATAAAATCATACTGATTTCGAAGTATTTTTTATAGATTACGTTTTAAAAATAGGCGAATAATAAGTAAAGTAAAAATGCTGTATTTCACTTTGACGTACCTCAAAACTCTGTTGTCAAACTGAATACAGAGAGTAACAATACTTTTTGTTTTTACTTTTTTAATACTAAAATTAACAATTATGTAAAGCAAGCATTTCCTTTGTTACTGATTAACGAAAAAATCCTTGTCGTAATATGAATATTAAAACAGGAGAAGGATGACTTAAATATTTAATTGTTTGTTAGTCACGTGAGTGGATAAATTCATTAAAAAAAATTGTATTTGTATCTGTAACCCGACAATTATTATTTTCAATAACAGTTTCAGAAAAACAATGAGCGACTGCAGGAATGTAATCACAGTACCTACTATATTACCTCGCTGTTGTTTAATAACAGCCAAAAATAAATTTGTAAACGGGAAGAAATTTATTCACAATACATTTTCCTAAGAATAAAACTAAATAAAATCTCATATAGTTAGCTAATGAAATTATTTTGGTGCTGAGTGCTTTCTGTATGAATGAAATGAAAAAAGTTTCACTCTGAAAATCGTCATAGTAATGGGGCAATACGAACAAAAGGGTATTGTAATGTAAATGTAATTTGGGGAAAGGTTTGAACGAATGATTATAGATAATAAGAAACAATGTAATTTTTTAATTTTTTAAGTAATAATAAAAAATTGTTAAATTAAAACAATATTAAACATTACGAATCATTGCATTCTTCATTGTCACCGACGATTTCTGTTTTTTCTTAAAGTTTCTTGGTAGCTCCTTCTTAAAAAGAATCTTCATCATTGTCATTTCTTCTATTTTTTATTTATTATTAAAACAAACAAATTAAATGCTGTTTCATATTATGTTTGAGGAAAAATTAAAAAATTCAGTGGGCATTAACACTGGTTTGAACAATTCAGTGTCTAAAGTAAGTACCCAGACAGACGGACTGTGCGTATAAATGACTGAGGGTATGTTTCATGGAGATCATGGACAACTCAATCAAAATCGTAAACGAGTTACGACACTTACACATATAAGTGATTATCTCATTCATAGTGACTTAACAAACACTTGTGAAAATATATGACTAAGTTTACAACTGATAATGCAGCCAGAGTTCCCCGCTTCTTGCATGGGAAAAATGGAAACAAAAATAAAAATCCTTCAATTTTTTATTTAGAGAACTGTAATGTTTGCTAGGATATGATCGATTTTTATTGGCGTAATCAGTTTAGCTTAAAATTTCACAAAGAACTCTTACGAACAAGGAATTTGGACATATAGTATTTAGTGTAGATATCTCACAAAATGGCGTTTTCCACACACCTCAGAAACTATCCATGGTATCAAAACATATTTTAAACAGAATTTTTATTTTTGGCATTCCTTTCCATAAACATTTATGTTGGTTGAATATAATTTTTCCTAATTTTCATAAAACGTACTGTATTATACTGATGCCGATTTACTACATGATTTTTTTTATTTCACAAAAATACTTTCTAGGCGAAGCAAATCCTAGATGAAGCGGAAGAAATGAGTAGGTCTCGTCAAATGCTGTCCGACCGTATATTCATTGATTATAAATTTTACGACGATGGCTGTTCACAGAATGAAGCTTCTGGTGCCATAATAAGAGCTATCACTGACAATAATTGCCTAAGCGTTATGTTTGGTCCTATATGCGAGTATTGTTTGGGTGAGTATTTTTTAGATAGTCGGTTGCCAATACTTTAGCATTGTCGCATTTTTTATTTTTCTGAGGGTAAATCGAGCAAAATATAATCACTTAAGCCGTATTAAAACAAATTGATGTGGATGACCCTTCCCAGCAATGTTTGTTGAATGTATTTCATACCCAATTACTTCTGTTATATGTGTACATAGGGTTAATGTCAACGTATGAACATTGTTCATCTTTCCAACTAGCTGGATTAAAATTATTATTTATAGCATAATAAATTTCTAATCACGCACTGTTTAGATTATTTAAAATAATATAAATACTAAGTAGTCGTATCAATAGAAAAATATAAAAACTACTGGTTATAGATAAAAAAATTTACCAGCGATATTATTATCTTGCACCGTGATATTTACCAACCACAACTAAATAGTGTATTATGAACCTATTTGTTTATACTGAAAAGAGATCATTTATGTTTGTCCTTGTTACAATTAATTTAGATAACTTACTTATTTGTCATAGAAAAATACCTCTTATTATTCATATCTGCATTCAGGTATTTTCTGTAAATTAGCTAATTTCAAATTTAATTTAACATAAGTGTAGGTGGTAGTTTACAATAACTGCACCTAATCAAATAAATATAGTAATTTTAAGTTTATGCTCGAGTTTATTATGAGTGCAAAAAATGATTTTGAAGTTGATTTGTTGTTACTCACTATTTATTTGCTTAACTTGTCCCAGGAGAGTATTCGAATAGTTTTGAGTTTTAATATACAGGGTGAAACGGTGCGAAAAAGTCCAATATTTATTGTCGATAAAACAAACATAAGTTTTATAAGGAAGTTGTAGGAGACCAAAATGGCCACATTTTAAAATTAGTTTGAAATATACGGGGTGATTCGTGAAAGCGGGGCGCTATAGAAGTCAATTTTTTAGAATGGAACACCCTATATATTTTTTAAAATTCGAATTCTTTATAAAATTCTCTATATTACTATATGTATAAGGATATCATAGTCTAAAACTTATAGTTCTCGAAATATTTAAGAAAATTAAGAAAAAAATGAATTTGTCGGCATTTTTTTAATTATTGTTATTTTTTCACTGTGTTAAATTAAACAAGAATCCATTTAAAAAAAATTGACATCTATAGCGCCTCGTTTTAATGAATCACCGCGTATATTTCGAACTAAATTTAAAATGTAGCCATTTTGGTCTCCCACAACTTCTATATAAAATTTTTGTTTTTATTGTCCGATAATAAAGGAAGTGTTGGACTTTATCCCACCGTTGACTCACCCTGTACAAGTAAATGTACATGGTCTAGGGGTAGAGAGAGAAAATATATGTTTTTCTTCTTTAAATTCGAAAAAAAAAAATTTCAAGTAGAGTCTCTTAATGGGCACAGCCCCTGCGGAACTGTTTTTTTTTGGAAATTTTTTTTTTATTTCTGGGTAGAGAATTAGCTGTAGATTAGTTTTTGTTTAATATGGATTAATTCGGGTTATTATGTGTTCTTCAATAAAGTAGATTTCTGTTTCAGCGACTACTGGGAGGTTAGCAAAACATGTGGGCAACGACGGCACCCCCTTGATAACTCCTGCTGGATTTAGTATGGATTTTACTGCTAACAAAACTTCGTTAACTGATGAAATGTACCTCTTAATAAACGCTGGATCTGTGGATTTTAGATCTTATGCCGAATTTTTACATCTGATAATGGATAGGTAATATTTTATCTATCACTATAATTTGTATGTTAATTTTTAATTGATTAATAAATATTTTTTTTAACTCAGCAATTGTCAATTTGCAACAAAGCAAATAAGCATTTACGAAAAATAAACGTTGCTGAGAGCTACGATATGCTTTGGCAGGCGAATTATTTATTTAAAAATTGGCTACCCGCCGTAAACTGTACCAAAAATATATTTTTATGTAAATTGTTGTATTCATTCATTTACGTGGGTTTGTTTATCTTGCCTCTCAAACTGTCAATAACTTACCCGAGTTCTCTTATTTTTAAATTTGCAGAGATAGAAAATTGATTTTTTTGTGTTATTTTTAGTTGAATTGATCGATTCAGAATACAGGGTCTAATTTGTTTGTGAGACCGGATGCATTCTAAATAAAAGATTTAGTAATTAGTAACGAAAACGCTCAGTAGAAAATTTGCCGCCATTTGCCTCCACAATACTAATAAAGATTCAACTTCACTGTCTTTTCAGGTTCAACTGGAACAAAGTAGTTTTAATGTATGAAAAAGACCATCAAATGGAAGTAGGCGGTGAGCAAACATGCTATTTATTTATGAAATCTCTGATGAACGAAATACAGGGAATGCCCAACCTAGATTATGTAGATGGCGATATCAAATTGTTAGGCACGAACTATTACGATTTTTTAGTGAACAGAGTTGGCGTGAAATATGGAAGTAAGTAGATCCTACCCAATTTGTTACTTTGAAATTGACGTCGATGATATAATCCACCTTCCATTGAAGTAGCTTTTCTCTAAATTTCAAATTGGCAAAGCATTCTCATCTAGTAGAACTTATTCCAATTGGTTGAGGAGCCTACTTGGGATTCTAGTATTTCTAGTCGCAGGTTCCTGCTTCTTTGGACCTTTTCACAAATCATTAATTTATGAGATTAATCTCAATCCACTTCATCTGAATCACTTGGTTGGTGATACGGCTTTTCCAATCGATTTATTGACTTTGAACATCGTCCCAGTTACATGATTCCAATTTCTTTAGCTATGTTACTTTACTATTATGATACCTCGACGAGCTCCTTAATCCTGCTTTAGATCCAATCTTGCTCTTTCTTGAAGGCAAAATATGCGAAATCCTTTCAGTCACCATACCCAATATTAACAATTTTGTAGTCTTACGCCTTGCTTGAGTTAAAACTATTTACTGTTTTTTAGTAATACTGACTTGCGCATCTCAACAGAGTATAAGAGAAATAATTATTGAAGCTGCCAAATTAAAGATGATGGAGCGCGGTGAATATACGTTCTTAAACTTTGAACTGTACAATAAGTAAGCCATTTTTATGCATAAACGTTGAAACTGTATTAACGTTGGTTCTATTTAGTGCCCCAAATCCTTCAAGGCCTTGGCAGAATGACAACGATACTGAAGAAAACAACCAATTGGCAATGAAGGGCTACCAGGCAGTGTACACGTTTATGCCACTAAGGGAGACTCAGTTTGACAAAATCGAGCAACAAACCGAGAGGGGATCTATTTATCTAGACAGTTTATTCGACGGTATGCTTATGTATGTCCAAGCATTGAACCAGAGCCTGCAGAAAGACGAGTTTGGAAATCCGTTACCAAACCAACCTCTGCTGGGCTGTCAAATAGGGCATCAAATGACAGGACGGACATTCATAGGTAATTTTCTTCCGAAATACGCAGCCATTAACTTATTCCTTCTGGTGGTATTTTGCAGGTAAATCTGACGACGTGGTGATGAATTGCAATGGCCAGAGGACCGCGAAATATGCCTTGTTAAACGTAAATTCAAGCGGTGAATATGAAATAGTCGGTCAGTATACAACTTTAAATAAATCGGTTGATTACTGGAACGTTCAATGGCCGTTCGGGGAGCCCTCAGATACGCCTGAGTGTGGCTTCGATTTATCGAAATGTCCAAGTAAGTTCATTGAAGGTACATTTATGATTTAATATTCCACTGGTTTGTTTTTCAGCGTACGACAAGGTCAAGATTCTTCTTATATGCCTGATACTCGTTATCTTTTTGGGAATGACCGTTGTCGCAATAATTTTGTATAGGTAAGCAAATATTTTTTTTTAATTGGGTACTCTTGTATCATCACACCCCCTAGAGTGGTTAAAAAAGCGTCGAGTTAAAATTGTTTGCATGATTTTTAAAAGAAGTGGATCCACTTTAGGGGATTATGTAGGAGTAAATTGAAGTGCACGTCGAAATAAATTCGTAGTTCGTTGTTGGAATGGAACATCTATTTTAAATGTCTGCAAACCATTAAGCTCTCGGAACTTAAACGTTAAACTTCCGGTTATATTGACTTAGCAAAATTTCAGCGGAAAGATATCATATAAAGTTACATACGTACCACAAACTTGGCATTTATGATGTTCAACGTAGAGTTAGCCATTTTGTAAAGGTCTAATCAAACAAGGAATTCGCGTATTGACACGGGGAATTTATTTGAGGCTGAATTTCCATATCAATTGCAATAATTTTGTATCACGCCGCGTATTGTCCTTACATTCTTTGTTATTTGGACTGGATTTTAACGGGCATTGTACATTGTAGAGGCGCGAATTTTTAAATAAAATTTTTTCTTTGAACACATTAAGCAGAGGTTACATTCCAAGTGCTAAAAAATTAATTGTACGTTGTGACTTGAACCTCAAATCAGGAAAATTTACCTACTTGCGCCTAAAAATTAAACAGTCCTTGTTTTAACAACCAATTAAAAAAAGTTTATTTCAGGCAATTCAAACTAAGATCTGACATTGAAGCTAAAGCTTGGAAGGTGAACTACAACGACATTTTGTTTCTACCAGCGAAGGCCCGTAGCAGCTTCCAATCTACAGCATCCTTAAGGGTATGAAACGTTTTCGTGATCAATTAATCTTGTTTTATTTTATTTAATGGACAGGGTGTCTCGGAATTAGTGGGCAATACTTCTAGGATAGGTTGTACTTATCAAAATACGACGAAACGAGTCAAGATACAAAAATCGACTAAGAATGCCCTTTTTGTGTAAAAATAACCAAGTTTCATAATTTAATATCAAACGCTAGATTGGGTAAAGGGTTTTGCTTACCCAATCTAGCTCTGCGAGGCTGACCCTCTATGTACGTTGTTTTATCTCGGGGTTTTTAGTTGAATATAGTCCCCTTCGGGGCCGGCTCTGGATGAATAGCAAGTTTTTTCGTTGATTTTCCAAAAAACTCAAAAACTACGTTTAAACGTCCAAGGGAAGGAGGGGTCCTATCGAGGAACAGAAAATGATTTCGGGGTCCCGAAGTCGTCCGGATTCCGAAACTGATATCGTTTCCACCCTAGGACCAAAACAAAAAAAAATTGAAGTTCGTTGGATCGACTATAAGCTGCAATCTGTCGGACGGACTATAAATTTCAAGATTTGCGAAATTTCAACAAATCTTGATTCGCTAAAAAATTAATTGTCCGGACACGTTGGGATAGTAAGGGTTGAAATTTGGAGGAACTCGACAGGAATGACGGGTCTAGCTTCTTTTAAAGTCCGGTCAAAAAAATCTTCCGGTTAAAGAAGTTACGGCCCCCGGAAAAGTACCATTTATCGGTAAAATCGACCTTTTTAAAAAATTCGTATCTCGAGTAATATCCAAGATGGACGAGAAAAACAAGAGTTATTCATTTATCTTTCTTCTTGGTTGCCGTCAAGGTCCGGATCCAGAACACTTACGGGTACGTGTCGGGAAATTCTCTAAAATTCGAAAAAATCGCCTCTTTT
Organism: Rhagium mordax; assembly: GCA_963680705.1. Taxonomy (NCBI): domain Eukaryota; kingdom Metazoa; phylum Arthropoda; class Insecta; order Coleoptera; family Cerambycidae; genus Rhagium; species Rhagium mordax. The sequence continues at coordinate 1,532,419 of OY796664.1, forward strand.
AAAAAATTCATAACTCTCTGAGGAAGCAAAATCGAGAAAAACGATTTCGCCCTGCAATTTCCTAATTTCATCTAGTTTTCAGAAGAAAATGCCCCGTCCGTCCATTTCGAAGGAACCGCGAGTTGTTAAGCTTGGAAGGGGGACGTGTTTTAGAAAATTTGAAAAATTGCACTATTATTATTATATATATATTACACTATTTCCAAACGAAAAACCGCCACCGTGGGGCCAATTTGGCAAGAAATCCAAGGTAGAGGGTCCAACTTAGAGCTCCATCGTGAATCGCTCGGTGCCGCTGCGGTTTTCGGTTCAGGAGATGCGAACGAAACGAGGCGATTTTGACGTCTATCGATCAGAAAAATTAGAGTGAGAGGGGTTCGCAGATTTTAATATATGTGGACAAAAAAAATACATATGGGACACAATTTACCCGCCCACCCTGTATGAGACGCCCCTATTTTTTAAACAAATGCCAACTTGTGACATATCGCTGAAATCAGAATTTTATAACGAATCAGAAAATGTATATATTGGTGTCACTTCCGATTAGACCGGAAGTAATAATTCCATACCTAATGAACTCACTGTATAACTTATTTAGACACAAGTAATATAAGTTTTTGGAACTGTCAGTTGCAATAGAGATGAGCCCTTCAAGAAGACGTAGCTTATCAAAAATAACATTTATTTGTCATTTGTTGTTTCAGACGGAAATTGATGGTTTCAGCATAACCGGGGACAAGCAGTTGTACGCCACCGTGGGATTTTACAAGTCGATCAGGGTGGCGGTGAAGTTTTTGCAAGACGTCAAAATAGACTTAACTCGTAGCGAGTTGTACGAACTGAAAATAATGAAGGACTTGTCAAACGACAATCTAGTTAAATTTTATGGTGCGTGTTTAGATATACCGAATTGCATACTGACTGAGTATTGCCCCAAGGGTAGTTTGCAGGATATTTTAGAGAACGAACAAGTGAAGTTGGACTGGACTTTTCGAATGTCGTTAATAATGGACTTAGTGCGCGGAATGCATTACCTTCATCGTAGCCCAATTAAATCTCACGGCGCCTTAAAATCGTCAAACTGTTTAGTGGACAGTCGGTTTGTGCTCAAAATTGCCGACTTTGGGATCAACTTTTTACGGATCCACTCAAACGAAGATATGTATGACATTGAATCGCATTCATATTGGGAACGTAAGTATAGCATTAGTTGGCTCTACGTATAAATATTCTCCAGTAACTTCCTCTGTATAATTAAATTTTTTTGCCATGGTAATTATTTGGAGAGAAGAAAGCAATTACAGAAACTGATTGGGCTAGTATATAATTTTTTATTTTTACGTCTAGGGCAATTGTGGACTGCTCCAGAACTTCTAAATGCCGAAATTTTTCCTCCAGGAGGTACCCAAAAAGGAGACGTATATTCCTTCGGTATAATAATGCACGAAATTATTATGAGGCAAGGAGTGTTTTACTTAGGGGAACAGTACTTGGAACCTAAACGTAAGTATAATACGACGCCTATGATAATAGAGATATCATGGATTTTGATATCACTTGGTAGAGTGTTAGTCTTAAGACAAGACAGGACTGACAGATTGATATTGTATAACAAATTTAGACCAAGTCCTCGTTTTGGGCTGCTTTTATTACCCCATTATATGTTTTAGAAAAAGCTGTTTTAATTGCATAGATAATGTTATGCAGATATTTATTTATTATTCCAAAGTGATTGGGAGTCTTTCCTGTTTGCCCCGTAAATATTGTACTTCGAAGATAAAGACAAAGTAAATAATGAAAACAAATTAAATGGCTTCGTCTGCGATTGTATAAATATTGGGGATGAAATATACAACTGAAAACTTTTTACATTTCTCTATTCCAAGTTCCGTAGTAATGGGGTTACTGACACGGGAGTAATATTATAGAGAGTATTGTGTGGGCTCCCGTGAATTTACAGGATACTGGGACGAGGGTTGAAATATTAATTTTCCCTCATTCCTATTTCGGTTTTGTGTAATTTTCTCGTATATTAGGACATGTAGCTCAAATTGAATTATGACAACATAATCCAACTTTCGGCCCTTTTGGATTGGCTTTATCCCTTTACAGCATAAAGAGAAAAGATTATTAGTATAAAACCAGAACAAGGAGAATAGTAACGAGGAAGGTTACACTCGGACTTTGGCGGTTACAAAACTTATTTGATTAATATTTCATTGTTATATGCCACAACTTCAGCCCTCTATAACTTCCAAGCACTGATTTCTGGCAAAACCGAACGATGTAGTTATCTGCGAATCAGATCCTGTTTGAAACTTTCAGCTTTTCAAATTTTACCAATCAGTTTGGACATTCAATATGTCATGGTTCAAAAATACTCACTCACTTCCAGATACAGACTAGGTGTCAGTCCTAATTGATTTGATTTGATTAATGCGATATACCTATCATTTTAACTTTTCGCATATTTGCATTTATTTGATAAAAGGGTTACCTACTTTATAAAAAAAAGTCGTTTAAAATAAGAAAGTTCTTGCCCCATCCGGTTATGCCGGAAGCGATATCTTGCAGAATCACATTTTTTTAAATATTCAGTATTATAGTAAACTCCCAAGAGTTGAACTGGCGTTAATCATCAGAAGAATTTTCCTGCTTCTTCCCTTGCCGCTGAATATATCTAATCTATACATCCAGTTACATCACTGAAAGCATTTATCCGCCCTATAACTGAACTGATCCTTAAATATACCTTATGGCAAGTTTTCCTTGTTAACCAGCAGCGTATACGCCTTAAACCTTGATATATCCTCGAGGCTCCGCTAAATTTTAAATACATCAACCCGACATTTCAGTTTGATTGAACATCAAATTTTACACCACATTGATCTCTTAAAAGCCACAAAAAGAAGAGCTACATCTGCAGAACTGCGGGAAATATTTTACGACACATGAAAGGTAGGAAGTAGGTATTATATTTCGATCTATATTATATCTGAATCTCAAAGACTTGGGCTAAAACCCAATTTTACAACAACAAAGACAACAAAGAGTATATATAAAACTTCTTTATTGAAGTACTTGATTGAAGATCATTTTCATACACAGGGTGATTCGTAAATGAATCGACACAAAGCAGGTGCACACAGAGGCGCTCAAACTATGATGATTTTATGTAATTTACCTATATACCAAGTTGCACATTTGAAAGTATTTTTAAATTTGAAAAAAATTATATCTTTACAACACTAATGTAGAAGAACCAAACTGATACATGGATTTACTATGGAAGGGTAAAGGTATGGAAAATTCCATCGGTTTTTGACACTCTCGCTTTCGAAGTGTTGTAACTTTTTTAAAAGAAAATTGACCCCTCCATGTTTCCATCGTCTGTATCTCGAGAATGAAGGGATATATCGATCTCGCGTTTGCGCTATTCGTTTTCTCTCGTCGAATTACATAAGCAGCATTAATTATTTCAGAGTTTTAATGAGACTTTCGATTTTCGTCAAATATGGCAAGAAAATCCATAACAAAAATGGATTTTCGAAAATTGAATTGAATATTAGAAATTAAATTAAAACCGTTGTTTTGTGTCACGTGATCAATTGTATAAAAATTGTATTCTATTAGTAGATTTCAAGAAAAACACAAACTTCTATGAACATTTTATATTTCCAACTTCTTCGCTGGCACTGTATAAACACAATATATTGTACGGTTTCTTATGATACATATTTTCTTCTAATATCCCCGTCTGTCATTCTCAACTTTCTCTACGGATCCTGTCAGATTTTACTTACGGAACGAAACAACGCGTTCGTGAGATTTGCGGTCGTCAAATTCCCTCGTATCGCCCCATTATTAAATTATACATTCACATACTTGACATGTTTTATTGGCTTTTCACCCCTCGCATTGTCTTAAAAGTGTAACGTACTAGACCTATATTTCCCAAATCTGGCTGTAAAAAAAATGCCATAAAATAAAGTGATGAGATGTGTAATATAGAAAGTTAGCAGTAAATTCAAAATATGCTGTGGGAAGTCTTATTAAAATATTTCACGTGCAGTATGAGCTGCTGTACATTGATTAAATATCTTAATTCTTCGACAAAGACTCTTTCTTTATTTTTGGCACCCGTCAAGATCTGCTCGCGGAGGTCGCGTGCGGCATACGTTGGCACGTGCCTCAACACGGATCGTAATGAAAGTATTAAATGTTTAGAAAAAGGATGCCGGTAATTTATTGAAATGCAGTAAAAAGGGAAAATCGAAGCATCGGATGTTTCGATCCTTCACAAACCCAGTTCAATATCAATATCCCTGTATAAAGAAAGGTCATGAAGATTTAAACGGATATTTTTCTAAATAACTTGTTTATAGCAATTTCCTACGCTGTTCGAGACTTTCGTGATTTGATTAGGCGAGGGCTGGCGTCTGTTTCAATTTCATTACTTTTTTTAGTGTAAAACTCGGAATAACTAAGTTACGACTTTACATCGACAGCCTTGAGGCTACAATTTATGATTTTATAGTTTAGCAATTTGATGCATTGCTAAGCAAAATTAAGTATCTGTGTACAAACTTCAAAGTCGGTAAAATTAAACTCTTTGAAACAGTTGTACAGATACTTTTCGGAAATAAATTTAACCGATTATCTAGCAATTAATATTTGAATATATTCTTACCTTTAAACAATTTTTATTGTTACACGGTTGTCGTTCGAATTACATAAGCATACGGAAATGGATGGAAATTTAATTAAATACTCATGTCAGAGGATCCTCTTCTCTCCGATGGAAATATAATTAAATACTCATGTCAGAGGATCCTCTTCTCTCCGATGGAAATATAATTAAATACACATGTCAGAGGATCCTCTTCTCTCCGATGGAAATATAATTAAATACACATGTCAGAGGATCCTCTTCTCTCCGATGGAAATATAATTAAATACACTTGTCAGAGGATCCTCTTCTCTCCGATGGAAATATAATTAAATACACATGTCACTGGATCCTCTTCTCTCCGATGGAAATATAATTAAATACACATGTCAGAGGATCCTCTTCTCTCCGATGGAAATATAATTAAATACACATGTCAGAGGATCCTCTTCTCTCCGATGGAAATATAATTAAATACACATGTCAGAGGATCCTCTTCTCTCCGATGGAAATATAATTAAATACACTTGTCAGAGGATCCTCTTCTCTCCGATGGAAATATAATTAAATACACATGTCACTGGATCCTCTTCTCTCCGATGGAAATATAATTAAATACACATGTCAGAGGATCCTCTTCTCTCCGATGGAAATATAATTAAATACACATGTCAGAGGATCCTCTTCTCTCCGATGGAAATATAATTAAATACACATGTCAGAGGATCCTCTTCTCTCCGATGGAAATATAATTAAATACACATGTCAGAGGATCCACTTCTCTCCGATGGAAATATAATTTTTATTGTTACACGGTTGTCGTTCTTCTATTCTTTATCTTTATTTCAAATATATCAAAAAATATGTTAAATTAATGGTGGATGCGCCGGGTATCATACATTGAATAATTTTTGTCCTAGTCATGTTTACCTTTTCTCCACCATGTATATTTTTATATTGTGTGATTCGGTGTATAGCGTGCTGTGGCAGCGACTAAGTGCCAACGAATCTTAAATATTTATCTTCTTAACTTCGTTGCAAAAATTGAAATAGGTAGGTACTGGAAAATTTTTAGAAAAATATTTATAAAGTAGATTGTTTGAGTTGTTGCGAGAAGGTTTTTACGGTGTTCAAACAAGAAGGGTTTTCACGTAATAACATACTCAAGGTAACGAAGTTTGACCTGACTTTTTAACTCCTTTGGAACTTATAATGTCCAACACAGCCTGGGGTTCCAAACTTTGTTTTAATAAGCTTATAATAGCGTGGAATTGATGTTGTAAAATATGTATAATAAATCAGGCATGCCCTGATTTTCACTAAAATATATTCCGAGAAAATATATACAGGGTCATTCCTCATATATTGACACCCCACTTACAGCAGTTATTTGATGAGTTATTAAAAAATTGGAAACACAAAAGATTTATGTTTTACTTAAAAATTTTGAGTAAATAACTCATCAAATAACTGCTGTGATTAGGGTGTCAATATATGAGGAATGACCCAGTACAGTGGGTTTCAAAAAGTTCTAATTTAATAAAAAGCCTACATTTTCACTGTTTCAAAATTTTTGTTTTATTATTATTTTTTTTGAAGGTATAACGATAACGTATATAAATAATTTCGTTAAATGGCGCTATATCTTTTGTTGGTATGGACTATGTAATATTATACAACAATGGAAACTGCAAAAGACTACAGCACGCCAACTTCAGATTGTGAAGTGATATTTTGTAAAATTTCAGATTATTTTCAAAAATTTTACCAACCTAACTTTTTTTTGTAATTCAGGTTTATGTGAGTCCTCGGTTTTTGTACTAAAGACGGTGTCAAATGTACAGATCCATGTGGTTTCGTGATTATTTCAAATATGTTATTTGGAATGTTGGTGTTTGATGATTGGTGGACATTTTAACGTGAAAATTACGTGGTTTGTAAATGTTAATTTTTCTGCAATACTGTACGTGATCGGAATTGAGAAAACGTGTATTCGAGGTATGTATACAGACATCGGGGTAACCTGGTAGAGAATGTCCTCATTCATGTAATATGCAGGCAGGAGTGGAAAAAAGGCGGAAAGGTATTTATTCGTTTTGCCGGAGACAATGAACGGTAATTTGGCAAATTCTTGGAAATCACGAAAGACATTTGGAAAGCACTATTATACCAACGGCAAGAGCTTTGAACCAGTAACACAGACCGGCGCAAAAACATCGATTTCTAGCAAACTCTAATATCCAACAGTGTGGTAGTCGTGGCCGAAGCACCGCTATGTGATTCACAAGTTGCGTACGTTAGAGTTAGTCGTCCTATCATGGCAATGCTGTGAGCATCATGGCAAGTGTGAGTGGCAGCGGGACCAGCGGTCTCGGCATGTCGCTGAATCTCCCGCAGGAGAGCCCCAACGCAAGGGAAGTTGGAGCAACAACTTCACCAAGAAGGGCTGTTAGTCCACTTTTGGAAGTCCGAAGACCGCATTGCACTTTGAATTGCGACAATTGCAATGCTATACTTGGTGACAGATTCAAACACATTATTGCCAATCAAGCTTCAAGTAAATATATTTTATTGTATACTTGTTTTGTTTTGGTTTGCATGTATTTTTCCTCTGTTCTTAGATTAGTTTGAAACTTTTTGAAAGTTTTCCGTAATGCTCGCCATGCGTTCTTGTTTATAGAAACACATGTTGTTGCCATAATCTCGAACTCAACAGGGCATTCCTGTTGCATATCTATAATTTAATATATTTATCGTGTTAGTTAATTATCTTTACGTAAATAACCGATGAATTTTTTTGTGTAAGATGTATTTTTACCTAAACGTAAGTTAAAATTATATACGTATGGGTTGATTATGATGAAACCAGAATGTCAATTTTAAGACCTATTTTTTTACTTATGACGAAAAAGTTGGTAAGTTTTTAAACGCTTTTATTTTTGAATATGAAAACATGTCGATGATGGGTGATTCTTTAAAAATGGACTCGTTATCTCAAGTAGTTTTTGAAATAAAAATTTGGGTAAAAAGAATCTTAAACGATTTTTTTCAATTTTTTATTGGCGGAGCCGAATAACGGTGATTTAAGAATAGACGGAGCTATTATTTATTTATTTTTTTAATTACACTCATTTTGTCCTGCACATGATTATATAAAACTCTGTGTACTTATTTTTATTATTTCTCCAATTATTCGTCTTCAAAATGTCAGCTTTCCATATGTTGAATTTGACCACTTTAATATCATTATATTCAGGACAAATATATTTCCTAAATAATTTAACTGATACGCTTTGTGGGTACTTTGGACAAAACAATAAATAAAACACTTTACTTAGATTGACCGGTTACTCCTGTAATACCAGGCTGTTATACATTATTTAATTCCACAATAACAAAAGAAATCCGAAAATAACTTGCCAATCTAACAGTTTTCATGTTGCTAGTCAAAAATAGTTTTGCATACATCACAGTCACTAACAATTTTTTTTATAATAAAAATTACTAAATATGTATACAAATTGTAAAATATTAACAAAAAAAAAATTAATAAAAATAATTTCGAATTTTTTCCCCCAAAATTTTTATTTCAAGAACTACCACTTAAACGATGTTATTTGGAAAAGGAACAAATTCATTTTAGCTTAAAATTCAGTCAAAGTAAAGTATTATTTTTTCAGTTTATTTGAGGAAACAATTTATTTTATTTTCGAAACACTACAAATATCGAAGAGATCTATCCCACTTCTGGAAAACAACAAATAATACGGACTAAAATTGAAACAATAATTTAAATAAAGAAACGAAGAATCGAGTTCAAGTTGCTTGTAATGTGCTCCTCTACGTATACATAATGTTGCTGTAACATAAATCTAGGGGATGATTCAAACAGGCTCATTTTGAACAAACGGAATTTCAAAGAAATATTCGTTTATTTACAATTACAATGATTTATACAAAATTAAATTACAACTCCGGGAAGTCAGTTTCGCTAGTCCCCAGAGCGAAACTGAGTTACCTAAATTAATAAATCTTTCTGTGATTTTCCAATATGAATGTACGAATCTACGAATTTTTGAACATGATAAACAATTATTCCAGCTCTTTACATATCCTATCAATTAGTCCCACTACTCTGACTAATTTATTTTTCAACGGATTCTCAAATAATTTTATCGTTTTATCTTTATGATAATCAATAAAGCATTTTTATATTTTTGATAACGACTACCCGGCCAAATTGGGCAAGTGGAACCAACCCAAGTTTTTGATGTGATTTACGTCAAAGTTTCACTCTTTTTACTGGACGTTTTTTCAAGTTTAAATAATTTATACAAATTCTATAATTGTGAACTGGTTCTTCATTAAGTTTTTAGACGTTTTTACTTTATTTTATTATATGATATTGATTTTTATTCAATATGTTTCTAGCTGTTATTTTCTCTTCCATAAAATTTAAACTAGAGTAGGTTTTTGTGCAAAATCAGTGACATTGTTACTGATTTTCTTTATTTTGTTAAACTGCGTCTTCCCACGGTCGCTGTCCTAATTTTGCTTGGTTTCTTTTATTGATCCATGACAGTATTTTCATATTGAAGGCCCACGTGAATGTGAACTTCTCATCCTAAATGAAAATCCACTTTTTAATTGAAGTGGCTCATTTTTTAATCATCCCGTACATAACAAGTAAGTATATAATTTTGTGTTCAGCTTAGGGATCGTTATATTATACCTATTTCTGTCAAATAACTGAGCTGAGCTCAAATGACGAATAAAAAATGGCTCTGTGTGTGTACACTTTACAATAACTTCTGTTGAACTTATTATTATCTACGTTTTCTAGAGATAAATAAAACATATTATACAGGGTGTTTCATGACGAACTGTACATACTTAATTGCAGGGTGATAAACTACCTATGGCCAATTTTTATTTATTATAATTTTTTATCTTTCATTCCCCATTTCGCCAAATTCAATCGCTTGTAAAAAAATCAACAAAGGCGCTACAAACAATCTATTCACATGCTTTTGTTTACTGATGTACAGACTTTTATAATTTCCCATATAATTTGAAAATAATGTTAGGTATACAGGGTGATTTTCAATACAGAAATAAAATTTGAAAAAAATCAGAAAGTCAATTCAAAAAGTTCTCTGATAAACAGCCATTTCATTAAAAAAAAGGTACTTGCTTGATCCTGTAAATTATCTTGGCTCGCCCTGTACATTCGATAGGTTTTTTTTTCTAATTTACTTGTATTTTTTCGTCACCTTTTGAGCTTTTGCCGGGCTCAAATAATAATGTACCCTTTTGTTACCTAACACTTGTTTTCCATACGGACACTTTTCACCCCTAGGTGCTTGTCTTGGTGTGCTGCGTGACTGATGCTGTCTTAATGTAATGCTGATATTACGGAGCGTGCTCTAACTTTGGCTTGGTTTTCTTTTAATTGTCTGCGGTTGATAGGGGTTGATTGTGTTGAGGGCGATGAAACGTTCCTGTGAGCGCTGCAAAGCGGAAAAATGTATGCATACTTTTAATAAAGGTGGTGGAGGCGTATTCGAGCAATTTATTTTGAGAGCAATGTTTTTATAACAAAAAGTTCAATAAACGTCTCGAGCAGAAAACGGGATCTTTCCGCAAATTTGGAATTGTTGTAATTGTTTCACATGTATTTCTAACGGGCATACGGAGAAATGAAAAATGAATATTACAAAAGCGAAATTTAACATCCGATGTAACGCCACTTTCGCCAGTCGCTGCTCACAAAGGGATTTATTAAATAATATAAGTTGACATTAATTGAAATATGCCATACATACATGAAACCTGTGCGCCGGCCGGTATTATGTATTTTATGATGTGGTTATTTCCAACCACATTTTTCGATTTTTTCTTTACTTCAGCACAAGCATAAACTGTAAAACATAAACTGTAAATTTATGTTTGTGAGATATAATTGTTTTTGACAAGTTAGTTGTTAGTTGCAGTATTAAATTTAAGCTATAAATGGGGAGAAATGTTTTGGGTAAAGTAACATTCAAACCCCTATAAATTTTAAATTAATTCGTAAAGCTCATACGTGTGTAAAATTAAATATTAATCCTTTTTTATGTACAAAAAGAAGTTTGCTTTGTGGAAGTAAATTACATAAAGGACTATACAATTTGAAACCGGTCAATTAACGCTATAACGAAACAAGCCAGAATTATGTGATTTTAATTAAATTTCTTCGCGTGTTATCAACCTTATTACGTTTTAAATCTGTGTCAGGATATTGGATTAGGCATTCCTGAAAATAAACTGAAATTTGCGCGATTCTAAAGAGCTTTATAATTACTCTTTCCCAAACAATACATGGACCACATATCCTACTTTGATACGCTTGTGAATTAACATGTTCGGTCAAATGTATAACATTTCAATCCAAATAATAATTTAACGTAAAGATACATCAACAAACCGATAATTACACAGGAATTCCTATTTTAATTATCTTGTTTACGCTTGATAGAAATGGCATTTAAATTTATATTCGGTTAAATCACCGGAACCAAAATTAATAAGAAATAAATAATTAGTTACTAAAAATGTTCTCTGCGACTCTGGTGTTCCACAGGGATTTGTCTTAAGCCCACTCCATTCCATCTCTACGTTAACGACTCACTTAGTATTACAGTATTACCTCGTAGACATAATGTTTCTTTTACCTTCTATTGTTTATTTTTGGTATGCCTGTGGTTTGACGAATTAGTGAAGTGCCATTTATCAAATAATGTACTATAGGTAGGTATTTAAATTACCGAAATCCAATGGATGGACGGTTGAACTGAGTACTCTCTCGGGATAATTGCCAATTTTTAACAGAACTATTGCATTTTCGGCTCAGTAAGTATTTATCAATCTTAGGTTTTTTTATTGAAATTACTTCTTAGAGAAACTGTATTTAGCCTAAGGAGTTATACTTATTAAAAATAATTTAACTGATACGCTTTGTGGGTACAACAATAAACAAAACACTTTACTTAGATTAACCGGTTTGTCCTGTAACCAGGCTTCATCAGAATCTACGATGTTACACATTATATTAATGTTAATGTAACAATTTTAGAGTCGGATTTAGATAAAAGATTGCTGTTGCAGATGGTCCATGTTAATTGAAATCAAAATTTATGGGAACATTTTAAGAAACTACTCATGACTTTAACATTTCGTGTAAAGCTAACAGATTTAAGCAGATATTTTTCGCTCTATCCCAAATTGGGTTCACCCGGTACATTAAAAGTAAAGTCCACAATTAACTTAAAATCCTGGAATATAAAGGATTTAAATTAATTGTCAAAGTCGAATCGTAAGTCAGTCAATCAAAAGCTGTTTTTATCGTGTTGTCAATACTATCTTTCAAAAACCATTCAGCCATTATTAAATTGCCATTTTAACATTCATGTAATCTGGGATAATCTTATTTGGATTCTGAATAACTGATGAAGTGTTCATATTAAATTTATAGGAAATTTGACGTATGAGAAATATTCGGATTATTTCATGTAAAATTCAGTAGACTACCCACAAATTGACGTAGTATTCCTTGATTAACCGGCAAATATGCAGACTTAAACCTCTAACAATGACGAGGTTTATTTACACAACGGTTTAAAGTCGAGTAATAAAACAAATTGGAAATACATAATTAATTAATAGCTTTTAATTGCTTTACTGAGGACTGTACAGAATAAAACTTAGGTTCGAGCCAAAGACTGCGTAACCGCGTTTCAAGATAAGCAATATCCTGTCCCTTAGCCGATGGGAAACTAAATCTTGATTTCCGATCAGAAACAAGTATGCCTGTCAGTAAATACATCAAACTGCATTCGATAAAACATATATTAAAGGCAGGAAACAGTTCAAAATGGGAAATCTCAAGAGATGAAAGTTACCATGTTAAACGCATATTGAAGGCAATTCGACAGAAATCTCAGAAATAGTAACGATTACTAATATTTATTAAGAGTCCTAAAAGGTAAATTGCTTGACTATTTCCCACCTGCGTCTATCCGGATAAGTCTAGTTTTACATTGATTTGTCCTTTGTAAATTAGTTTTTCCAATTTTCAAAACGTGAACGAACAAATCGCAGAAACGTGGAAACTTGTTTTAAATGTCAAAACTATTTGCAACTTCATTTTCTGGAATTAATCAACCTATTGTGTGCGTGAAGTAGATTTTCAACAGTCAACTTTAAATAAATATTCTCGTTACCGCTGCGGAGGATTACTGGTTTAATTAAAAGAATTTATTTGACGCAATAAATATTTTATCGCCTCATAAAATTGTATTGGCGGAATCGAATGGTTCTTACGAATTTTATAAATGTCGCCTATTTTAATAGAGGCGCCTAGTACATTCAAATTTAAGTACTGAATGGTTTAAATTAAAAACACGTTCGTCGATACAGGGTTGGTATTATATATGCAACAGAGTAATTTTTCAAATCAAACATTTTGTGTGAAGAAAACAACACACCATTTGACAAGATTTCTGAAAATTTTTTTTAAACACCCTGTAACAAATAATCAGTTCTTGGCTAAACTAGTAGTTAAAATAAATCTTCTTTTAACCCTAAATAAAAAGGTTCTTGTTTAATTCGACACGGTGATGAAATAACAGTAACAAGAAAAACGCTGACAATTTCATTTTCTTCTTAATACCGGAAGCAGCGATAACGTCATAGCTAAAAAAATCAAAGCTGCTGCTGCACCATTCAAAATAAAAATCGACCTGTCCGAGGATTTTTCCAAAATATTTTCATATTCAGAAATAATGAATTTTTTTGATTTTAATTAATCACCCTATATATTTCAACCTAATTTTAAAATGTATAGCCATTTTGGTCTCCTTCAACTTCTATATAAAATTTCTGTTTGTATTATCGACAATTAAGGAAGCATTGGACTTTCAGTCAATCATTTTCGATCACCACGAATAACCAGATAAATAAACCAAAAAGTCAGAGAATTCTCAACTTTTGCTGTATATAATAAATTTTATAATATAACGACTCAATTTCCACCAGGTGTTGCACCGCTACTTGGTAAGTATATTGAAAGCTCGTTTTTGGGTGTTAATCCTGAGTATCGTATTTCCGATAAGTGGTCTTTTATGCATGGATGATCTCAAAATCAATTATTCTGTTCGTTTAAGAGTGGATCGGGAATTAGAGTTTCAATTTGAATCGGAAATTACATTATTTTTATGAACGACAACGTGTGACATACGAATCAATGAAGGGGGGATGTCAAACCTCTGTTCTAATCATTTGTCCGGAAATTTACAATACGAGGAGCTTGTTTTCTATTGGTGCGGAATTTTACTATGAAAACTTGATAAGCCCCGTTCGGATTATCTAGCCTTTGGAAATGCGATTCATCTATCTACGGTTTGCCTTGTGAATCTGGCGTTTGTATGCATTGGTCTAAGTCTGATAATCTGCTTCAATCTTAAGTAAATTATCGTGTTATTCTGGCCTAAAGGAACATATTGTTTTATTAGCAAACTTTTCACTCAACTTCACTCTCACACTTTAACAATGTGTCAACATGCTTGACTGAAGATATTAATTTTGGTATAAACATATCTTTCCTCTACAACTCCGGTTAAGTTCCAGTTAATTCCAAAGTCTGGGATAGAAGGCTAATAACAGTTAATCTCGTGATGTTGATGGCAGTAAACCGTTTGAACGTAAGTAGTTATCGTGAAACAATAACATCTGGGACACTGCCATGCAATGATGCAAAACAAGAAATTATTTAGTTTTCCTGATAGATTGAGCGTATAAATGAGAAATAAATGAGCGCCATCAATTAATTGCCAAGATGAAATTTTCTTTTTTACCCTTGACGAACAGAAAACTTATAAATATATTTATATATAAACAGGCATTGTTGAATCCGTTCAATATATAAACGGTCATTGTGAAGCCCAAAATGACGTTGTTGAGCCCGAGTTCGGCCAAAATCCTTTAATCAAACAGACACAATGAGGCAGTGAAATAATCCGCCTCAAATATTTAAATATTATAATAACTAATATACAAAAATCTCGTCCCTTCAATAATATTCAGGATAATGTAAGCGTCATATTTTCTCTTAAATCTGAAATCGGGTATTTCAGTATCTGGATACAGTGATTATTTAAACAGCACGCAACGGAAAAAAAGTATTGTCGATTAAATGCCATTTGCAGCCTTGCTAATTGCGTTTTCGTTCCTTTTACAACTCTACAATTTTTAACAACTCTTGATTAATACGCGCATCAAATGAACGCAATAATTAAATCGGGGGAGAATATCAGGGAACGTCGATACTGCATCTATGTTCGGGATAATGGAACCCAACCTTAATTCGTTTTTCCTTTGTTGGGATAAAGTTCAAAAGAAAGAATAGTCTATTTTTTTAATTGAAGAACTAGAAAATCTCATTATCTAAATTTGATTACGTGAACACTCATGATTTACTCTAGCTCAGGACCTAATATCCCTTACCCCCAAGGATATTTATATTAAAAGGAATTTACCGAAATATGTTATTTAATGAATATATAAATTGTCAGAGGCAAAAGCTGGTTGTCAGCGGCAATATAAAAAAAAAATATGTATTTAAGGCAACAACAGATGATCTGTAATTAGCCATTTTTTAATTAAATTTCGTTACCTGCGGGATTATTTTGAAATCAAAGAAATAAGGCTTTTGAACTTTGAAATTGTTTCACAACGTTTCCAGTATTTAGAGCTGAGTCGGTATTTTTTTAAGACAGCGATTATTAACAAAGTTAACCCGATAATTGGCTGTTGTGTATTTTATCAAAGAGAATTGTTCTACCTTACCAATAAGTGCGGCGTACACGCAAATATTTAAATAAAAAAATCCCTTTAGAAAGCTTTGTTTATCCCGGACCTTTATATAAGATAATGCTTTGAATATATTAATTAACAGTCAAATACAAAAGGTTTGCTTTTCGTAAAGAACAGCAGCCAGTGACGGCCGATGATTTCGGAAAAAAATTGCTATTGTAAAATATCTACTTAGATCCTCGTTGATATTCCTTCGTTTCTAACTTGGTTCTAGTTTGTGTTAGGTTACGCTAAATTAGCTAAAGAATTGAATAGTAGAATTAATAGATATTAATTACTAATGGATAAAGCTCCAATGCCAAAAATTTTTCCAAAGTCGGGAGAAAAATTGGTTGACAGGTTTAAAATTTTGCGAAGAGATTTGAACTTCATCAGCTTCTACGTGTATCTGCGCGTCCTCGATTAACCGCGCTATCTAAAGTTACTGCTTGTAATACTAAAGCAATTTTCATTTGTTCCAGAAATACTAGACACTGTGAAAAAAGGTCCAGAAGCCAATAACGGTCAGCCCTTACGTCCGACTTTAGGGGCTGAAGCTTTATGTGGCGATGAAGTAGCCCAGCTCATGAACAAGTGCTGGTCGGAAGATTCCATAGATCGACCAGATTTTGCCACTCTGAAAAATAAATTGCACCAGTTAAACAAAAAGTAAGTATAATAATATGTTTGACTGAATCAATATCCTGTAAATGAAAGTAAAATTATAGTTTATATTTAAAGGCTCCAAAACGTAACCCTGAGCTTGTTATAGGGCGTGTGCTAATAAAACCCCCCTTAACGGCGACTGGAGATAAAAATACCGCACTGTTGTATTTTTGGAAGCATTCCAGATCTACAAATATTTATCATTTCAACTTTGAACTTCATGGCCCAAAACGCTTGTTCGGTCAGTCACCCATTCGGAGTACAGAAAATCGATCGTATACGTTACAAAAGGCCTGTCAGATTTAAGTCGGTTTTATAATTAATCATCTGTTATTGGCTATCAACAATAAACGATTTTGGCACTCTATATTTATGTATTACCAGTTATTTAATTACAAAACAATAAATTATTTCAGTAACAGTTGTAATACAGCTCCCGACAGAGCAGAATTATTGCCTATTTTGTCTTTTCTGCTATACGGGTCCTAGAGAGAAATTTTTGTTTGGTAAGAAAAACGCATTAGTATAACAATTTTTTCTGAATTTAAATATTTACCTCAACTCGATGGATACTTTTAACAAAATAATTACTGGAACAGTCTCAGTATCCATAGGAAAAAATTGAATTTTAAATTGAAAAGGATCGTCCAGTATAAATGCCTCTAAGAACAATAGGAGAAGAGAAATTCACGTTCGAGAAAATACGAAAGCTAATTCAAACCTCAAATGCAGACCTCTAGAGGTTCTCTATCTAAGCATGCAAAACCACAGTTATCGATGTATGGAGATATGTGAGTAATCAGCAATAGAATCAGCTTACCCTAATAAGCTTTGCATAGCCCTAATAATACATCAATGTGGGTAGAGGATAATTAATTCATTAAATCTCTACATAATCATTATTGGTGGGATACACTTCGAATTTCGTCGCCAAAAGGTTTCACCACCAATTAGTTTATGGAGTCTATAATAATTGTTCCAGTTAAATTTATTTTTTTTCTTTCATTTTAAATACAGTAATTGGCCTACTTGGATTCTGGAAGTGGAAGATGTCGCACTTTTAGTAAGGATAATCGATTCCAATTCGATTTTCACTTCATGAAAACTCATTCATATGGTCCTGACGGATTGTGGAAAAACTAATTTTTTTCATATCTGATACTAAACTGAATTCAAACTCAATTTTTTCTCAAGATACAGCAATTTTGGCTCCTTCACCAATTTCTGTTAAACGACTGTTTAATCCACGGATTTTTGAAACCCACTTCAGGTTTATATCCTGCGTCTTTCTGTTATTACCCAGTTCCAATGATGTTTTGCCTGTTCTCTTCTTCTCGTCCTTCTTTTGCTTCTTCTTCTTCTTCTGCTTCTTCTTCTTCTTCTTCTTCTTCTTAAATGTCGTCTTCTCAGGATATGTTTAAAAACACGAAAGTCGAATATGGCATCTTGAAAATAGTGAAACTTCTATGTGGAGCACCTAATGTGTTAGGAAGTGTATATAAAATTGGTGGTACGTAAACCATCAAAATCGATTATCCATTTAAGTAAAAACTCTTACGCAAACCTTCAATGTATAACGCTGGTGAGGCAAATTTACGTACGTAACGTAATTAACGTAATTACTAGTAAATATTATGTTATGCAGATGAACAACAAATTTAGACTACATTTGCATGAACCATCCTTACAACGCAATTTGTCTATTAATAGATTAAGTTTGGATCTTGATAAAATCAGCCTATAATAGGTACAAGATAGTTTTCTGAAGAATATTATATTAGTACATCCCCTTTTTTAATTTTGAAAACAAATGATTGAAATTTGGAAAATCTCATATAGGTACTAGTGAATGTATGTACATTTCCATTTCGTCGGCCGCATGCAGGAGATCACTCTCGCAAAGTGTAAAATAAAGAAAAAACCCGCAGAGACCAAATAATGACCGTTGCGACTTACAATTTGTGAGTTCGAAGTTTAAAAAATTATAATAAGCCGTCTCATTTTTCACGTTGTATTTCCTTTGTATCCCAAGATACGTACGTGGAGAACTTTTCTGTTAGTGATGATGAAAAATAAGTAACATTACCGAACTAACGTTGTACGTTTATGTTCGAGCTGAAATATTGACCCTTGCTCGACAACCCACTGATGTTTTTCGAGGGCACACTTAAGTTTTAATGCAACTAGATGTAATCTACTGGAGTGATATTTACCGACATGTTTTATTAACAATATTTCTTCCTACACGCCATCTTTCTTAATCAGCTCAAAGCGCTCGCCTCACAGATTTGACCTTTGTCTCGGTTTTAAAGGTTCACATGTCAGGTTATCAATTTATAATTCATTGCTTCACAAGAATTATTTGCCAAAAAATGTATGCCATATAATCCCTTTACTTTGTTATCCATCTGACAGATTATTGGTATAAAATATCTAAAGGAGATACATCTGGGTGGCGTGCAGGCCATTATTTTTGAAATATAACATTTAAATACCCTGACTATTATTCCACGTTTGAAACAAATTCCCATTTCACAAATCAGAAAGTACATGTAGATGGTGTTTCTAGATAATTTTTTTTTGTTTTATAATCCAAAATTCAAATGAATAAAAAAAATATTTCGACCTTTTTAAACGTATCCTTGTTGGGATACTACCAAAACTGAGGTTATTGCTCCTCAGCTCCCCTGCACTAGAAAGTAGCTCTGCGCTGAATTAAAAAGAAAATATAGGCGAAACAAAAGATATATTAAACTATAGTTAGCCTCCTATTTGGCGAACAATAAATCTTACCGATGTCATCTCAGCAATTTCTATTCCAACAACTAATAGACTGAGTGATTTATGTTAAGCCAGGAGTGGAGCTGTTGTTTGCTTTTCTTTTGTCTTCCTACGAGATTGACAAGGAGAGTTCTACGTAAATAAATTTTTCTTGAGCAGCTAATAGAATAATGCAATCTTACGGCTTTTGATACCACCCACGTCCTAGAGATCCAGAGCAATCTGCAATGCAGTAGTTAAAATATCTGATTACTAATTCGACTTTTTTATTTAGTGAAAATATATGCTCCTTAAAACTAACGCAGTTCTGAACATTCTCAGAATTTCTCCTGAAGCCCCATTGTACCTTTAGTCACTGAAAAGTAATTAAAAGAAGCTTTTGATGCAATTAATCACAGTGGAAAAAACAACAGAAGAGACCCTTATTATCCGAGTTTATATCTGATTCATCATTAACCACTTTTTTGTACGTTTCAGCACTTTGAAACCATACCTGTTTAAAAAGTTGCTATATACATTGGAAAGTTGTTATTTCAAAAATCCATTAAAGGAAGAAATAAGATAGAAAGAATAATATTCCCTGAAATATGTGATATAATAATTTTACTGCAGAAAACGGGCTCAATTTTAATTTGATTCTCGTATTAAACTCCAGGCGATTTTAGATCAAAGTGTGTCATGTATCCCATAAACTATTTACGTATAACATAAATTAAACCACGGAAAGTGGCATCCGGGCATAGATTTAATTTTGCATTATAGCCGGCGGCATTTCAATTATGAATTCGATATTATACCATAATTGAAAGGAAAATATACGTAAGACATTTTTAGGCCTTTATCTTTTATTAAATGTCACTACGCAAAAACCAAGGGTATAGAACCCAGGGGCGCTATGATTGCGGACAGATCCGGTGGTAGGGGTAGTTTCTGTATGAGATCTGTACAGCTGCTGGAGACGCAAAGAAAGCAGAAATATGACAAACCGACCCATTAAGAGTGCACATTATACTTTTGCCGCATTTACAGAAAAAAATGTACATATATAGTTATCATTTTTATTCGAATATCAACTGGTGCCTGGCCTAGACAAGCGTAGCGGCTATCATAATCATTGGCTCTAAAAGTGACCTGGATAAGTTTGCTGGATAAAGTTCAGTCTACTGCGAGTCTTCCACTTTTTCTGAAAGTAACTTAATTAGTGTTTGGAACTATATTAATTAAATTTTAATCATATCAGACTCGAGTCTATCACGTAGGCTTCTCATTATTAAGAAGTTATTTAAGCTACGCAAAGAGGCTTCTTGACATTGTTTTAATATAGAATTACCACCAAAACTTGGTTGGCTTATACGGGGCTGGAATGAATGGATACTAGGGGATCACTTAAGAAAGTGTCACAAAGATATCCATAAGATGAATTCAGTTTCATATTGTGTGTTTGTTTGGAGCTATAGAATTCGCTTTGATCAAATAAGAAGCTTTTAGCGAAATCCATTTGACTACATCCACGCTTTTTGGCCATGGCAACGGATCGATTTGTAACTCAATTTGTTCAAATTTGATCTAGAGTTTCGGAATTTCTCCCCGTCAAATAAGAAACATTTGGTCAAGCTACCCCTCACATTTTGGACCATGAGAAACGATCAATTTGTAATTCAGAGGCTATATTATGTTGAAATTTGCTGCAAAGTTTTAGAATTTGCTCTGATCAAATAGCATAGTTACAGCGAAAACCATTTTATATTAAAGATACGTTGACTGCGATATTTGTTCATTCAGTGATTATTAATTACAAGATTTTGCTTATATTATCTATTATTGTACCATATGTTTGATGCCCTTATCCCGCTGATCAATACTGTTTAATATGATGAAGGTTACATCAAAATCGATGAAGTAGTTACTATTTGTTGAAAATATGGCGAATGCGCCGGTGATCATATTCACATTTAATTTTCGATTTGCCCTCACGTTACACCACCCCTAATGAGAATTGCCTATGTTGTTTGTCAATGATTTAACTTTTTAATTTGACAACATTTTTTGGTATAACAAAATTTTATTCATTTTATTTCCAAAAAATTCATAATCTACCTAATATCAAACGGGAATTATACGACATATTAAACTATTCAATTTTAAAGCAGCTAAAACGGTGACGTGTTGATCATATTAAACTTATATTTCGAATTTCCGCTTGCCGCGATATTACCTTTCACATATAATAAATGACTTGGAAATGTTGACATCACTAATAAGAAAAATGTTATCAAATTTATCTTAATTTGTTTTAGGGGTTACGAACAGGTTTTACATAAGTTTAATAGTTTTTCACTCGACGTTCATATCACCAAAAAACTGCTGAGGTCTGAAGCGTTTTATTTATTTTTCTGTAATAGAGCAATAAAAGAAACGTAAAATCGTATTTGAGAGCGCAGACTTGGGGACAATTATTTTTGTAAATTGTATTTTTCTTTTAACGCCCCCAATACGTAAAGCTTTATATCCAATCGAGGCTATATAAAGAATATTCATGTTTTTATGAGTATATTTTATCGCCAGCTTACATAGATAGGTTTTTTCCTGCTACTTTCACAATTATGCACCAATTCGTAGTTGTGATTATTTCTCTATACCTGAACTCTTTGACTCGTTTTATGGATATTCTTTTCTTTTTTATAGAGACAGCGATGGAAATTTACTTGACAATCTGCTGGCACGTATGGAACAGTATGCGAACAATTTGGAGACCTTAGTGGAGGAGAGGACTGCAGACTACTTAGAAGAAAAGCGTAAATGTGAGGAGCTGCTTTATCAGCTTCTGCCGAAAAGCGTAGCGCAACAGTTGATATCGGGGGAATCAGTTATTGCTGAAACATTCGATTCGGTGACCATATACTTCAGCGATATTGTTGGATTCACATCACTTTCTGCACAAAGCACCCCCCTTGAAGTTGTGGATTTGCTCAATGATCTATACACGTGCTTTGATTCAATTATAGAAAACTTCGATGTATACAAAGTAAGTCCTCATGCGTTAACAATAATGAATCTTTCAAGGTTTGCTCCTCAATATTTATTTATGTAGACTCTATCGATTTTAAATTAACTACCAAATGCTTTGTGTGAATTTTAGCAAGCCATGCATTATAACCAGCGGAACGCACATTCGATAAATTAAATTGTATTCGGAGATACAGTAAAGAGACTATCCGTCTGCTGTTAGCTTAGCTTTAAACCCAGATGGATAGATTGTATAAAGTAAAATATTTGTTCTAATTTCATACATTTTTCGATTTCATAATAACTCGCCTCTTATTACTTCTTTCAATTTAAAACCATGAGTTAAAGACACTTTCACGGAATTGTTCTAGCACACTTAATTCCAGTTCCATCTGCACAAGTCTTTTGAGTAATTATCAGAAGTTGACACAGTTTGTTCATTGTACATCTTATAAACTTTACATCGAATTATATCTTTGTCACTTCGATCTAACTTTGCCAAAGTATAGAGTTTACTTCTCTTTTTCTTTCTAAAATAAAATTGTTCACAATTTTGTAAATAGTTGAAACGTAATTGTCACTAAATAAGGGTCGGAGTATCTATATTTTATTGTTTTGAATATAGAATTTAATTCACTCCACAAGCGCCATATTTTTTTACTAAAATTTTCGATTCGCCAACACATTTTTCGGCATTTGCATACATTGGAAAATATCAAATAATATTTTTTGAGTGATTATATTTTTAGAAAAAACAAGTAGTTACTAAAGATAATCAGTACACCCCTCTTGAGGGCCCAGCGTACGGCCTAATACTTAGAACCACGTTTAAGGGTTCTCTACACTCCGAAAATCATTTCTTTGACTCAAAGGGAAATTCTTTGAAGACAAAGAAATACCTTCTTTTAAGAGAGTAAATGTAACGGCTTTGAAACTATACCCTGATTTCCTTGATCTTTTAAGGAAAAGCTAATACAGTATTTCCCGTTAATTACTATCATGAATCTAAGGATATTTATTATAGTGAGTTGCCGCTTAAATTGCAAACGCTTTATTTAAAAGAAAAGTTATATTGAAATCTTTTGATCTACAAATTTCTCCATTTATGTATAAGATTTTTACTTTATTAAATTAATAACATAGTAGCTCTCAAAGTCCCTTATTTTGAATATAGGCAACTAATATCCTTAGACCATTGCAGTATATAGGTATTATATAATTATTTATTTTAAAGGATATATCCATTTAAATAAAATACTCTCGTTTTTTTAAGTGTGTGATTTTTGCAGTCGTGGATAAATAAATGTTTCACTTATATATACAATAATGTAAAAATTTGCCACCCCACCTCATCACCATGATGATCGCTGCCTCCTCAAGAATTCTTGTACACCCTCTGGTTATTGACCAACACCTCTTGCACATAATCTGGTCGTTCAAGATGGCCGCTATCGATGGACACATGACATCCGAAGTCACTTCCGGTCTAGAACTGGAAACTTTTTTCTAATGTTTCGCTCAAGTTTTGTAACTTTTCCTTTAACTTTCCCTGTATTCAGATGATAATCTCGCGACTTAAGTTTTGCAAAAAAAAGTAGTCCACGTCTGAACATTTTCGAATTTTATTACTTACCATAGGAATTTTTTTCGATCTCAATCCATCTCGTAGATTCAAACAATTTGTTCCAAATAAATTAAAGTAATTAATTTAGTGAAACTTTCTATCTGTACCCTTAATACGGCGATGTCTGTTCGCCCTCCTTCTCAATTAAATGTGGTTTCGATTTCAAATTCTGACTAACCCTCGTTGAGAAATGCTATAGTGTATTTTACAAAGCAACCCTTAGCAGCTCAACGTTGTTCTACTTCCAAAGACCGATGAAAATTTAATCTTAAGAGATAGGTAATGATTTCCGAGGGTTTCACCTTTTGAAATATTAAGTGTCCTTAAAGCCGGACCTAGATAACTAGCTAAGCGCTCTGTGTAAAGTACACAATTATTCATTATGTGAATCAAAGGATTTAAAGTCTGATATTAGCTTCATAAGGGAGAATCCTGAGAGGGTTTATAGGCGGAAACTATCATTCTGTGCATGCAGAACTTTTATTTAAATTATTTAAGGTCTTCCAGTGGGCAAACCTTTAGGCTGAGATGCCCAATTAAATTCCCCGCTGGCTAACAAAGGTTTAAAATGTTTACCCTAAAACTTAAAAGGCTAAAGAGAGTTTCAATTATCTGGGTTCTTCCCTGATAACTTGATAATAGCGAGTAAGCTTTTGTGTATGTATTGATTTTTTGTGTATTAAATCTATTAGGTCGGTACGCCT
Organism: Rhagium mordax; assembly: GCA_963680705.1. NCBI lineage: Eukaryota > Metazoa > Arthropoda > Insecta > Coleoptera > Cerambycidae > Rhagium > Rhagium mordax. Next base: position 1,556,762 of record OY796664.1, read on the forward strand.
GTAGAATGTATCTTTTATTAATAAAAATGAACTTCAATTTCGTTCGCAAGGTCTAAGAGGCTAAACTTAAAGCGAACAAGAAAATAAATTATGATCGAATGTTGTTTGTAAACCCTTGAATGAAAAATTGAGCCTTCGTGCCACGATAGCTTTGGAATATTAATTCACTTTTACAAGGATAAAAGCTGTAGAATATGAATGGTAAATTAGGTTTTTCATTTTAGCACACGAATGGAAGCATGTTGTATTGCAAAGCTTGTTTACGATTTATTTTACTTTAATAAACGTTATAAGGCCACCTACAATTAAGCTAAATTTAGAGCCATAATTGAGTGTTCTGTAAGCCCCTAATTATGGCTTTGTTTTTCATGGTCCACGTATAATCCTTTTCTACTTAATTATGAAAATGTTAACGCTTCCACGACGTTTATTTTTTTAATTCGTAAGACGGCTCTATTTCAATGTAATTGGTAACATGATAAGTGTATTTTAGATTTTAAGCATTTGTGTATTCTCCGACGTACTTACAGAAAATAAAACAATTCTTAAAATTTTACCTAAAACAAAACAGTAGCAGGTATTTCCCACTAAAAAGGAGTAGTTTTGAAATAATCTGTATCCGTTTATTTGTATAAATGCTTAATTATTTTACAAATTATGAATAATCTGCTGTTTTGTGATTTATGACGTTGATTTCACTAAGTAAATTGAGGTATAAGAAAAATATCGTCCGCGTTCCCGGCGAATCCGGCAGATTATAAAACTTGCCGTTTTCTTTATTACGTGCCTCTGGAATGCGTCGCTGAATTTTAATTAATCTAGAATTTACTAATATTAAATATTTTAAGTAAATTTTAACGCCGAGCCACGTTTTTATCGATTTACTTGTGTTCTATTAAATAACACCCAAAAAAAAAATATATTAATTCCGTAATTAAACAATGTTGCCTAGGGAATACCCTTCGCTCGTAGTCACGTGTTACCTAATTTGTTGGACATGCTGATATAACACGCAATAATTTTTTTCATACATATTTTCCCACCCATAAATATACATACAACCAATAAAAATAAATCATATTTTCACGAAACTGATAGAGAATGATTTCTTAGTTGTCAATATTAAATACGTATAAGGGCTTGCGTATTTCCCGGTGACTCCGGCAAAGTTTAACTTGCATGTCACAAAATAAATGCATCATCGTTTAGAACAAATATTGAATATTTCCAAATAAACTTATTTTTTACAATTTCTTTCTTTAGAACGCAATTGTTGAATACTTTAAAGACAACTACTTTTTATAACATGTTATAAAATATTGAATTAATTTACAGCTCCCAAGCAGCTTATTTTGACGACGAGGAATTCCATAACTTTATCGTTCGTGATAAAAAAGGCTAACTAATAATATATATATAGATATATATAATTAGTAATTTCATTGAATTCATTTTTTAGTTCTGCCACCCTCTTATTTAGACCATACACCTAGGTATATATATTTCATATTTCAAAAGCTACTCGAATTATTCTACAATTTAATCTAGCGAACTTTGGTAAAGCCAATGTCGGTTTCCTTCCAATAACTTTGTCCTATAAAATTCATTTAGTATTCTATAAGAGTTTTTTGGGTTGATCTGGGGGAAACGAGAAACAAAGACAAAAATAGTGTACAGCTCCGTTAACACGACTCGTGCCTCTGGGGAGTCGTAAGCCCCAAGATGCAAGAAACCTGCGTCTCTTGTGTTTTGGAATCGAATGTATTGGAATTATTCATTAATAAAATAGATGAGTTTTGTTTCATTTAACGCCTTAAATGAAAAACTCTCAGTTGAAGAATATTTAAACTAGTTTATTTGATGATAACGATATAGGAGAACTGTAGACGTATAACAGTGGCTGTAAGTAAAAGTCTTAACCTTTTCTGTCTATTTAACCTTATTAGAGTTTTGTGGAAAAAATCTCTGGAGAATACATCTCTTCCATCCGGCCTACAAATTGCCTATGTGCTATATATAGGAATTTAGCTGAAAAATAAACTGCTGATAAAATTTGGGAAGCATATTATCTTTTATGTAAAAATCAATATGACTTTATTGATAGCGCAATATTTTTTACTATACTCCGAAAAGACCACGATGAAATTATAATATACTCCGTTGGATTTAGGCACGGAAAGAAGCCATTTTCAACGATGTGGTAGTATTTTTTTTATTCAAATTACCTTTTAGGGCGTCGTATCCAACAGACTCGAGGGGAGAAATGTCTGATGGGGAAATATTTACTACCTTTGGTCGTAACTTGTTTCTTAGGCGAGATATTGCCAAAAAAATTGTTCTATGTTATATTATATACAGAAAGATGCCACAAATAACTTTTAGACAATAATTATAACGTGTTATTTGATTCGTTCATTAAGTTACTTAAATTTCAGAACTTCGCTATTGTTTTAAGTTCTTTAATAATATATCCATTAAGACAAAAAATGTGACCAAAAATAGTAAATATTTTCTATCAAACCTCTTTTTGAGAAAATAAAAAAAAAATCGAAAAATTTTTGAAGAAATTTTCAAGATGGCAATATTGTCATCAATTAATTAATCATGTGAGCAAAATTTTCAAAAAAAAAATTCGAAAAATTCTTGAAAATATTTTTAAGTTGCTGATAGTAACTGTAGATTTTGTCGGAGCAAACTTTTTGAAAAAATAATTATCCTGTTGGAGTGTGAATCAGCATTTCTATTGTTCCAGGTGGAAACTATCGGGGACGCCTACATGGTTGTCTCAGGTTTGCCAGAAAGAAATGGAAACAAGCACGCCGGGGAAATAGCCCGTATGTCCCTGGCTTTACTAAAAGCAGTGAGGAAATTCCAAATTCGCCACAGACCAGAAGATCCTCTGCAACTCCGCATCGGCATACACACAGGTACTTTATAGTATTCAGTTCATAAATTGTCGATCAAATGGGCAACATGTCTTAAATTATTTGAAAAAAAATACATGACTAATAATTTTATTTTTCGCAGGACCCTGTGTAGCTGGCGTAGTTGGGCTTAAGATGCCGCGCTACTGTCTCTTTGGGGACACAGTGAACACGGCGTCCCGTATGGAGTCCAACGGACTACCCCTGAAGATACATGTCAGCCCCATCACAAAGGCTGTCCTAGACACTTTCGGCACTTTCGACTTGGAATGTCGTGGTGAAGTGGAGATGAAAGTAAGCACCTTTTTATTTTCATTGTGTGTTGCTAAAGCGCAATTTTCGTTGCGAGGCTGTAAAAACAGAACAAATGGGCCAACTGGTTGCGAAGATGGCAGGGGTGAAAGAATATTAAAAAAAAACGAAAAGAAATTATCAGCATAAGTTAAACATTGTAAAAAAAAAATTTCAAATTATTTACGATAAATACAGAGATATGGAAAACCTCGGGCGTGTGTTTATTTATTTAACTTTATATCGTAAGACTTGAGAACTATTAAATGTTTGAATGAACTTGTAACAGTATGTATGGAAAAATTCGTTTTAAGCGTGATTATTTTTGGGAAAAACGTGAAACAGGTCGAATTTTAATTTAGAATTACAGTTTTTTAACATGAAAATAGTAGCTCTCGCGTTCGCCACCTCTGAATTATGCCTACCACCTTCTTCTTCTTTGTGTGCGTCTTCTTCTCCCTCTTCTTCTTCGTCTTCATCTTCTTCTTCTTTTCTTTTTCTTCTTTTCTTCTTTGATTTCTTATGGCGGGTTGTAACGTCAGAAGAAGAAGAAGAGGAGGACGAGGAAAAATAATGAGAAGATGAAGAAGAAGAAGAAGGGAGGATCGTCATAAAAAATGGCAATTTTAAATCAACCTTTTCCAGATTTTTTCCTAAAGGCTCATAATCATGCTTAAAAATTTATTCCTTACATATTATGAATCGCATAAATCGTTTGCTAGAACAAATAATTAAATGGGGCAAAATGATATGTGAATGTTTATGATAGCGTGCTTAATTTACACTGTCTAGTTCAGATACCCCGTCACAAACTCGCTACGTGAGTCAGTAGACTGCATTTCTAGCGTATTACTTACTGCTCATTATAATTTTCCATTAAATATAATTATATACCTGAATAATACAACGCTAATGAGAGTATACAAATTCAAATAGCTATGGATATGTGAAGCGTTAATAAAACCTCCTATTTTAGATAGAATGGCCATAAACTGTTTACTATGCATACCTACATAATTTCACAAAGATTTGTTATGAGTTTACGAGATATGGATAAGCTCCCGCCTGGACACGCTGTATGTCAATAGTAGTCTATAAAGAATGTATTATCGCGGTCGTTCTCTCTAATTTTCATTCTCTCTAATTTTCTGCAGTGTCCTCCCAGCAATTGTATTGCCTATTAAATTATCTTCCTCGTGATGGATAAGCTAATTGAGATATTTCAAGTCGTCCTCTTCGTCGACTAGGGAACGAGCGAAGTACTTCAGTTTCGTATTTGACTTTAATTAAAAACCCTTTATCCACGAAAACCAAGGATTTCTAGACGAGGTATAGAGTTACCAATTTACTCAACGATTTGACTTGTTCATTTATTACAAACCTAGATTCTGCTTTAATTATCCTCGAAAAGTGTTCAATTTATTTCGGAGATATTTCCTTCAATTTATCCGGCCTATTATATTTGCAAATGAAATTTTAATGGAATGCACAATGATCCATAACTTCCATCGAATTTCTTTGTTGCTTCAGATGAGGGTGTAATCGCGGAATGGATTAAATTTTGTAACCGGAATATAATTACGAATTTATCACGTAAATTCCCGTTAAATAGTAATTTTTATCGGAATATCCAGTTGCAGAAATCCCTTAAGATAGAAGCCTTCATGCTAGTTAAATTTGAATTACATAAGAACCGCAAATACTGACGCAGACACTGACATTGATCCTCTTATATTTGATTCGCTAAATTAACCACATTCATTCTTGCAAAAAATTATATTCGGCAGTTTTAAATTCAATGCCAAGAACACCTGTTGCTTGTATTTAATATTTTCATCATAATAAAATGCGTAATATGTATAGCTGAAGTACCTTGCCCCTCAGACTCTAGAAACCGCAAATGTACCTTTGAATATGCATGCGTTAAATCGCCACGTTAGTTATGAATTCATGAAAGTTCTTCCTTATTAGCGAAACATATTTATGAGGTAAACGAGAAGTGTGGAAAGCAAATGCCTTGATAACGCTCTTAGAAATTTTTGGCGAGCGTAAAAATTGTTAAGCTCCCAGGCTGAAGTCTTAGTCTTAGCAGTTCCTTCTAAAAGTCTTAGTTAAGTTGAGCAAAAATTCAAATAATTCGAAATACAGAAATCCACCTAATACAAAATTTTATTATAAATACTGTCATCTAGCAAGAACAAAGAAAAAGACTACATTAGTATTTACCAATTACTAATTATTTCGTGGTAAATTTTCATGGTTTCTTCATTCGCTATAATTCTGCCTTGTGTCTTGTAACAGATGAGTTAAAACAAGAGCAAACATATTTTGGTGGCATAAAATGAAAGTCAACAGATATACCCTGAAAGCCTTTCAAAGGAAATGAACTGAGAGAAATCCATCAACAAAATTTTAAAGGGAAATATTATCCAAGAATCAATTTACTTTGGTAAGTAAATTTGTCTCCAAGCCAAATTGCCTCTTTGAAACACCAGCAGGAAATTTAGTCAAAAGAAACAAATTTTAACTCTTTTTAAGTCTGTGGCGCAATAATTAATTAATAGTCGCGAGTTTTTAAACTTTTTTATTTACTCTCTCCAACCACACATTCTTGGATCAATATGTTGCCCATCCAGGCCTGGATTCAAATGTTTTGACGGGAAATTCCATAGTGCAGTTTACTTTGTAACAAATTATTTATTAACAATTAATATTACACTTAGGATCATAATCCTACCATTTCGCACCCTATATCCTATTAGAAAATCGCAGCTGCAGACTTGCAGGCGACTGCCATCTATTCCTTTATTTTGCACTCAACTCCTTATTATAACGTTGTAATGCATGTGATTGGTTTTGTATTTCTTTCCTTATTGCATTAGTGTGGTTATTGTAGAAGCAAGAACTTATTTCTGAATTACTTCTCACTCAGAAAGTTGTCCGCAATGAAATGTTACCAATGATTTTAACAACTAATGCTTACAGACGTTAAAATAATACAGGGTGAGTCAACGGTGCGATAAAGTCCAACACTTCCTTTATTATCGATAATAAAAACAAAAATTTTATATAGAAGTTGTAGGAGATTGGCGGAGGCGCCGGGAATTGAAATGGCTAAAAGAGGCCTCAAAAAATTTGCTATATACAAGATATTTCGCTGAAATTGTCCTGGCTCGCTCTGTATATTCGAAAATAATTTAAATTTTTAGGCAATGTCGACTTTTCAAGTTGTCCTGTTCCTATTTCTGTCCGTTGTTTAAATTGGAGCCGTGTTCGCCCGAATGGCTAAATATTATGGGCAAATATGTTAATCTCGTTTCGAATTGGCTGAGGTAACGACGTCTCATCCATTTATTAGTAGACATAAATTTGTTGGGGGAACCATTCGCATGTATATTTCGGTTTTGATGTTACATATTCGCGATTTAGTTTGGCGTCATATTTGAGTTTGAAATTAATATGTTTCGGAAATACAATAAACTCTTTGATTTCTACACGTGTCCCGGCGGCGCCTAGGGAAAGCCAAAACAGCCCTTGTTTACTTTGCTACATTTATTTGTTCGCACAATGGAGATGTAACGTGTTGGTGGGTCACTCGGATACGCTTTTATAAATTGAAGACAACTCCTTGGAGATGCGAATACATTGTTGAAATAAATCGAACTATTTTGCATTGGTATCATAACTCAATTTAATCCACACCTAATTCACGTCAAGCCAAATAACAACTAAGAACCCTTCGGCATCTATGCTCTGACAGTTTGTTCTATCATTCTCATGGGGATCTGAAAAATTTTACATTGTAGATTTATACAAATGAAATGTTAGCAGTCAATATTTTTTATCGGTATTTTCATGGAGATTACTCTTTGTATAAATGACGACTAATTTTATTGTTGAATACTGAATTGCAATATTGATATATTTAATGAATGCTATAGCGGATAACTCCCAACAAATAATGCACTCTCATACTTTTTGTACGTATTATCTAAGTAATTCATTAAATAGAAAGCAACTACACTCTACCTGTAAAAGTGTATTGACGGATATAATACATTTATATCGCATCCATCAATTTGTGATCATAATGTATTTTTCATTCAACATAATATGTAGCTTAGTAAGTTTAAAGCATTTACTAATATACAGGGTGCTTCATGACGAACTGTTCATACTTCTAAGGATGATAGAGGATCCCTTGACTATTCACGAATGGGTGTAAAATTTGTCTGTTGCGCTTAATTACTGAGATACAGGGTGATAAACTACTTATGGCCAGAACTTCCTTACTATTTATTACAATTTGTTCAAATTCTGTACAATTTGTGTACTTATCACAGTTGATATAATGCCGTTTTTAATATTTAAAAATTCCAGGGCCAGACTTTTTTAATTCAATTTTTTTTATTTCTGTATTTTCAGGGAAAAGGAAAGATGATCACTTACTGGTTGAACGGCGAACGTGGCAACAAGGTAATTACAAAACCAGGGCCGTCGTTAGAACACAAGATGAACAAACTTCCTGCCACGCCAATTCCTAAAAGCGTGCGTAAAGAAATGGCTAGTAACGGCAAAGCTTTGAACACTATTTTGGCGATAGACGACCATGGTGATGAGGCTGATGTGCCCTTATTAGCCATTACATCGCCACTAGGTTTCCGTTCCGATTCCCATGCCTGAGCTCATCTAAGCTACCCCGATACAAAATGGTAATTTGTTCTTTATCTTGGAATTATCATTCCAGTTGTATAAAGCATGCTGACAAACGGTGTGACTTTCCCTGAACTGTGCGCTTAGTTTTAGTCATCTGTGTTGCCTACATATAACCAAGATGTTAACCGATGTTATTCTAAATGCGTCTAAAAATATTCATGTTGAAATGTCTATTATAGAACTCTGCTCATTACGTACCTAGGACCCCACTGATGTTAAGTCCTTCCTTACATATTGTCTAATTGTTACTAATGGTCTAGATCATTGCTTGTCTTAAACGTTATTGATGTTTTGGAAATGTTAAATGGTAAGCGTTAACATATCGCGATTGCATCGCCAGAAATGTGTGTTAGTCTCTCCCAGCTTCAACTATGTATGGCCGAAGTTCTTTTTTCCTCCTGCTCGTCTACATTTTAGGACACAGTATGTCAATAACGTTAAGGTATTGCTAATAACTAGGGCATTACCAATCGTACACATCGTGTTGTTTACTGTTTTAGCAAGCTTTAACCCTTCTACCAATACCAATGTAAAGGACATGTGTGTTATATTTCTACAAGTAAATTTCATTTCCTGTACCTAAATCTTGCTTTTTATTTATTGTAAAGTACTTTTTAAAAAATCAGTAAAATGTATTTTAACTATCTCTAAACTAGTGACTGACCTACCTGACCATTAACTGCGGACCATACTTGTTAATTTGAACAGTATTAGAAAATGCTGTAATAATCTTACTGCAGTACCAAACTTGTAGTGTTAGGGCTATGATTTATTTTCTTTTATATCTCCATAGTTCTTATACAGGGAAGAAATTGTAAATATCTTATGTGATAGTAAATTTTAAGTTTACACAGAGAAGTACAGCCGGTGCACACCGTCACACAAGCTCAAAAAACGACTTCAAATAATTAGTCAAGATTTGTGACGTCACAAGTTGTATTCTCCATATTGAACAATCTGGCTCTATCGCGCTCTGATTAGAATCGTTTCAAATGCTTAAATTAATATTCAGTCGGCAATCGCCCTCATCTTAGCTGCTAACCACCAATTTTAGGAACTCAATGAGATCCTTCCGGTTTAACCGTCATCAGAGCCGTGGAATTCATTACCGTTAATGTCTTTCCTCACTCCAAAATCCAAAATTAATGATTAAAAAAGAAATTTGAAATTTTCAAAAATGGTTATCGTTTTGCAATGCGTGTTATTTACAATTCTAATTCAAAGTGTGGTAGAGCCTTCAAAATTGGTTTAAAAAACATTCAAATAATTTTTCTGTATTGCACCACGTAGGTAATATTTTAAATTTAACGTGATATACGAGGGTGTTGAGAAGACATTTTGAGTAGCCCTTGTATTTACTTAGGTATCGATTATGAAATTATTATTTAATGTTATTCAATATGGCTGTTAAAAATATTTGCAGTAATATATTGGACATGATAACACTTTTTTACGTTCAATATTCAAGTAATTTTGTGATAGAATTTGCACCAAAGACTTATTTATTATATGACTTATTTAGTTATACAATGGTCGCCGGGACATTGTAGTTTTAAGAATAATTGCTAATAATTTACCATTAAAAAAGTCCGATGCCAAAGTTGAAATTCATTATCAAAGTGCATCCAAATATATCTCCTTGATGGTGTGGCCGGACATGGGCTCGTCCTTTCACCCAGACAAAGAGATTTCAATCTGGATCGGACTAGGCCGAAAATTCACAAGTTAGGAGTGCCAGTTCTTACATATGCACTTATGAGTTTGTCTTTTGGCATCGATAAATATAAATTGTTTTGGTAAAAATGTATACGGGGTAATCTCAAAAAGCTAAACTGCTGTCTGAGCATATCGACAGAATAACAACCCTCGTATATTTCCAAAAATGGCATTTATTTGTATAATCTATATTAAATATATTATAGTTTAAGTTCCTAATAGTAAAACAGAGCTACAAGAATATTAAAATATTGTTACTTAAGTATTTTATTTTATGATGATTTATCTCGCCCTGTATAGATACCTAACTAAGAAATTTACTTCCAAAGACTATGTACATTTTTCTAGTATACGTACTTAATAATTTAATATTTATTTATTTATACTATTGTATTAAAAATATTGTAAGTAAATCCTACCATGTATAAAATTGCTTTATTCCACACACCTCACATGTATCATCATCCTATTTCAGGATATAAACATACCCCTACTGCAAGGACATTAATTGGCTCTCGACCACATTGATTAAAATCGTACCACATTAAAACATAGTTGTGTTATGAAATTATCAAGTAAGTATGCGTACAGGACCGGAGTCAGGTCGAGTGGTGCCATTACTGAATTTGTAATCTACGATAATTTTTTGTAACGCCAATGAGGATATTGTTTATGTAAAATTGTTTACGCCCTTAAAAATAACTTTTGGCACCAGACACATCTGTTCGTAAAAATCAAAGCTCTTTCAGGAATCTTTATATTTTGCTTTGTTTCTTATGTTTTTAAAAATTGTTTCTAGAATCTGGTAATTTATTAGTTATTTTCTTATCACGCCTTCACAATCTGGCAACACTGTATTAAAGTGACAGTATGTGTTTTTAATTTAATCAATAAATATCGCGCTCTTCCACGCTGACAATTATATTTACTTATAATCCGGTCTATAAGATTTCATGTTGTTGATGATACTGTCAAAAAGCGCAATACAAGTGAGGAATCTAAAGAATAAAAGGAGATATAATGTGCGAGACTGAAGTAAAAGATTATATGCAGAGACAATTTAATAGGTAATTTTTTTACTTGAGATATTAATACATATCAGTATTATTATGCGTTCATTTTTTATTACTTAGCTATTGTGTTCTTAATTATCCATGGCAGATAGTTGTTGACTTTCGTGTATATCCCTGGGTTATCTTTATTTCCACAGCCGATACCCCAAGATACAATCCCTATTGTTACCCAGCGGCCATTTCTCAACTGATACATTAAGGGCCCTCCTGAGTCTCCCTAAAAGTACATAATAGAAATTTTATATTATACAAACAGCATAATGGCTCCATTCATACCAAACAGGAATCCTTTCCTCCTTCATATGCAGCTGCGCAAACATTATCGTCACTAATTCTTTGAACGAAAGCATCCACACATGTTTGGTGTGACCAAACTGGAATGGCAACTTGGAGGAGGACCTCACTTACAGGGCCAGCATAAAATTGTTGTCCCCAACCAGCAACCACCGCAGTTTCATTTTCAAAAGTTTCCCGAACAGGAGGTAAACATATCGGCCAAATATACGTATTGAAACTGGTTGGCTTGTCCATTTTGATGATGGCTATGTCATTGGCATACGTCGCCAGAACAAACTCCTCGTGCTCAATAATTTCAGCCACACCAAAGTCACGTGACCGCGACTCGTTAGAAGAGGCAAAGTCGTACTCTCCTAACCTAACGCGTATCTCTGTAGCTTTCAGGCTGAAACAAACATAAATATTAACGTATGCGAGTTCAGCAGATCAGTACAAACTTACCCTTGAGTACAATGAGAAGCCGTCAGCACGTGCACGTCTGTTATGAGCGCCCCTCCGCAAAACTGTTGTTCCAAACCTTGTTCTAATTGCTTAGGCCTGTAAAGAGCGGCTATCCAAGGCCACTCTTGTAATCCAGTCCGTTTGGTTGCAACGGAGCGGCCCTCTGCCGGAATACCACATCCTAAAACATGCAAATTGATGAATGCCAGTCAAACGAAATTATTTTTCTTAAGGGAGTTGGGAATACGTCTTGTAAGGTCGACAACACAAAAAGGTACAATGTTGTCCCTAGTTAATTTACATTGTTCCACTATGTGTAACAACTGGCATGAAGTAGCGCTTCAATGCTGTCATCAAAGACGAAATAATCGAAGATTACGTCACAATTTTATTCAATAGCACATACAATTGTAGTGGAATAGGCCTCCATGGGGAAGCCACTTAAAAACGCACCAAGAGCCTCTAACTCATGGGTGGTGTAGAAACGAGCTAACATTTCAAAAGGTACAAGATGTTCCATCCAATAAAAATGGGTGAATGGACATCTTCAAAATTAGAAAATATAATTTTATTGTAAATTCAGTCGCAGATATAATTGTAGCGGAATAAGCCTCCATAAGGTAATCACTTTCAAGAATTGCACCTAGAGCTTTACATGGATGGTGTGGAAACGAGCTCACATTTCAAAAGACGCAAGATGTTCCATCCGCTGAAAATGAACGAATGGGACATCTTCGGAACTTACTTCGTCTCGTCTTGAGTTAAGAATAGAAAATATAATTTTATTGTGAATTACTTCCTTTATTATCGATAACAAAAACATGAATTTTATATAGACTTTTTCGCATCGTTGGCTCACCCTGTACAATTCTGAACAGCTTTAATGCTATCATCGAAGACGAAATAATCGAAGATTACATCTCAATTATATTCAATAGCACATGCAATTGTAGTGGAATAGGCCTCCATGGGGAAACCACTAAAAAAAAAACGCACCAAGAGCTCTACCTCATGGGTGGTGTGGAAACGAGCTCATATTTCAAAAGGCATAAGATGTTCCATCACGAAAAATAGGTGAATGCAACACGACCGACCTTTATAAAAATTACATTTTCTTCTTTGAGTGGACTAATAGCAACAGTGAATAAACCAATTTCTATATAAACTCGAATCTCTTTGGATTCTATAATTCTGAACAAATTGAATGCAGATGAATTGAATGCAAAGGGCATATATATCTGTATATGTAATAATTTAAACTACAGTCAGCCGAGCTTCTATTTCTATATGATCAAGGACTTGCATTATTCGGTTATCTAATTTTACTGGCTTTATATATCCTAGCTAGCCCAAGTCTATTCAATTATTCTTTATGGGAGCCATGATTAAATAAAAAATTTAAGGAATATCAGAATACGTATCTTGTGTTATTTTTCTTCTGTAATGTGTAATGTGTTGTTATGTATATTTTGTATTATTATTATTAATATATCTATTTTTTAACGTTTCTTCTAAAATGTGATTTTTTGATTATAGACTTTTATCAAATCAGGTAAAACAACGCAAAAGTTCTTCCATTATAGTCAGTCCCAGTCACATTTACTTTATTCACGCATTAGCAAAATTGTTTATTGATAAAAATAAAATAAAACTTGTTTAAGGCTTTAATAAAAAAATGAATTATCTATTTATAGTTAATTTACTTTTTTAGCTTTCTAAAACGTGGATAAGAGTTGTTTTTTAAAAAATGTCATTCGTTTTCAACCAATAGGAGATTAATATTTAATATTGTAAATCCTGCTTTTATTTTTAAAATGCGGCTGTTAGTTTGTGACACAAAAATGTTTTTCTGCAACGTGCTGAAAACATTATCGATTAGTATCATTCAGAGCCAGTACATATCAAACCATGTCTCTCACGATTAATCATTGATTTTGTAAACATCTAGCTATTAAAATCATGTTCCTAAAGTGGGTTTATTATTGTCATTGATTGTCAAGCTACGATAAGTAAATGGAAAAAATACCTGTGTTGGTTACGTTATCGTCGTAATCGTATCCCCCGGCTGGTAAATCCATTACTAATTGAGATCCAGCCATTCCAGGACTAGCTATGTCGTCTGGACAGCAAACCCCAACGAACCTAAAATATTACCTTTTTTATCAAACCGGAATTCGATTAGTTCCTTTAACTCTTATACTACTTTGAGATTCAATGTGAGAGGTGAACTTATACTGCTATTACAATTTTAAATATTTTATTTTTAACATTAATTTTAAAATATGCCAATATTAAAGTGCACTAAAATTGAGAATAAAAGTCCGGTTTATGTTCCTGTCTTCATTGAACAAAATCAAAATCGCCAGTAAGCCCAGACGAAACAATGGGAAACTTGTGCACGTGAACAGGACCGGTCTCAAAACTTGAAATATTTTCAAAAGTGAATGTTTCTCTTATTATGTATACATATTTTTGTACTTATTTTAAAAATTGTGAATTTTGTATAAGCTGTTCTACTCCCCTACTCTTTTCTCACTTTTACTTACGCCCTTTCGATGACACAAAGATACTCCAGTCTGTTTTTAGAATTCCCCAACACATCCATACGACAAAATGGCAAATGTTTGCAATGAGCTTTCGTATCGCCTGGTCCAATACATTCTTGATATCTTCTATTGAGCTGGTGAAAAGATACATTGTACATCCAACAGCTGATTTGGTAAATTTTTATAGAAAATGACGCCTATTATAAAGGTTTAGGTGCCATAATATAAAAAAAAATTTACCTTAAACCTCAAGCCAATATATCGCTTCCTTCTGATATGATCCCCATTGAAAAAACGGTCGGTGCAATTAACCGGTGTAGGCACGTTTATCAACCCTTGATCCTGATCTAAATCAAGTTTGAAACTATTTATTATAATAGAATAAATTTAATATAAACAATATTTACCATATCTGACTACAAGGCACAAACTGAAGCTTAGGACTTGAAGGAAAAATAATATTACTAACTTTATTATCATTTTGTGTAACAAATCTGTATAACGAACTTCCGCCAAGTAAAATGAAATACCCAACAATTATTGATAACTCTTCTTCCTGTCATAATTTTTATATCAACAAAAGTGGAGGCGTTCTGGATGGTTATATTTAATTTTATCATTTTTTATTGGATATTCCACAATCATGCTATTAAAAATAACCAGTGGCGCAGTGAAGAAATATATATATTTCATGCGTAACGAACTTGACAATTTGTTTCATACGGAAGATGCCTTAAAAAAGTCTAATAACGACTCAGAATTTTCATATCGCTAAATTCGAGCCCTATCGCATACCTGGGGTTGTTAATATCTTGCAGAGCCATAATTCTAAGAATATAATTATCTTCTTCAGTCGTTCTGCCCTCATATCCCTCTGCGACGTTGACGTTGCTCTTTATCTTCCCAAGCAATCTCATTACGGTTGAGCAAATTGGACCAGTACGGTTATCAAACTGTCCTACCCATTTCATTCATTTAACAATATCAATAGAGAATGGTCTAAATAAATAAAAAGTAGATTTTTAAATAACTAAATAGTTGACTTGGCCTTTCGTTCTATTATTTCAAATTGAATACTACTGTAGGTACAGTAAAAATTAACATATTACAATTGTTCGGACCCCCTCGTATAATATTGTCTAAGTATGTTTATGAGTGCTATGAAAGATGAAGGTCAACTGAGACTAGCAATCGCAATTGGAAAAAAGTTAAAATATTTTTGCTTGGGCAGATTACGACAGAACCCAGGGCCGATAACTTATATCTCAGTTTTCTAAAATTATCTTACATATTTTTAAATCGACAAATATCCTTAATCTCTCTCTTCATACATTTGTAACAATATAAAATTACGTCTTATGCTAGGTGGTTAAACGCCATTCGGTAATAACTCAATATTTCCACGCCTAATTGCGTGTATACAGGAGAAACAATATAAATAGTTTATTTAATCATTTTCTAAGGAACGAATTATTCAACATATACCGAACAGCTGTTAAGCAAATTGATAGTATATGGCAATCTTTGTTTTATTTTTTTGTAACAGAATTATCAACAATTTTACGAGTGATTTATTCTAGAAAAATAATTTCAATTCAAATTCGAGCAATACGATACAATCGATAATCGTTTTTGCATTTTTCGTTGATATTTTCATGGCGATTGTTCAGCAGAAGTTGCACCATTCAGGTGACACATTGCACATGTCAGAGGATCCTCTTCTTTCCGTTTTTCCGTTGGAAATATAATTAAATACACATGTCAGAGGATCCTCTTCTCTCCGATGGAAATATAATTAAATACACATGTCAGAGGATCCTCTTCTCTCCGATGGAAATCTAATTAAATACACATGTCAGAGGATCCCCTTCTCTCCGATGGAAATATAATTAAATACACATGTCAGAGGATCCCCTTCTCTCCGATGGAAATATAATTAAATACACATGTCAGAGGATCCCCTTCTCTCCGATGGAAATATAATTAAATACACATGTCAGAGGATCCCCTTCTCTCCGATGGAAATATAATTAAATACACATGTCAGAGGATCCACTTCTCTCCGATGGAAATTGTATTGCTCCGATGGAAATATAATTAAATACACATGTCAGAGGATCCTCTTCTCTCCGATGGAAATATAATGAAATACACATGTCAGAGGATCCTCTTCTCTCCGATGGAAATATAATGAAATACACATGTCAGAGGATCCTCTTCGTTGGGATGGAAATATAATTATAAACACAGGACAGAGGCTCCACTTCGTTGGGATGGAAATATAATTATTAACACAGGTCAGATGCTCCACTTCGTCGGGATGGAAATATAATTATTAACATAGGTCAGAGGCTCCACTTCGTCGGGATAGAAATATAATTATTAACACAGGACAGAGGCTCCACTTCGTCGGGATGGAAATATAATTATTAACACAGGACAGAGGCTCCACTTCGTCGGGATGGAAATATAATTATTCACACAGGTCAGAGGCTCCACTTCGTCGGGATGGAAATATAATTATTAACACAGGACAGAGGCTCCACTTCGTTGGGATGGAAATATAATTATTAACACAGGACAGAGGCTCCTCTTCGTTGGGATGGAAATATAATTATTAACACAGGACAGAGGATCGTTTTCGTAAACATAATTAATAGCAGTGTCCGAAGATTCGTTTATACATATAAATAATAACACATGTTAAAAGTGCTTTATCATTTTGACCTGTAAGTACTTATTGACTAAATAGAATCAATAATAACATTCGCTTTAAATAAGAAATATATGTATTTTATATATCTAATAACTAGTGACAACTACTAACTTATTATCACTATCTTTACTTTTATATACTATTCAATTCCATGATTCGATTAAGTGCAATAACGATTCTCTATCACATTTGGTAAAATTCATTTATGATGTGCTTGTTACGTAAATGCATTACTAATTGCATTACTCGTACAAAGTGTATAACTAGAATGCTAAGAGATTTTAAGCATACATCGTCTAACTTCATCACCGTTTATTAGCGCTGCGCCGATAAGAGGGAAGACTCAAGCAAAAAAATATTTCCTGGCGACCTCAATGGGGTCCGTTCAATATGCACTGGATGTTATCCTGAAGCGAGGCGAGTCCTCCAGAATGGTTCAATGTGTTTTACTAGTGGTGCTGGTACCACTGGAGATTCAAGCAAGATTATCAGGAGCTCATGAGATGTATCAAATTTAGTGGTAATTTAGGTCATCTATATATGTCCATCTGCAGGTTTTCTTTACCAGGCTCCTCATAGCACCATCCGTGTATCTGCTGGTACACCAAATCAAAAACCTTAAGGTCCTGGCTGCGCGTCAATAACGTGTAGCAGGGGTTCAGGCAATTGATCGGTCTGTAATACTTCAGGTTGGACAGTTCTCCCTTTTTGGGGATAAGCACAGTTAGTCCTCCGACAAACCAGTCAGGTATCTGTTGCCCCTCATTCAACCACGAGTGGAAGGAAACTTCTTCCACCACCACCTGTTTGTCATCAGGACCTGACATAGTCCTTAAATAAGTGATTGTTGAAGTTCTTCCGCTAGGCAGACTAGCTCTTCTGGAACCCTACGACGAAGCCTCGAATTGTGTTAGAGTCGGTCCTGGTATTTTACAATAAAAATGGTACTGATGTATCTAGGCCGTAAGCTTGACTGGGTTATTGGAGTTTAGAAACAAGTACTTTACTAGGTACCAAAAAGATTGTACCGTTAAAAATCAGAATCTGATTTTTGTGTTCACGAAGGTAGATTTGGCGAAATTAGATGCAAATTATACACTAAAAGCTGTTGTATATTGTAACATTGTCTTGTTTTAATAACAACTTGGCGCCGGACTGAACGCCAAGTATGTAGTTTTCTACACAAAACTTTACAAGCTGTGTCACAGATAGTTCGATATAATTGGCCTTTCATTTACTAACTAGTAATTGATTAGCAAATTGGAAGAAATTCTGCTCCTCCGTAGGAACTGGTTGTGTTTACGCTTTTATTACTGTGGTGTACCTATCTTACTTTTATAGTTGGTTTTTAGAGAGTAGCGTACGCCTACCAGTACCATTAGAAACGAAGACATTCCTAATGGTACGAAGACTATGCGTGACACAATTTGCAGTCCAACCTGATACCACTGCATCATTCCTTTACCTAATTTGCATGCGCCCACTTGCCACTATCACTCAGTTGGCACTCGAAAAAGTATAAGTTATGTATTACATATTATAGTGCATACACAACTGTCTATAAACGGCGAATAGCGCTTTTCAATTCGACACTTAACGTACGAGTTCTCTGTCCAAAAAAATTGGATAGATGTTTATATGAAACAGGTTTCGTTTTGAACATACAGAGGCAGAATAATTCTACAGGATGAAGTGCATTCTTTGGAGCATTGAGTCTCTTCCAATCACCTGAATCTAAATTTTTTTCTCGTGAACAAAAATTAGTTATTTTGATTTATACCAAGGTTGTCTCCTGCGCACCTGTTTAATTATATAGAATACCGTGAACTACAAAAATGCTGACAGAGAAGACTTGGAGTCCACTTTAAAATGAATAATTCGTAATTGGGATCTTGTCAAGTTGTAAACTTTTTAAATGCGTGGCTTTCATATTTCTAGACGTATTCTAACGACTTCATTAAAATTAATGAAAAACAATAAATTCTTACAAAGTAGTTCTATACAGCGTGTGTAAAAAGTATTGAAACATGACCATAACTTTTAAAATATTGATTGTATAAAAAAACCCTTGGACAGGTCGATTTTTATTTTCAATTACGCAACTTTTGGTACGGTTTATAATTTCTGGTTCTACACACCCCCTCCCCCAACCACCCCAACTTTTTTTTTTCAAATAGCAACCTACCCTTTGTGATACCCCAAAAGAAAGGTATTTTAATAGACTATTCAACGCTGTAAAGAAATCCGAAATCCGTCGATGCAATTGGCTTCCCAAACGCATGAAATACATTTTTTTTTTAGAAAAAGGAAAGTTTAGTAAAACTTTATTACTGAAAAAAATTACCAAATTATCTAATAAGATGGTCAAACTGAGTTCCGTTAACAGCTAGGCACTGTACAAGACGCTGTTCAAAGTTTTGTAAACAGGTTTCGAATGCCGTTTGGGGTATTCGACCAATCTCCTCCCGTATTCTATCCTTTAGATCCTCCAGATTATTTGGTCTATTGTTATAGATTTCGGATTTCTTTACAGCGTTGAATAGTCTATTAAAATACCTTTCTTTTGAGGTATCACAAAGGGTAGGTTGCCATTTGAAAAAAAAAAGTTGGGGTGGCTGGGGGAGGGGGTGTGTAGAACTAGAAATTACAAATCGTACCAAAAGTTGCGTATTTAAAAATAAAAATCGACCTGTCCAAGGGTTTTTTTATACAATCAATATTTTAAAAGTTATGGTCATGTTTCAATACTTTTTACACACGCTGTATTTCCATCTGAACGGAGTGGAGCCTCTGTTCAGTGTTTGAAATTATATTTCCATCTGAACGGAGAGGAGCCTCCGTTCAGTGTTTGAAATTATATTTCCATCTGAACGGAGAAGAGCCTCCGTTCAGTGTTTGAAATTATATTTCCATCTGAACGGAGAGGAGCCTCCGTTCAGTGTGTGAAATTATATTTCCATCTGAACGGAGTGGAGCCTCCGTTCAGTGTTTGAAATTATATTTCCATCTGAACGAAGTGGAGCCTCCGTTCAGTTTTTGAAATTATATTTCCATCTGAACGGAGTGGAGCCTCCGTTCAGTGTTTGAAATTATATTTCCATCTGAACGGAGTGGAGCCTCCGTTCAGTGTTTGAAATTATATTTCCATCTGAACGGAGAGGAGCCTCCGTTCAGTGTTTGAAATTATATTTCCATCTGAACGGAGTGGAGCCTCCGTTCAGTGTTTGAAATTATATTTCCATCTGAACGGAGAGGAGCCTCCGTTCAGTGTTTGAAATTATATTTCCATCTGAACGGAGAGGAGCCTCCGTTCAGTGTTTGAAATTATATTTCCATCTGAACGGAGAGGAGCCTCCGTTCAGTGTTTGAAATTATATTTCCATCTGAACGGAGAGGAGCCTCCGTTCAGTGTTTGAAATTATATTTCCATCTGAACGGAGTGGAGCCTCCGTTCAGTGTTTGAAATTATATTTCCATCTGAACGGAGAGGAGCCTCCGTTCAGTGTTTGAAATTATATTTCCATCTGAACGGAGAGGAGCCTCCGTTCAGTGTTTGAAATTATATTTCCATCTGAACGGAGAGGAGCCTCCGTTCAGTGTTTGAAATTATATTTCCATCTGAACGGAGTGGAGCCTCCGTTCAGTGTTTGAAATTATATTTCCATCTGAACGGAGTGGAGCCTCCGTTCAGTGTTTGAAATTATATTTCCATCTGAACGGAGAGGAGCCTCCGTTCAGTGTTTGAAATTATATTTCCATCTGAACGGAGTGGAGCCTCCGTTCAGTGTTTGAAATTATATTTCCATCTGAACGGAGAGGAGCCTCCGTTCAGTGTTTGAAATTATATTTCCATCTGAACGGAGTGGAGCCTCCGTTCAGTGTTTGAAATTATATTTCCATCTGAACGGAGTGGAGCCTCCGTTCAGTGTTTGAAATTATATTTCCATCTGAACGGAGTGGAGCCTCCGTTCAGTGTTTGAAATTATATTTCCATCTGAACGGAGAGGAGCCTCCGTTCAGTGTTTGAAATTATATTTCCATCTGAACGGAGAGGAGCCTCCGTTCAGTGTTTGAAATTATATTTCCATCTGAACGGAGAGGAGCCTCCGTTCAGTGTTTGAAATTATATTTCCATCTGAACGGAGAGGAGCCTCCGTTCAGTGTTTGAAATTATATTTCCATCTGAACGGAGAGGAGCCTCCGTTCAGTGTTTGAAATTATATTTCCATCTGAACGGAGTGGAGCCTCCGTTCAGTGTTTGAAATTATATTTCCATCTGAACGGAGAGGAGCCTCCGTTCAGTGTTTGAAATTATATTTCCATCTGAACGGAGAGGAGCCTCCGTTCAGTGTTTGAAATTATATTTCCATCTGAACGGAGAGGAGCCTCCGTTCAGTGTTTGAAATTATATTTCCATCTGAACGGAGTGGAGCCTCCGTTCAGTGTTTGAAATTATATTTCCATCTGAACGGAGAGGAGCCTCCGTTCAGTGTTTGAAATTATATTTCCATCTGAACGGAGAGGAGCCTCCGTTCAGTGTTTGAAATTATATTTCCATCTGAACGGAGTGGAGCCTCCGTTCAGTGTTTGAAATTATATTTCCATCTGAACGGAGAGGAGCCTCCGTTCAGTGTTTGAAATTATATTTCCATCTGAACGGAGAGGAGCCTCCGTTCAGTGTTTGAAATTATATTTCCATCTGAACGGAGAGGAGCCTCCGTTCAGTGTTTGAAATTATATTTCCATCTGAACGGAGTGGAGCCTCCGTTCAGTGTTTGAAATTATATTTCCATCTGAACGGAGAGGAGCCTCCGTTCAGTGTTTGAAATTATATTTCCATCTGAACGGAGAGGAGCCTCCGTTCAGTGTTTGAAATTATATTTCCATCTGAACGGAGAGGAGCCTCCGTTCAGTGTTTGAAATTATATTTCCATCTGAACGGAGTGGAGCCTCCGTTCAGTGTTTGAAATTATATTTCCATCTGAACGGAGAGGAGCCTCCGTTCAGTGTTTGAAATTATATTTCCATCTGAACGGAGAGGAGCCTCCGTTCAGTGTTTGAAATTATATTTCCATCTGAACGGAGTGGAGCCTCCGTTCAGTGTTTGAAATTATATTTCCATCTGAACGGAGTGGAGCCTCCGTTCAGTGTTTGAAATTATATTTCCATCTGAACGGAGTGGAGCCTCCGTTCAGTGTTTGAAATTATATTTCCATCTGAACGGAGTGGAGCCTCCGTTCAGTGTTTGAAATTATATTTCCATCTGAACGGAGTGGAGCCTCCGTTCAGTGTTTGAAATTATATTTCCATCTGAACGGAGTGGAGCCTCCGTTCAGTGTTTGAAATTATATTTCCATCTGAACGGAGTGGAGCCTCCGTTCAGTGTTTGAAATTATATTTCCATCTGAACGGAGAGGAGCCTCCGTTCAGTGTTTGAAATTATATTTCCATCTGAACGGAGAGGAGCCTCCGTTCAGTGTTTGAAATTATATTTCCATCTGAACGGAGTGGAGCCTCCGTTCAGTGTTTGAAATTATATTTCCATCTGAACGGAGTGGAGCCTCCGTTCAGTGTTTGAAATTATATTTCCATCTGAACGGAGTGGAGCCTCCGTTCAGTGTTTGAAATTATATTTCCATCTGAACGGAGAGGAGCCTCCGTTCAGTGTTTGAAATTATATTTCCATCTGAACGGAGAGGAGCCTCCGTTCAGTGTTTGAAATTATATTTCCATCTGAACGGAGAGGAGCCTCCGTTCAGTGTTTGAAATTATATTTCCATCTGAACGGAGTGGAGCCTCCGTTCAGTGTTTGAAATTATATTTCCATCTGAACGGAGTGGAGCCTCCGTTCAGTGTTTGAAATTATATTTCCATCTGAACGGAGAGGAGCCTCCGTTCAGTGTTTGAAATTATATTTCCATCTGAACGGAGTGGAGCCTCCGTTCAGTGTTTGAAATTATATTTCCATCTGAACGGAGAGGAGCCTCCGTTCAGTGTTTGAAATTATATTTCCATCTGAACGGAGTGGAGCCTCCGTTCAGTGTTTGAAATTATATTTCCATCTGAACGGAGAGGAGCCTCCGTTCAGTGTTTGAAATTATATTTCCATCTGAACGGAGAGGAGCCTCCGTTCAGTGTTTGAAATTATATTTCCATCTGAACGGAGTGGAGCCTCCGTTCAGTGTTTGAAATTATATTTCCATCTGAACGGAGTGGAGCCTCCGTTCAGTGTTTGAAATTATATTTCCATCTGAACGGAGTGGAGCCTCCGTTCAGTGTTTGAAATTATATTTCCATCTGAACGGAGTGGAGCCTCCGTTCAGTGTTTGAAATTATATTTCCATCTGAACGGAGAGGAGCCTCCGTTCAGTGTTTGAAATTATATTTCCATCTGAACGGAGAGGAGCCTCCGTTCAGTGTTTGAAATTATATTTCCATCTGAACGGAGAGGAGCCTCCGTTCAGTGTTTGAAATTATATTTCCATCTGAACGGAGTGGAGCCTCCGTTCAGTGTTTGAAATTATATTTCCATCTGAACGGAGAGGAGCCTCCGTTCAGTGTTTGAAATTATATTTCCATCTGAACGGAGAGGAGCCTCCGTTCAGTGTTTGAAATTATATTTCCATCTGAACGGAGAGGAGCCTCCGTTCAGTGTTTGAAATTATATTTCCATCTGAACGGAGAGGAGCCTCCGTTCAGTGTTTGAAATTATATTTCCATCTGAACGGAGAGGAGCCTCCGTTCAGTGTTTGAAATTATATTTCCATCTGAACGGAGAGGAGCCTCCGTTCAGTGTTTGAAATTATATTTCCATCTGAACGGAGAGGAGCCTCCGTTCAGTGTTTGAAATTATATTTCCATCTGAACGGAGTGGAGCCTCCGTTCAGTGTTTGAAATTATATTTCCATCTGAACGGAGAGGAGCCTCCGTTCAGTGTTTGAAATTATATTTCCATCTGAACGGAGAGGAGCCTCCGTTCAGTGTTTGAAATTATATTTCCATCTGAACGGAGAGGAGCCTCCGTTCAGTGTTTGAAATTATATTTCCATCTGAACGGAGAGGAGCCTCCGTTCAGTGTTTGAAATTATATTTCCATCTGAACGGAGAGGAGCCTCCGTTCAGTGTTTGAAATTATATTTCCATCTGAACGGAGTGGAGCCTCCGTTCAGTGTTTGAAATTATATTTCCATCTGAACGGAGAGGAGCCTCCGTTCAGTGTTTGAAATTATATTTCCATCTGAACGGAGAGGAGCCTCCGTTCAGTGTTTGAAATTATATTTCCATCTGAACGGAGAGAGGAGCCTCCGTTCAGTGTTTGAAATTATATTTCCATCTGAACGGAGTGGAGCCTCCGTTCAGTGTTTGAAATTATATTTCCATCTGAACGGAGTGGAGCCTCCGTTCAGTGTTTGAAATTATATTTCCATCTGAACGGAGAGGAGCCTCCGTTCAGTGTTTGAAATTATATTTCCATCTGAACGGAGAGGAGCCTCCGTTCAGTGTTTGAAATTATATTTCCATCTGAACGGAGAGGAGCCTCCGTTCAGTGTTTGAAATTATATTTCCATCTGAACGGAGAGGAGCCTCCGTTCAGTGTTTGAAATTATATTTCCATCTGAACGGAGAGGAGCCTCCGTTCAGTGTTTGAAATTATATTTCCATCTGAACGGAGAGGAGCCTCCGTTCAGTGTTTGAAATTATATTTCCATCTGAACGGAGAGGAGCCTCCGTTCAGTGTTTGAAATTATATTTCCATCTGAACGGAGAGGAGCCTCCGTTCAGTGTTTGAAATTATATTTCCATCTGAACGGAGAGGAGCCTCCGTTCAGTGTTTGAAATTATATTTCCATCTGAACGGAGAGGAGCCTCCGTTCAGTGTTTGAAATTATATTTCCATCTGAACGGAGAGGAGCCTCCGTTCAGTGTTTGAAATTATATTTCCATCTGAACGGAGTGGAGCCTCCGTTCAGTGTTTGAAATTATATTTCCATCTGAACGGAGTGGAGCCTCCGTTCAGTGTTTGAAATTATATTTCCATCTGAACGGAGAGGAGCCTCCGTTCAGTGTTTGAAATTATATTTCCATCTGAACGGAGAGGAGCCTCCGTTCAGTGTTTGAAATTATATTTCCATCTGAACGGAGAGGAGCCTCCGTTCAGTGTTTGAAATTATATTTCCATCTGAACGGAGAGGAGCCTCCGTTCAGTGTTTGAAATTATATTTCCATCTGAACGGAGTGGAGCCTCCGTTCAGTGTTTGAAATTATATTTCCATCTGAACGGAGAGGAGCCTCCGTTCAGTGTTTGAAATTATATTTCCATCTGAACGGAGAGGAGCCTCCGTTCAGTGTTTGAAATTATATTTCCATCTGAACGGAGAGGAGCCTCCGTTCAGTGTTTGAAATTATATTTCCATCTGAACGGAGAGGAGCCTCCGTTCAGTGTTTGAAATTATATTTCCATCTGAACGGAGTGGAGCCTCCGTTCAGTGTTTGAAATTATATTTCCATCTGAACGGAGTGGAGCCTCCGTTCAGTGTTTGAAATTATATTTCCATCTGAACGGAGAGAGGAGCCTCCGTTCAGTGTTTGAAATTATATTTCCATCTGAACGGAGAGGAGCCTCCGTTCAGTGTTTGAAAT
The DNA here is from genome assembly GCA_963680705.1 of Rhagium mordax. Lineage (NCBI taxonomy): Eukaryota > Metazoa > Arthropoda > Insecta > Coleoptera > Cerambycidae > Rhagium > Rhagium mordax. Next base: position 1,582,122 of record OY796664.1, read on the forward strand.
TATATTTCCATCTGAACGGAGAGGAGCCTCCGTTCAGTGTTTGAAATTATATTTCCATCTGAACGGAGTGGAGCCTCCGTTCAGTGTTTGAAATTATATTTCCATCTGAACGGAGTGGAGCCTCCGTTCAGTGTTTGAAATTATATTTCCATCTGAACGGAGTGGAGCCTCCGTTCAGTGTTTGAAATTATATTTCCATCTGAACGGAGAGGAGCCTCCGTTCAGTGTTTGAAATTATATTCTCCATCTGAACGGAGAGGAGCCTCCGTTCAGTGTTTGAAATTATATTTCCATCTGAACGGAGAGGAGCCTCCGTTCAGTGTTTGAAATTATATTTCCATCTGAACGGAGAGGAGCCTCCGTTCAGTGTTTGAAATTATATTTCCATCTGAACGGAGAGGAGCCTCCGTTCAGTGTTTGAAATTATATTTCCATCTGAACGGAGAGGAGCCTCCGTTCAGTGTTTGAAATTATATTTCCATCTGAACGGAGAGGAGCCTCCGTTCAGTGTTTGAAATTATATTTCCATCTGAACGGAGAGGAGCCTCCGTTCAGTGTTTGAAATTATATTTCCATCTGAACGGAGAGGAGCCTCCGTTCAGTGTTTGAAATTATATTTCCATCTGAACGGAGAGGAGCCTCCGTTCAGTGTTTGAAATTATATTTCCATCTGAACGGAGAGGAGCCTCCGTTCAGTGTTTGAAATTATATTTCCATCTGAACGGAGAGGAGCCTCCGTTCAGTGTTTGAAATTATATTTCCATCTGAACGGAGAGGAGCCTCCGTTCAGTGTTTGAAATTATATTTCCATCTGAACGGAGAGGAGCCTCCGTTCAGTGTTTGAAATTATATTTCCATCTGAACGGAGAGGAGCCTCCGTTCAGTGTTTGAAATTATATTTCCATCTGAACGGAGAGGAGCCTCCGTTCAGTGTTTGAAATTATATTTCCATCTGAACGGAGAGGAGCCTCCGTTCAGTGTTTGAAATTATATTTCCATCTGAACGGAGTGGAGCCTCCGTTCAGTGTTTGAAATTATATTTCCATCTGAACGGAGAGGAGCCTCCGTTCAGTGTTTGAAATTATATTTCCATCTGAACGGAGAGGAGCCTCCGTTCAGTGTTTGAAATTATATTTCCATCTGAACGGAGAGGAGCCTCCGTTCAGTGTTTGAAATTATATTTCCATCTGAACGGAGAGGAGCCTCCGTTCAGTGTTTGAAATTATATTTCCATCTGAACGGAGAGGAGCCTCCGTTCAGTGTTTGAAATTATATTTCCATCTGAACGGAGAGGAGCCTCCGTTCAGTGTTTGAAATTATATTTCCATCTGAACGGAGAGGAGCCTCCGTTCAGTGTTTGAAATTATATTTCCATCTGAACGGAGAGGAGCCTCCGTTCAGTGTTTGAAATTATATTTCCATCTGAACGGAGAGGAGCCTCCGTTCAGTGTTTGAAATTATATTTCCATCTGAACGGAGAGGAGCCTCCGTTCAGTGTTTGAAATTATATTTCCATCTGAACGGAGAGGAGCCTCCGTTCAGTGTTTGAAATTATATTTCCATCTGAACGGAGTGGAGCCTCCGTTCAGTGTTTGAAATTATATTTCCATCTGAACGGAGAGGAGCCTCCGTTCAGTGTTTGAAATTATATTTCCATCTGAACGGAGAGGAGCCTCCGTTCAGTGTTTGAAATTATATTTCCATCTGAACGGAGTGGAGCCTCCGTTCAGTGTTTGAAATTATATTTCCATCTGAACGGAGAGGAGCCTCCGTTCAGTGTTTGAAATTATATTTCCATCTGAACGGAGAGGAGCCTCCGTTCAGTGTTTGAAATTATATTTCCATCTGAACGGAGAGGAGCCTCCGTTCAGTGTTTGAAATTATATTTCCATCTGAACGGAGAGGAGCCTCCGTTCAGTGTTTGAAATTATATTTCCATCTGAACGGAGAGGAGCCTCCGTTCAGTGTTTGAAATTATATTTCCATCTGAACGGAGAGGAGCCTCCGTTCAGTGTTTGAAATTATATTTCCATCTGAACGGAGAGGAGCCTCCGTTCAGTGTTTGAAATTATATTTCCATCTGAACGGAGAGGAGCCTCCGTTCAGTGTTTGAAATTATATTTCCATCTGAACGGAGTGGAGCCTCCGTTCAGTGTTTGAAATTATATTTCCATCTGAACGGAGAGGAGCCTCCGTTCAGTGTTTGAAATTATATTTCCATCTGAACGGAGAGGAGCCTCCGTTCAGTGTTTGAAATTATATTTCCATCTGAACGGAGAGGAGCCTCCGTTCAGTGTTTGAAATTATATTTCCATCTGAACGGAGAGGAGCCTCCGTTCAGTGTTTGAAATTATATTTCCATCTGAACGGAGAGGAGCCTCCGTTCAGTGTTTGAAATTATATTTCCATCTGAACGGAGAGGAGCCTCCGTTCAGTGTTTGAAATTATATTTCCATCTGAACGGAGAGGAGCCTCCGTTCAGTGTTTGAAATTATATTTCCATCTGAACGGAGAGGAGCCTCCGTTCAGTGTTTGAAATTATATTTCCATCTGAACGGAGTGGAGCCTCCGTTCAGTGTTTGAAATTATATTTCCATCTGAACGGAGAGGAGCCTCCGTTCAGTGTTTGAAATTATATTTCCATCTGAACGGAGAGGAGCCTCCGTTCAGTGTTTGAAATTATATTTCCATCTGAACGGAGAGGAGCCTCCGTTCAGTGTTTGAAATTATATTTCCATCTGAACGGAGAGGAGCCTCCGTTCAGTGTTTGAAATTATATTTCCATCTGAACGGAGAGGAGCCTCCGTTCAGTGTTTGAAATTATATTTCCATCTGAACGGAGAGGAGCCTCCGTTCAGTGTTTGAAATTATATTTCCATCTGAACGGAGAGGAGCCTCCGTTCAGTGTTTGAAATTATATTTCCATCTGAACGGAGAGGAGCCTCCGTTCAGTGTTTGAAATTATATTTCCATCTGAACGGAGAGGAGCCTCCGTTCAGTGTTTGAAATTATATTTCCATCTGAACGGAGAGGAGCCTCCGTTCAGTGTTTGAAATTATATTTCCATCTGAACGGAGTGGAGCCTCCGTTCAGTGTTTGAAATTATATTTCCATCTGAACGGAGAGGAGCCTCCGTTCAGTGTTTGAAATTATATTTCCATCTGAACGGAGAGGAGCCTCCGTTCAGTGTTTGAAATTATATTTCCATCTGAACGGAGAGGAGCCTCCGTTCAGTGTTTGAAATTATATTTCCATCTGAACGGAGTGGAGCCTCCGTTCAGTGTTTGAAATTATATTTCCATCTGAACGGAGAGGAGCCTCCGTTCAGTGTTTGAAATTATATTTCCATCTGAACGGAGAGGAGCCTCCGTTCAGTGTTTGAAATTATATTTCCATCTGAACGGAGAGGAGCCTCCGTTCAGTGTTTGAAATTATATTTCCATCTGAACGGAGAGGAGCCTCCGTTCAGTGTTTGAAATTATATTTCCATCTGAACGGAGAGGAGCCTCCGTTCAGTGTTTGAAATTATATTTCCATCTGAACGGAGAGGAGCCTCCGTTCAGTGTTTGAAATTATATTTCCATCTGAACGGAGAGGAGCCTCCGTTCAGTGTTTGAAATTATATTTCCATCTGAACGGAGAGGAGCCTCCGTTCAGTGTTTGAAATTATATTTCCATCTGAACGGAGAGGAGCCTCCGTTCAGTGTTTGAAATTATATTTCCATCTGAACGGAGAGGAGCCTCCGTTCAGTGTTTGAAATTATATTTCCATCTGAACGGAGAGGAGCCTCCGTTCAGTGTTTGAAATTATATTTCCATCTGAACGGAGAGGAGCCTCCGTTCAGTGTTTGAAATTATATTTCCATCTGAACGGAGAGGAGCCTCCGTTCAGTGTTTGAAATTATATTTCCATCTGAACGGAGAGGAGCCTCCGTTCAGTGTTTGAAATTATATTTCCATCTGAACGGAGAGGAGCCTCCGTTCAGTGTTTGAAATTATATTTCCATCTGAACGGAGAGGAGCCTCCGTTCAGTGTTTGAAATTATATTTCCATCTGAACGGAGAGGAGCCTCCGTTCAGTGTTTGAAATTATATTTCCATCTGAACGGAGAGGAGCCTCCGTTCAGTGTTTGAAATTATATTTCCATCTGAACGGAGAGGAGCCTCCGTTCAGTGTTTGAAATTATATTTCCATCTGAACGGAGAGGAGCCTCCGTTCAGTGTTTGAAATTATATTTCCATCTGAACGGAGAGGAGCCTCCGTTCAGTGTTTGAAATTATATTTCCATCTGAACGGAGAGGAGCCTCCGTTCAGTGTTTGAAATTATATTTCCATCTGAACGGAGAGGAGCCTCCGTTCAGTGTTTGAAATTATATTTCCATCTGAACGGAGAGGAGCCTCCGTTCAGTGTTTGAAATTATATTTCCATCTGAACGGAGAGGAGCCTCCGTTCAGTGTTTGAAATTATATTTCCATCTGAACGGAGAGGAGCCTCCGTTCAGTGTTTGAAATTATATTTCCATCTGAACGGAGAGGAGCCTCCGTTCAGTGTTTGAAATTATATTTCCATCTGAACGGAGAGGAGCCTCCGTTCAGTGTTTGAAATTATATTTCCATCTGAACGGAGAGGAGCCTCCGTTCAGTGTTTGAAATTATATTTCCATCTGAACGGAGAGGAGCCTCCGTTCAGTGTTTGAAATTATATTTCCATCTGAACGGAGAGGAGCCTCCGTTCAGTGTTTGAAATTATATTTCCATCTGAACGGAGAGGAGCCTCCGTTCAGTGTTTGAAATTATATTTCCATCTGAACGGAGAGGAGCCTCCGTTCAGTGTTTGAAATTATATTTCCATCTGAACGGAGAGGAGCCTCCGTTCAGTGTTTGAAATTATATTTCCATCTGAACGGAGAGGAGCCTCCGTTCAGTGTTTGAAATTATATTTCCATCTGAACGGAGAGGAGCCTCCGTTCAGTGTTTGAAATTATATTTCCATCTGAACGGAGAGGAGCCTCCGTTCAGTGTTTGAAATTATATTTCCATCTGAACGGAGAGGAGCCTCCGTTCAGTGTTTGAAATTATATTTCCATCTGAACGGAGAGGAGCCTCCGTTCAGTGTTTGAAATTATATTTCCATCTGAACGGAGAGGAGCCTCCGTTCAGTGTTTGAAATTATATTTCCATCTGAACGGAGAGGAGCCTCCGTTCAGTGTTTGAAATTATATTTCCATCTGAACGGAGAGGAGCCTCCGTTCAGTGTTTGAAATTATATTTCCATCTGAACGGAGAGGAGCCTCCGTTCAGTGTTTGAAATTATATTTCCATCTGAACGGAGAGGAGCCTCCGTTCAGTGTTTGAAATTATATTTCCATCTGAACGGAGAGGAGCCTCCGTTCAGTGTTTGAAATTATATTTCCATCTGAACGGAGAGGAGCCTCCGTTCAGTGTTTGAAATTATATTTCCATCTGAACGGAGAGGAGCCTCCGTTCAGTGTTTGAAATTATATTTCCATCTGAACGGAGAGGAGCCTCCGTTCAGTGTTTGAAATTATATTTCCATCTGAACGGAGAGGAGCCTCCGTTCAGTGTTTGAAATTATATTTCCATCTGAACGGAGAGGAGCCTCCGTTCAGTGTTTGAAATTATATTTCCATCTGAACGGAGAGGAGCCTCCGTTCAGTGTTTGAAATTATATTTCCATCTGAACGGAGAGGAGCCTCCGTTCAGTGTTTGAAATTATATTTCCATCTGAACGGAGAGGAGCCTCCGTTCAGTGTTTGAAATTATATTTCCATCTGAACGGAGAGGAGCCTCCGTTCAGTGTTTGAAATTATATTTCCATCTGAACGGAGAGGAGCCTCCGTTCAGTGTTTGAAATTATATTTCCATCTGAACGGAGAGGAGCCTCCGTTCAGTGTTTGAAATTATATTTCCATCTGAACGGAGAGGAGCCTCCGTTCAGTGTTTGAAATTATATTTCCATCTGAACGGAGAGGAGCCTCCGTTCAGTGTTTGAAATTATATTTCCATCTGAACGGAGAGGAGCCTCCGTTCAGTGTTTGAAATTATATTTCCATCTGAACGGAGAGGAGCCTCCGTTCAGTGTTTGAAATTATATTTCCATCTGAACGGAGAGGAGCCTCCGTTCAGTGTTTGAAATTATATTTCCATCTGAACGGAGAGGAGCCTCCGTTCAGTGTTTGAAATTATATTTCCATCTGAACGGAGAGGAGCCTCCGTTCAGTGTTTGAAATTATATTTCCATCTGAACGGAGAGGAGCCTCCGTTCAGTGTTTGAAATTATATTTCCATCTGAACGGAGAGGAGCCTCCGTTCAGTGTTTGAAATTATATTTCCATCTGAACGGAGAGGAGCCTCCGTTCAGTGTTTGAAATTATATTTCCATCTGAACGGAGAGGAGCCTCCGTTCAGTGTTTGAAATTATATTTCCATCTGAACGGAGAGGAGCCTCCGTTCAGTGTTTGAAATTATATTTCCATCTGAACGGAGAGGAGCCTCCGTTCAGTGTTTGAAATTATATTTCCATCTGAACGGAGAGGAGCCTCCGTTCAGTGTTTGAAATTATATTTCCATCTGAACGGAGAGGAGCCTCCGTTCAGTGTTTGAAATTATATTTCCATCTGAACGGAGAGGAGCCTCCGTTCAGTGTTTGAAATTATATTTCCATCTGAACGGAGAGGAGCCTCCGTTCAGTGTTTGAAATTATATTTCCATCTGAACGGAGAGGAGCCTCCGTTCAGTGTTTGAAATTATATTTCCATCTGAACGGAGAGGAGCCTCCGTTCAGTGTTTGAAATTATATTTCCATCTGAACGGAGAGGAGCCTCCGTTCAGTGTTTGAAATTATATTTCCATCTGAACGGAGAGGAGCCTCCGTTCAGTGTTTGAAATTATATTTCCATCTGAACGGAGAGGAGCCTCCGTTCAGTGTTTGAAATTATATTTCCATCTGAACGGAGAGGAGCCTCCGTTCAGTGTTTGAAATTATATTTCCATCTGAACGGAGAGGAGCCTCCGTTCAGTGTTTGAAATTATATTTCCATCTGAACGGAGAGGAGCCTCCGTTCAGTGTTTGAAATTATATTTCCATCTGAACGGAGAGGAGCCTCCGTTCAGTGTTTGAAATTATATTTCCATCTGAACGGAGAGGAGCCTCCGTTCAGTGTTTGAAATTATATTTCCATCTGAACGGAGAGGAGCCTCCGTTCAGTGTTTGAAATTATATTTCCATCTGAACGGAGAGGAGCCTCCGTTCAGTGTTTGAAATTATATTTCCATCTGAACGGAGAGGAGCCTCCGTTCAGTGTTTGAAATTATATTTCCATCTGAACGGAGAGGAGCCTCCGTTCAGTGTTTGAAATTATATTTCCATCTGAACGGAGAGGAGCCTCCGTTCAGTGTTTGAAATTATATTTCCATCTGAACGGAGAGGAGCCTCCGTTCAGTGTTTGAAATTATATTTCCATCTGAACGGAGAGGAGCCTCCGTTCAGTGTTTGAAATTATATTTCCATCTGAACGGAGAGGAGCCTCCGTTCAGTGTTTGAAATTATATTTCCATCTGAACGGAGAGGAGCCTCCGTTCAGTGTTTGAAATTATATTTCCATCTGAACGGAGAGGAGCCTCCGTTCAGTGTTTGAAATTATATTTCCATCTGAACGGAGAGGAGCCTCCGTTCAGTGTTTGAAATTATATTTCCATCTGAACGGAGAGGAGCCTCCGTTCAGTGTTTGAAATTATATTTCCATCTGAACGGAGAGGAGCCTCCGTTCAGTGTTTGAAATTATATTTCCATCTGAACGGAGAGGAGCCTCCGTTCAGTGTTTGAAATTATATTTCCATCTGAACGGAGAGGAGCCTCCGTTCAGTGTTTGAAATTATATTTCCATCTGAACGGAGAGGAGCCTCCGTTCAGTGTTTGAAATTATATTTCCATCTGAACGGAGAGGAGCCTCCGTTCAGTGTTTGAAATTATATTTCCATCTGAACGGAGAGGAGCCTCCGTTCAGTGTTTGAAATTATATTTCCATCTGAACGGAGAGGAGCCTCCGTTCAGTGTTTGAAATTATATTTCCATCTGAACGGAG